>LPNX010821909.1:433110-554654 GCA_001517045.1 Pseudotsuga menziesii | reverse complement strand
TTTTCCCAAAGCACATGAACTACAAATATTCAAATAACCAGTTAACCGATCATTCTATGACAGCAATTATTACTCATAGTGCAAATGTATCCCAGAAAATACTGCAGAATAATTAACAAGAACTTAGGTTCGAAAAATCAACTATCCTCACAGCGCATGAAATACAGCTAAACACGAAAGAGTTCTTCTTCAGCATTATTCATTGAATAGCATTGGTACATTTCAGTTCTTTACTCCTTCTAGCAGGCAAAATTGCAGTTTACTTCGAAAAACGAAATAGTTCCTCTTCCGAGTCAACAGTTACAAACGTTGCTAAGGGAAAAATCCCTCTTTTCATCGGGTTTCCCATTATTTAAACAACAACTGATGTCCTCTGGGTTCCCTCAGCGCGTGACCTTTCAGCGCTCTTGGCGATTCAGCTTCTCTCCTGGCCGTTTCATTTTCTTCAATCATTTGAATAAACGTTTTACCCTATGACAGTAACTGCTGAAACGCTTCAGTGGCGCCTTTGTCTTCCGTTTGGGTTGTCTCTTTTCTTGCCGCAGGTCGCCTTCGTGACTCTTGTGATTCTCCCTGCACGTAATTTATGCGCATTATCGAACATCAAAATTTTATAACCCTAGTAAAAAATTCACAAAGAAATTGGCCTGGCTTTACGGGCGGAACCTAAGAAGAGAAACGGCTTTCGGGTGGGCTAATAATCAGGCATTGTATGGGTAAGTTTCGGGGAGCCGCAATGGCGGGCGAGCACGGGAAGAGAGGAAGTGGAAAACGAGCGTCGTAGGTGATCGGACGACGGAGGAGAGCGGATCGGTGGGCAGACTGCTCCGCCACCCGCAACGGCGGACGGGGTGCAAACTACGGACAGGCGACGCAAGCTGCAAAGGCGGTAGTTCGGGCGTCGGGTGAATCTCAAGTCGGGGCCCGACTTTATCTCCCCAGCCGCAACGTCGAGTGAACCAGAACTCTGGGGCAAGCGATTCACCACCCGAATCGGGCGTCGGAGAGAAGTGGGTCGGGCGGAGACTTTGTTCTGAGGGCCGCAACGGCGGGTGAAAACGGACTCTACCTCCTCCAAAAGAGGCCCGATCCAAAGAGAGAAAACATCATAGCTAGGATTAAATTTCCCCCTAAAAACCGTCTTTTCCCCTGCTCATGCAAAATTTTAAACTTTGACGGGTACCAGGAAAAACGCACGACTCAAACTAACTTGGCCAAACACTTAAAAGTCGAGCAATCGATTTCAAACACACGATAAGCTCCAAGACGCCAAAATTTAAATCAGTAGGTTTGAGCGACAAATGACAAGGAGGGGTCCCTGAGTTTAAGTAAAAGACTAAAATTGGGGAAACAGGTTGCGGCAGCAACACATTCGTACTCACTTTCTTCAAACAAACTAGGAGTATGTTTTCCTCCTGGTGTCTTTCTTCTCTTTGTTGACATGAATTGTCTTCCACTTCTTAAAAATCCAGCTTCTAGTTCAGGCTCTGTACTTCCTCAGAACATCTCAGCTCACCATTTCCCATTTTCTTTACATGTTGTCTGCGACATATCCTTCCTCCTGGATATGCAACTCAACTGCTCAACTACAAAATTCCCTTCTCATAAATGAGCATTTTTATCCATGTATTTATAGAAAACAAATACCTTCCACGAGGTCCTTGGAAAAATTTTCTTTCAACCTCACTATACGAGGTTATCATCTCAACTGCAAACTCAGTAATATACCCTTGCAAAATAGTGTCGACCCAAAAATCAATAGCTCTAGATATGGGGTTACTTTACACCGGTTAACTCGCGGATCAGTTGAGCACTCCACTTGACTACTTCCCTTCTCTAAAAGTTTGTCTGCCGAGTCGCCAATATTGACAATCACTCATGCAGAACAATAGGAAACTCTACAAAGAATATTTCATGAATATCTATGTACAGGTATCATTCCAACCAATTTTTGGTGCTCAACCGCGATCTTGCGCTCTCCTCTTATGCAAATGCTAATGTCTTAGCCTCCACCCAATCCTCGATTTCCTTCTTTGTAAGATGCCACAACATTATCCTCGAATCAAATTATTAAGGGTCCCGACAATGAAACAATTTGTTGGCTACTTTTCCTCACTCTCATGAACCAAGTTCAACAAACCTACAAGACCAACAAAACACCCAAAGATATTGGCCTGACAGATCAAGCTCAGTCGGTAACACCTGTGAGGCAGGCGCAGTCTCACCTGAGTTATCTTAATATGTAACTGCCAAAACCATGTTTTGCAGTCAATGAGGGATTACAATCCCCTAGCGCACAACCAAGGAGCTCGACAGAGTCGTAAGGTTGGAGTCTTTTTACTAACTCGACAACAGCGCAACAGTGTGACACAACCAATGTGTGACACAGACCTTCCTTAACAACTTAACAACCGGCGCAACTATGCGACGCATGTATATGCTTCCTTAACAATAAAGGATAGTGGCGTGACTATATTACAACTTAATAGTAAATGAACATGAAATAGTACACAATGCTTTGACAATTCTTTAGTCATTCATTCATTCAACTGCTTTTATCAATATTGCGACATTCATTTAAACAACAAGTATAAACAATGCATTATAACCAATAACTAATCACAACAATTCAACAAGCACATTCATTCGACACAAGATGTAATGTGGAAACCCAATCAAGGAAAACCACCAAGGTGCTCTTCATCTGGCATGAGAAATATATGGCACCTTGCAGTCTATGACTTGACTGCAGACTATTTTCATATATGTCTTTTCAGCTTGGACTCTTTCTTGCTCTAATGCTCTTTGTTCTTATTATACTTTCTTCTACTCCTATTGATCCGCACACAGCCTGGATCGACTCTTCTACTCTATCATCTGCGCACTTGGCTGTAGAATGACTCTTATAAAACAGTCTACGCACACAGCTGTAGATCTGGGGCTCAACGGCCTTCTACTACTATCAGACTTCTCTATGATCCCTTTAAGTATTTCTAACTATTATGAACTTCTAACAACCAACCCTTATACAAAACGGGTTCCTCCTATTTATAGATTCTACAAGACCGCGCAGGGTCGACTGGATACAGCACATTTATTATAGTCATAAATAGCCACAAAAACATCTTTCATTACATCTGTACAGGCCATAACTAGACGCAAAAACATCCTTCAGTCTTCCATCGACTTGAACACCTATGGTATTCCTGACCTGTCGCTTTCCAGCCTTTACTCTTCTACCTTCCTGTAGATTCTCTTTTCCTTCGTCACACTACTCCTCGTCGCAGATTTATTTCTTCTGTGCTTCCTTTACCTTCCTTTACTTCATCGTGGACATGTTTTGCTTGCCTTGCGCTTGCACTTCTATTTCTTCCTTGTGCTCTTTCCTAACCCAACACCTTGACTATGTAGTTTTCTCTAATCTTTGTCATATCATTAGTTATCACCAAAAGTGACAAATCCATTAGGTTTATTAACAAGTCAGAAATAGTGTCCTTGACATACTGCAGTGCACCGGGTATGTCGCGATCAATGAGTATTTTTTGAAGACGCTATGTAGCCAAGTTCTTCACCAACAGTAAATTGTCCCTCCGTACTATTTCAATTCCTTTAGTATCCATTTTGTCATATACATCTGGCTGTCCACAACAAGCCCGCATATATTTTCTTGTTAATCAACAAGTATGGGTAGTATATTTTTTCAAATACTAGTTTAATAGGATTTGTGAATGTAGCACTAATATAATCTGGGGCTTCCCATATGGTGAAAACCATCACTCATGCTTGAGCAGTATATGATGTGAACATTCTCACGATACCTTCAAACACACTTATCTTTGACAAATAGCTCTATATGAATTTGATCACTTGAAAACATTACCTTCTGGTAGGATCGATTGATGGGGGTAGATTCTAGTTCTAACAGTACCCAAACCAAAAAACAAGGGTGTGGTATATTCAAACTGGATCTACAAGATAAAAAATGCAGCTGATGGAAGCATTGAAAAGTACAAGGCAAGATTTATGGCTAGAGAATTCTCTCAGAAAGAGGGGATCGATTATGAAGAGACGTTTTCTCCAATAGCAAGGTGCACCTCCATTAGAACCATCATGGCACCTGCTTCCATGATGAAGTGGGATCTACACCAAATGGATGTATAGGTAGCCCTCCTGAATGGTGTAATTGAGAAAAAGGTATACATCAAACAACTACAAGGATTTGAAGTTGAAGACAAAGTGACTATTGTATGTAAGTTGAAAAAGGCTATGTATGGACTCAAGAAAGCTCCTAGATCTTGGTATGGAAGAATTGATAGTTTCTTGAAAATCTTGGGTTTTACTAAAAGTAAAGTCGACCCTAACCTTTACATGAAGGTTATGGATGACGAACTTGTCATACTATTATTGTATGTGGATGATCTATTTCTAATAGAAAATGAGAAACAGATCATAGATTGCAAGAAGAAGCTAGTTGAAGAATTCAAGATGAAAGATCTTGGATTGATGCATTAATTCCTCCGGATGGAAGTGTGGCAGATCCCAGAAGGAATATTTCTTAACCAGGGAAAGTATGCAATGGAAATCTTGAAAATATTTGATATGGTGGATTTCAAATCCATGGCCACACCCATGGACACCAACCTAAATTTGTTATCTGATGAATCATCAAAGTTAGTGGACATGACTCAATACAAATAGATTATTGGGTCATTGATGTAATTGGCGAATACAAGGCCAGATATATGCTTTGTTGTGAACACCTTAAGTCAGTTTCTAGTTAAACCTAGATGGGTTCACCTGATAGCTGCAAAGCATGTGATGAGGTACCTAAATGGTACAATAGACTTTGTACTATATTATGATGGAGATCATGACTACAGATTGTATGGATATACATATTCATATTGGGCAGTAAGTGCCGCAAATAGAAAGAGCACCTTAGGTGGATGTTACTGGATCCACCATGATCTCATGGTTTAGTAAGAAACAGTCCAGTGTTTCTCTCAGCACGACTGAAGCAAACTACATAGTAGATTGCTCCGCTAGTTGTGAAGCAATATGGCTTCAAAAACTGATGGCAGTCCTATTTGACATGTAGTTGGACACCACAGTGAGTCTATGTAAATACCAGAGTTGTATAAAGATGACAAAGAATACGATGTTCCATGATAAATCAAATCACATAGAAATTTGATGTTTTTTATAAGGGATATGGTACATAAGGGAGTTATAAAACTCTAGTATGTGAGTACCGATGAGCAAGTTATTGATGCGCTAACCAAACCTCTATCTCGAGTGAAGTTTGAATACCTGTGTGACATGCTTGGTGTAGTTCAAAAATACATTCCTCACAAGGAGGAACAATGATGATATGGACCCTTCTCAGAAAGGAGGAACAGGTCAAAGATATGGAGTCTCCTTGGAAAGAAGAAACAGGTCGAACATATAGACTCTCTTCGGAAAGGAAGAATAGGTCAAAGATATGGAATCTCTTCGGAAAGGAGGAACAAGATGAAGATATGAACTCTCCTCAAAAAGGAAGAACAGGTTGAATATATGAACCTTCCTCAGACAAAGGGGGGCCAAGTTGATGATATGGATCCTCCCTAGAAAGGGGGAGTGATGATTAGACTGTCATTGATGATGGGATGGGAGTGAAACTGTAGTATGATATAGGCCAGGTGTGCCTGAAGATGCTGAAAAGGTCCACATTCGCTTATGGATGATAGTATCCTCTCTTGAGGATGGTCTTGTGGGAAAATAACACTCTGCTCCTAAGAGTGGTCCTTACTAGCTGAGGATGGTCCTGCAGATGTTACTCTTGCATGGAGAGTGTACCTACATTTATATGTGGGTGTCATAGTATAACACTTGCTTGCGAGTTGTCCTAGATATAATGTTGAGGATGCTCTATGATGAGTCCTTACGAACACCAGGTCCTGCATTCATGTGCGGACAAGATCTGTAGTAGCAGACGTTACTCTCACATGGAAAGTGTACCTACATTTATATGTGTATGTCATAGTATAACACTCGCTTGCAAGTGGTCATAGATTTAACAAAAAGGATGCTCTACGATGAGTCCTTATGGATGATAGGTCTTGCATTCACGTGCGGATGAGATCTACACTAGCTTACATTCCTACATTCATATGTAGATGTCATAGTATAACACTCGCTTGTGAATGGTCCTAGATTTAACGCTAAGGATTCTCTACGTTGATTCCTTACGGACACCAGTTCCTGCATTCATGTGCGTACGAGATATGTAGTAGCAGACGTTCCTACATTCATATGTAGATGTCATAGTATAACACTCACTTGTGAGTGGGCCTATATTTAACACTGAGGATTCTCTATGTTGAGTCCTTATGGGTGATAGGTCCTACATTCACGTGCAAATGAGATCTACATTTAGTTCTAGATGATATAGCTGGTCAATACTATGGACACTCCTCATTAAGGGGGGGTAGGCTGATGAAGATTGCATAATCCTTAGACCTATGTCCTAAAGTGATAGGGATTTATCATCCCACAAAGATATCATGTGTATTGTAGGTATTGTTGTGGAAAAGGATCAAAAGATCCAAGTGTTACAACAAAGGATCAAGAAGATCAAAGTGATGTTGCAAAGGATCGAGAAGATCGAAGTGTTGCTACAAAGGATTTGTTGATGTATTCGTAACTTCGGAATGTATTCACCTGTATATCTTATGTATTGTACCCTGATGTTTATTCTGGGAAGTGTCTGTAATGTATTGAAGTCATGTCATGCCCCGATGTGCCTATCAGGAGATTCAATAATGTAAACAAGTCATGTCAAGTCATTGTGGGTAACCCTCCTATTGTTCAAAGGTTAAAGTCCCTGCAGTTGTGGGGCCCTGGGGTTATTAGACTATGCTAGAGAAGTTGACCCTAGGTGAGTTATTGTAAGTCAAGGCAATAGTCCCCACCATTGTGTTAAGGATAACCCTCCTTATTGGTCGGAGGGGTAAATTCCCCACAAGTTGTGGGGCACTAGGGTTATTAGACTCTCCTAGAGATTTTGGCTCTAGTAAGTAATTGTTAAGTGAGGCTGACTTGTTGGAGTGGAAATTAAGTGAACGAAAGAATATAAATAGAGAGTGAGCCTCTCTATTTATCACACACACACTCACTCACTGGGGTGCATGAGTGAGAGAGAAGTTGTTGAGACAAGAGAGAGACTACTGCTGTCGGGAGATCATCTTATTGTTTTTGGGGTTTTAATTTTGGTGCTGATTCTATCTCTGAAGAATTTGTGGGGTTTTATCCTTTATGGTTTCCCGAAGGAAAATATTTGTGTCCATTGTATCTTGTGTTTGATTGTTGTGCTTGTTATTCTCTCAGTTAAACATCCTAAGATAATGCTAGCTTGAATGATAAAAATCTAAAATGGTATCAGAGCTAACCTGAGAAGAATACATTGTGCAGCTACAGAAGCTAGGGATTCTTAATTTTTCGGTCCCTCTACACAATCCATAAGAAAAATTATGCTAGGCTGACTCTCCATTGAAGGGTGCGTCTTTCTATCAAAGCAGAATTCGATTCCGAGCATTTTCAGTTTTTGGTGCGGGAAATTAGGGCTTCTTACAAAAGAGGAATTTTTGAGTGAGCCCAGCATAGGATTTCTCTCCTCATCAAAATAGAATATTAGAGACTGGGGTCGATATTTTTGGTTGGGTATAACTTCAAGAAAGTCAAACCCTAGTTTGACCTCGGGCTGGAAAAACCTTAAAATACTAAAACGGATACGTTTTGGTACATTCGCTATATCTCGGGATTAGAGAAGGCTCAGGAGATGAAACTTTCACACACCAAAGATAAAATTCTTGTTTACACTGTTTCCAGATTTCAGCCTCATATTTTCTATATTCTAGGAGATATGATCACTCCAAGTTAGGGTTCCAGCCTCTTCCAGGATTCATCCCTAAACAGGACACCTAAGGATAATTGCTATATCTTGGGCTACGAAGGTCCAAATGAAATTTATGGAGATGTTCTAGAGAGGGAATAGACTGTAATTTATATGGTCCAAGTTTTAGACCCAGAAGATGAAACAGTGACACGTGTAATTCCATACAACTTCGCTATGTTGAACAGTCCTGAAACAGGTCACCTTGGGAAAACGATCATAAGTCCCAATGGGTGAAACCAATTCTGATGAAACATATGGTTTTGTAACCAAGACAGGTTAGGCTACCTCAATGCAAAGTTTTAGACATAGAGGAGTGGTAATTTCATAGATACCATAGAAACAGTATCAGGAATTTCTGCAGAAGAAATTGGTAAACTAGGGCTTCCTGTTCCGGGAACTTCCCTCCATTGTTTTCAGAAAATGAGTAGATTGGATAGATCTCCTTGAAGAGGTCTATCTTTATATCCAATCAGATCTAAAATATTCCAAGTTTTGAAAATTAGGGTTTCTCTGACAAACCCTAGATCATCCAGCTCTGGAACCAGGACGGACACCTCAAATCGATAAGATCTAATCTATTGTTATTTTCATTTGAGGTTCTCATTTCAAAGTGATCTATCACATCAGCTTGATGACAAGCTTGGTAAATTTGACAACTTCCAAGCATGGAAGTATATGATCTCTCTGAAGAAAATGAATTGGACACCTACATAAGTAGAGAGGTTTCGGTTCCAGAGGGAGATGAGGCTAAAAGCCTTACACAAGAAGAACTTGGTCAAGGTCAAGAAGATCATTGTTGATTCAATCACAGATCACCTTATACCATAAGTGTCTTCCCTATAGAGACTGAAATAGATGTTTGACTCCTTGACCCAGCTATTTTAAGGGAAGAACATAAATCAGAAGATGACTTTAAGAAAACGGTTGTAGAATTTGAAGATCCAGAATGCAGAGACCATACAGTCATACTTTACAAGGGTCTCTCAAATCAAAGAACAACTTGTGGCAGTAGAAGAAGAAGTTGAAAATGTAGAAGTGGTGATAGCCACCTTGAATGGCCTCCCATGATCATGGGATTCATTCATGCGAGGAATCTGTGCCAGAAGGAAGTGATTACTTTCAGCAGACTCTGGGAAGAAGAAGAAGCTCAACTCATAATAAGAGAAGAGAAGATGGGAGCAACTGAAGATCAAGCTCTCACCATCCAAAGAAGATACCTCAAGAGATGAGAAATATGAAGGACTCAACTCTTGAAGAACCTCTTATCCATCTTATCATTTGGATAAGAAACGATGCTATTATGAATGAAGAAGATGATGAAGCCAAAGGCTCAAGAAGGAGTCTACCCACGAAACAAATAAAGATAAGTATTCAATTGTCATTTCATGATATTATTTTGTTATGAATTTGTTTATACTCAGTTGATGTATTATGCATGATAGAATGTTTGCATTAATGACAGCATACTAATAATACGCATGTGATAGGTAAGTAGCTCATGGTGCTATACAACTCTCCATTGCTACTTATCTAGAATGAAAACTCTTTGCTGACATATTGGATTAGTGCACAATCTCAATGTTGTCCTGGTAGAGATGGAAGGCATCTAGAAACATTTCGTGAGATATGGATGAATGTTGTATTGGCTAAAATAGTTGCATGATCATATATTTATGCATAAGAATTTTCCATTATGAATATGCCTTATGAAATGTTTCTAACCATACAACTAATGCATTTGAATTGTAGGAAAGATCGCGTAAAATCGCCTACAAGCAAAGAAGGATGAGACTTGTTCCGAAGAACAAGTGACGACAGTTCAAGAGGAAGAATAATATGACGAATGCAATGACATCATTGATGCAGAACCTTCCAACTATGAAGAAGTAACCAAGAAGAAAGGGAAGACCAGTTCAAGAAGAATGATGTCTAGAATGCAGTATTGATACATGAAGGGAAGTTCGTAGTTCCATCATGCAGTAGATGGAAACATCGTGGGATACAAGGCAAGATTCGTAGCACGAGGCTTCTCACGAAAAGAGTGCATAGAGTATGAAAGACAGAGGAAGTATGATGCTTCACTTCAGAGGGAGTGACTACAGAAGATCCCGAGGTTTGACATAGTATGACAGGATGGATAGCTTACTGGTGACTCTAGGATTTACTGAGAGTAAAGAGGATTCCAACCTTTTCCTCAAGGTTGAAGGTGGAATGCCGGTGATGCTCCTGTTATATGTCGATGACTTGTTCCTAACAGAATTTGTAAGAAGGATACTTACTGCCAAGTTCAAGATGAAGGACTTGGATATGATGTCATGGAGGTGTGGCAGAATATCCTTGGGACAAGGGAAGTATGCAGTAAAGATCTTGAAGAGGTTCAGGATGATGGACTGCAAGGCCATGACCACACCTATGGCATCGAACTTGAAGCTACTGAGTGTTGCTTCATCAGAGTCAGTTGATGCCATGAAGTATCGTCAGATGATTGGGTCCTTGATGTACCTAGCAAATACGAGACTAGATATTTTCTTTGTTGTGAACACCTTGAGCCAATTCTTGAAATATCCGAGACATGTTCACTTGATTGTTGCAAAGCATATTCTGAGGTACCTGAAGGGTACAGTTTATTATGGGCTCAAGTATGAGGCGAATCAAAATATTAACCTGGAAGGTTATGTTGATTCAGATTGGGCAGGCAGTTCCATCGATAGGAAGAGCACTTCAGGGTGTTGCTTCAGTATGGGATCAGGTGTGATCTTTTGGTTTAGCAGGAAACAGTCTTGCGTGGCACTGAGTATAGTTGAAGCAGAGTATGTTGTAGCTTGTTCAGCTAGTTGTGAGGCAGTATGGCTAAGGAAGCTACTATATAATTTATTTGATCTCTAGTTAGATGCTACTTGTATATATTGCGACAACCAGAGTTGTGTGAAGTTGTCAAAGAACCTGGTGTTCCATGACAAGTCGAAGCATATTGAGATCAAATATCACTATAATAGGGATATGGTGCAGAGAGGAGTAGTGAAGCTCCAGTATGTTGCGACGGACAAACAGATAGCTGATCTGTTGACTAAGCCATTGGCCAGAGTGAAGTTTGAGTACTTCAGGGAGAAGTTTGGTGTTCTTCAGATCAAGGTTCCCTCCAAGGGGAATTGATGAGTCCGTGAGCCATTATGACATGGTGAGAGGATTGGTTCCTTCCATGGTTAGATGTAAGGGTTGAGCTATTCTGTCATGGTGAGAGGATTGGTTCCTTCCATGTCAAATGTGAGTCTGATCCATTTTGAGGTGACTATGATATGTGTTCTCACATGATCAGGTATAAGCGTTGAATGCCATTCTCTTAATGGAGGCACCTGGTCAGTTACCAGGAATACTCAGTCTAGGACTAAGAGCCATTCTGACATGGTGAGAGGATTGGTTCCTTCCATGGTTAGATGTAAAGGCTGAGCCATTCTGTCATGGTGAGAGGATTGGTTCCTTCCATGTCAGATATGAGTGCCGAGCCATTCTGATGTGACTGTAGGATTGGTTCCTACATGATCAGATATAAGTGTTGAATTCCATTCTCTGAATGGAGGCACCTGGTCAGTTACCAGGAATACTTAGCCTAAGGCTGAGGGGCATTCTGATTTGACTGTGGGATGTGTTCCCACATGATCAGATGTAAGTGCAAGGCCATTCTGAGGGGACTATGGGATGTGTTCTCACATGATCAGATGTAAGTGCAGAGCCTTTCTGAGGAGACTGTGGGATGTGTTCCCACATGATCAGATATAGGTGTTGAGCCCTTCTAGCATGGTTGTAGGATGCGTTCCTGCATGGCTGGATATAAGTGTTGAGCCCTTCTATCATGGTTGTAGGATGTGGTCCCGCATGTCTAGATATAAGTGTTGAGCCTTTTCGATAGGGTTGTGGGATGTGTTCCCGCATGATCGGATGTGAGTGCTGAGCCTTTCTGATAGGGTTGTGGGATGTGTTCCTGCATGATCGGATGTGAGTGGTGGGCCTTTCTGACAAGGTTGTGGGATGTGTTCCTGCATGGTCAGATGTGAGTGATGGGCCTTTCTGACAGGGTTGTGGGATGTGTTCCTGCATGGTCAGATGTGAGTGTTGGGCGTGCCTTTCTAACATGGTGTTGGATGTGTTCCTCTCATGGTTATATGTAAGTGTTGGGTGGGCCATTCTGACTTAGGGTTAGATGTAAGTGCTGAAGAATACCTACATGGAGGCTAGGCCTACAACCAGCATAAAAAAAGAATGGCTCTGTAGAACTTCCTGTGATGAGAAGAATCAAGAGATAACACCCATGATGATGATCCAGCAGTAATGATCTAGATCGAGTGATGATCTAGATCCAATGATGATGATCTAGCAGTGATGATCCAGTAGTAATGATCTATATTGAGTGATGATCTAGATCTAGTGATGATGATCCAGCAGTGATGATCTAGATCCAGTGATGATGTCCCTGAGATGATCCAGATCGAGTGATGATCCAGATCTAGTGATGATGATCCAAATCCAGTGATGAAGATGACTGTAAGATGAAGATAACTTGAAGATGAATATGACTTGAAGATGAAGATGATGAGATGATCTAGTTAATATAGAGAAGAAGACCAGTGCTGAAAAATTGTGTCGAGAGAATACCTTCCTAGTTAAGAGGGAGTGTTGATGTATTTGTAACTTCGAAATGTATTCACGTGTATATCTTATGTATTGTACCCCGATGTTTATTCCAGGAAGTGTCTGTAATGTATTGAAGTCATGTCATGCCCCGATGTGCCTATCGGGAGATTCAATAATGTAAACAAGTCATGTCAAGTCATTGTGGGTAACCCTCCTATTGTTCAAGGGTTAAATTCCCTGCAGTTGTGGAGCCCTAGGGTTATTAGACTATCCTAGAGAATTCGACCCTAGATGAGTTATTGTAAGTTAGGAAAATAGTCCCCATCGTTGTGTTAAGGATAACCCTCCTTGTTGGTCGGAGGGGAAAAGTCCCCACAAGTTGTGGGGCACTAGGGTTATTAGACTCTCCTAGAGATGACGGCTCTAGTAAGTAATTGTTAAGTGAGGCTGACATGTTGGAGTGGACATTAAGTGAACAAAAGAATATAAATAGAGAGTGAGCCTCTCTATTTATCACACACACACTCACTCACTGGAGCGCATGAGTGAGAGAGAAGTTGTTGAGACAAGAGAGAGACTACTGTTGTCGGGAGATCATCTTACTATTTTTGGGGTTTTACTTTTGGTTTTGATTCTATCTTTGAGGAAGCTGCAGGTTTTTCTCCTTTATGGTTTCCCCGAGGAAAATCTTTGTGTCCATTGTCTCTTATGTTTGATTGATGTGCTTATTACTATCTCAATTAAAGATCCTAAGATAATGCTAGCTTGAATGATAAAAATCTAACAGGATCAAGAAGATCGAAGTGTTGTTTCAAAGGATCAAGAAGATCGAAGTATTGCTACAAAGGATCAAGAAGATTGAAGTGCTGCTACAAAGGATCAATAAGATCGAAGTGCCGCTACAAAGGATCAAGTGATCGTGTGCTGCAAAAGATAAAGACTCAGTGTTGTAGAAGACAATGTTCAAGTACTGAATACATTGAAGAGTAATTGTTCCAGTTACTGATTGTGAAAACTTCTTATGATGTATAGATGTATTACCTTGATACTGTTGAATATTATCTCTCTCGTTACTCATATAGTTGATGATGATGTTGTCAGTAGAATACCCTTCTCGGTAACGGGGAGTGTTGAAATATCGTAACTTCAAATGATATTCTAAATGTATTTTACTAATGTACCCCAAGGGAGATGTTATTATATCTCTGTCGAGATGTTATTATTGTAATTAGTCATCATATATTCATGAGTTAAAGCCTCCATTGTAAGTCGGGTCAATAGTACCCTAATAAATATAATAAAATATTTTTTATGATTTCCTAGGTGAAGTCGGCCCAGACAGTTTAGTGGGGACTACTTGATTAGGTTAAAAGTCAGTTGACAAAAAGAATATAAATAGAGTAGTTTTGCTTCTCATTAGAACACAGACTCACACCTGTGTATAGCGCATAGGAGAAAGAGAGAGAGAGAGAGAGAGAGAGAGACTAGTAAGGAGGAGGAATACTTGTTTTGGGGTTTTTTCTTATACATCTTATATAGAGGAATTTTTGTTGGGTTTTCTTTCCCTTGAGGATTTCCCGGGATAAATATGTGTCTATCTTGTGATTGTGTTTCTTTCAGTGATTCTGCATATGCTATTGTTGTGAATTTTTATTAAATGCTAATTATATCTATCTAAGCATATGAAATCTTAACAAGTGTTTGGATATAGGCGTAATAGTGCATATGTGAACTCATTAAGGAACAATCAATAATCCACAAGTTTGGAGGAGCATGAAAGGAGAAAAAATCATCCTACTAGTGGAGCAAATATATATCCTTCCCTATAGATGAGGAAATTATACACAAGTTTTTGGACCTCATGTGGAA
This sequence comes from Pseudotsuga menziesii, assembly GCA_001517045.1. Taxonomy (NCBI): domain Eukaryota; kingdom Viridiplantae; phylum Streptophyta; class Pinopsida; order Pinales; family Pinaceae; genus Pseudotsuga; species Pseudotsuga menziesii. The sequence continues at coordinate 540,220 of LPNX010821909.1, read as the reverse complement.
GGGGTGGAAGAAATTTTAGCATAAATAAGGTGAAAACTGCCAATATACACCATTAAAGGAAGAGGTAGATACTCATGAAGTGGAGCATCAATCACCTCAAGGTGATTGTAGAGAATAACATGAAGAGGGAAGTGAATACAAGCACACAATCCTTATTTATGGGGGTTGTAAAAATCAAAGAGGATCTACTGGTGGATCCTTGAACTATGTAAGAGTACCTATTGATGGGTGCTCACAACTCTATGTTGGTGGCATAGAGATCAGATTTGAGAATGTTGTTGCAACACAAAGTTCTCATAAACATGAAGATGAAGACCTTGTGGTAGATAATGAAGAACCAAGATCAACTTTCCCATAACCACTTGAGCTTCAATAAGTTGATCAAATCAAGAAGAAAGAAGAAGAGGAGGTTTTATCTCATGAACCATCCTTCATTGAAGGGTATTTGAAGATGAGTGAAATGAATATCCATGAGTCCCTTAGCATACTCCATGACACTCAAGCATTGGCATCAAATTCTTGTTAGAAAGTTTCTTCTTTGGAGGAGCCATCCATCCTTGAAGACATGGAGAAAATTCAAAGAGAAATGTCCAACATCAAAGGTAATTTCATGTCTTTGATTTTTTATAAAGACCATTTAGTTTAGCTTAATGAATGGTTACATGAAGCATACTTGAATAATAATGAGAATATCCATAAGCTCAAAATTCGAAATGAGCAACTTTTTGAAAAGTTGCAAGATACTTGTTATTCCTCCTATGTTTTAGATTTTCATATGGTATATTGCTTGGAGGATTCTCATGACATGATGGATCATGAAAAGCATGGAAAATTGGAGGTTCTTGATGTGTTTGAATATGAGATTGATCAGAAACAATCACTTTTTGTGGTGGAAGAGGAGCTTGAGCTGCCTCTTGATAATGGTTACACACTTTTGGAAAAAATGCATGATTCCACTACCTTGGACCAGCATATGAGGAAAATTGAGGGAGATGCATAATCCTACCCCTATGGATCCTTTTGCACATGGTGAAGAATTTGTACTTTATGATCCTTTGGGTGAGTTGGTTATTCTCCTAGATCCTATATTTCCATATTTTGCAGCATTCATCCTAATGAAGTATGGGTGAAAGGTTTCTTTTTTATGGTTCCACGTGAGGAGTATGAAATTCCTATCTCTCCTTTTGATGATGGCGTGACTAAAGCACCATATTCTTTACAGTTTCAGCAGCATCCTTTGTTACATTATGATGATACACATCTACATGGATGCACCTATGATGTTCACTTGGGTCACTTGAAGACTCGTGATTTTTCTTGCTCCTTTCTTAGTCCATTTGATTTTAGTGGAACTTCATACAACACTTGGGTGAAGAGATATATTATTGAAGCACATTATTATTAGTTGCAACATCCTTTGTTATTTCTTGATGGTATACATATTCATGGGTGTATTGATGAGACTTCTTTGAGCAACTAGAAGTATTCCTGTTTTCTTTGCTCCTTGATTGATTTAAATTTTGGTGGAGGTTATTCATTCACTTCTTGGATGAAAGAACACCTGGTTGATTATTATTTTGATGCATATTACATTCTTTTGGAGCGGCATTATAGGACACTGGATCCTCACCTATGTCATTGGAGCATACTATGATATAATACGTTATGCTTGTGTGTATGGGACACATGATGTTCTACTTACTTTGATGTGCAAGCACTTTCATGATTCTTTGATGAGGTACCTTCTTGATATAAAATTGTATGATGTTGTTATGTACTTTCATGATCTATATTTTGTACTCATGATGTTTTAAAGAGTCCAATACAAGCAATGGGATCCTGGTATTGTTTGGTTTCAAATTTGGGGGAAGCAAGCAGTATGGGAAATTGAGTCACCACTTGAGAAAGTGATTGTAATAACAGTAGTGCAGCAGCAAGCATGGTGGAGACTCAAATTTTGGTAACTCGGTTCAACTTCAGATAATTATACAGGAGCAAAAAGGGGGTTGAAAGTTCATAAAAGGTTTCCAAAATATGGAGGTAAAGAATATTTGTGCAAATTTTGTTTTGATGTAATTAATTAATCTTTTGGTGTTTAGTGGTGATTTCACGTGAGATATCAATATGACAAATAAACATCTCTTTACTTCTGGAACTACAAATTACAGTACATGAGTGCCACTACTCAAATTCCAACTAAATAAAATTAATGAGCAGAACCATAAGAGAGCACTTGGTGCAAAGGAATAAGTACCATGTGAGGATGCCACTTAGGAATATGAACAAATATTGTAGCATCCAAACTTGGAATTGGGGGGACTGCCACATCCCCATCCAAATAAGACTACTTGCAAATAATGTTTCACCAACCTACTAGTTCCCTAGGTGGTGATGGAAACATAAATGTTGTAATAATAGGGATATAGGACCCAAAATGACTTTAAAATGGTTCACATAAATAACAAATTCTAAGAAAATAATGTGGCATTGGTTCATGAAGACACTTGGAAGCTTGTAGAGTCTTTGGGTGACTAGATTCCCCCACATACTTGGCATGACCTTCATCCAAATCCAAACCCATGAGGAATGTAACATTCTTGGAGGGTGATGTGGTGTCACATAGCCTATCATGAGCCAAGTTATTCAAACTAGGATAGGATAGTAACTCCCATGGAAGAGGAAGAGACTAAGAATACAATGTGTTCCACTTGGAAGGAGATTCCATGCACTCTATGACAACTAATGATGAAAGATTCTATGACAACTATGACAAATTCAGACCTAATTGCAGACCTCTGAAAAATATGACATGAAAAGGATAAAAATATCCACCAATAGGACACATTTTGGATTTAGAGGCAGCCATTTGAATTGGGGAAAGAATTGGAGCATGAAGAAGAAGACAAGTGTCATAGGAGTTACTAAACCACTAAGATGAGTTGGAGGAATCCCATGGAGAGATATTCGACTTTAGGAGGCCTCATTAAGTTAGTAAAAATATTTCATGAGGAAGGATAATAGGTTTTGAACATTTTTTAATTGCCCTTTGGAATTTTGGAGAGCTTTTGCTTGTCCATTGCACGGTGACTGTTCACTCTCCCTGCTTGTGAACCAATTTCGAGGGAGTTGGATTCCTTTCCAATTTGATTGATGGAGAGGTCATTCATAACTCTCATTGGAGACTAATGAAGTTTTTTAGTTGCAGGTTTAAGTTCTATAGAGCTCAAGTTCTCATCTCTCTCCCTATTCTCTCATTCCTTCTTCTCCATTCCCCCATACTATCATGTGATGGCACACTTGTTGGAGTGATGATTGTGCTTTGCTGAATCTCTTTGATAAAAAAGATTGGGTATATAATGTATGTCTCTGTACTCTGATTTCCATATGCTATGTAATTCGAAATATCAGAAATCCATGTGTAAAAAGCTTGCATTCTCATGCTTTTGAGTCACTAGTTTTAATGAGACTGGCTTCAAGCTTGAAAGCGTTTATATCAGATTTGTATGAGAGATTTTCTTTGATGTTTAATGATGTTGGGACAGAAATTTGTATTATTTTTATGGTATCTATATGTCATGTCATTATATTAACCATTCAATCTACTTTTTATGTGTCAAAATTGAGCTATTAATACCATTTCCCCTTAAGCAATTTCACTAAAAGTTGTTATATGAATGTTCTTTATAACCAGTTTGCAGAGCTAATAACTATGATTAATGATAGCCTATTATGCCTTGTATTCATTCCCATACTCTATTATAAAATTTTAGAGGATCGTACTTGAGTTGGTATGCCAATTTGCCCTTCACCCTTGGGGGGGAATTTGAACTCATTTTCCTAGTAAATTTGCCCCTTTTCTCCTTAGCCCCAAATAAAGTTACAGAAGCCTATATTTATGTACTAAATGCTCATGGATCATATTGGAATGTTATAAGACTCACCATATCCTTTCTTTCCAAATTCGATACCATTTTCAGTCAGTTGGAACACCCTAGGGCCATGACTAACAAAGCTCGAAATTGGCCAAAATTGTGCAAACTTGAATAACATGTCAAATGAGTTTTTTTATTAGACCATTGAGTGTATGAGGTATGTTAGGATTTTTTAAATCCCATAGGATCCCCCCATAATAGATTTGGAAAGGTTTAGTGTTGTTGGGAACCAAACCAAGAAATACTAGTTTACTACTTTTTCCTAGTTTCGAAACTAGACAAAGTATTGAAGCAGGATGTATGTGAACTATTTGTGAGTGGTCCTCAGCCACACCATATTAAGAATCCACATATATCATTTTGTCAAATCCAATAATAACCTAATATCAATTCCATTGAACTTCCCAGTTGTCTCATAACCATGGAGTCAGTGTGAAATCCATTGTCAATGAGGGTGTTGAGAAAGAATGCTTTCAATGTCAAAGTTTTGAAGCCTTTTCGAAATATTTTGGATAGTGTACCTAGTTTCCCCAAAAAGGTGCACTAAAATTGTTAAGTCGTAAACTCAAGCCCTTTAAATTTTGCTTGGCATGTGTTCCCACAAGCTCAGTATACCATCACTTTTCTTTTCATAAACCTCAGTATTGGTTTCCAATCCAATGTGGGACGGTCTTGGGTGTTTGCATATTTTCCAAAATATCTAGCAAAAACTTCAGAAGGTGGAGAGCGGGAGATGGAGACACAACTCGTGTGTAAGAGGTTTTTTATTCCAGGCGTGGTTTCTTTTTTGTTCAACTATTTTTCATGGGTGAGGAGGATTTCTATTTGTTATGTTCCTTTGTATTATCCATTTCGTCCCAAGTGTAGTCCCCCCTCGTGTATCAATGCGAATTCAGGCGATCAAGTTCAGGTATGGCATCCAGGAGTTCAGGGCGATGGGCCCAAAAGGTAAAGTAGTTAGAGGAGGAACTAGAAGACATCAAAAACACATTGTTTTCTCTACAAATAAGGTATAATGGACTCTTGGAGCAAAGTCTCAATATGTTGGAATAGCCAATTAATCAAAGGTAGATAATTTGGTAGCTACAAGATGAATGCACCTCCCTCCATCAAGAATTGAAGATGTTTGAACTAAAACCCAACGAATTATGAAATCAAGAATTGATAATGGAGCTTTAGGGAATTATGATAAGACTTCTTCTCTAGCAACAACTCTATTTCAGCTGGACTTGAAGGCCCCAACACCAAACATAGGGAAATGGAGAAATTTTGGATCTACTAGCTAAGGGTTTTTTTGAAATGTTCCATTTTTGTTTATACATTTTGGGCATATGTTAGAAATTGTATACATGAAAAAAGCATGGATGTAAGCGTTATGGGAAAATGATATTATTGTTATCACTAGTGTAATACCAACAGTTTTGACTTGGATGTATTTGAACAACATTTTGTAAATGATGTAAATATGCCATTATGGATTCCTAGAGCAGATCTAAAGGCCAAGGCTCAACTAATGAATGGATAGGCATGTATGATGTAAATATTTTATTTGGACTTTGTGTTTAGATTATCATGCCAATTCGAAATGTATGTAAATATTACATGCATAAATAATATAATGGTCCAAGAATGGTTGTGTAAAGAGCACCAAAGGGGATATGATTCCACCAGAGGGGAAGAGGAAAGGGAACCCATGGGAGACTGAATCCTTTCTACCAAGTGTCAACTTTAGAACCCATCCAAAATTCTATCATGTGCCTTGAATAAGCCAATTATCTCATTTTTTTACTATTTTCCAATCATTGAATGCATGTGTGGAGTTGGTGGGAAAAGTCACCTCATGTAGTTATTCAAGCATGGGACTAATTGCACTTTTGTGACAGTTCTGTCAGCTACCACAATTCATTCTACAACTACCATGAGTCCTTTCTTCAACTATCAAAAGTTATGTCAGTTGTATTTTCACCATTTTCTCGTACCTCTTGGAGTCAAGCTTCATTCTTACACACTCTCATGTAGATCTACACTACCAAAGCTCTATATTGTTGTTCATGACTATGCATAACCATGAAATTTTGAATTTAGGGATAGAGATATATATTTGGAAGTGAATTTTGATCGTTATAGGTGAGAAGAGATGTTGGGAAATCTAGGGACCCTTTCTTGTTGTTTTTTGTTGCTCGTAGATGCTTGAGAAGCCACTAATTGGGGATGTAAGTGGTTCTCCAATAGATTTTAGTATGTTGGTCCTCTTCTATGCACACACTAGAAGAAATCAGCAATATGGGTCACCCAAGAGAGTTGTGGATCGGTGAAGGGGATGTCTGAGCCAACAAAGGTATTGTGTGAGGCAAGTATTGTGGAAGACAAGGTTGTGAGAGCTGAGTGAGATCCCTGTAGAGATTTGTATGAGCATTTGGATAAGCATATAGAGCATATTAGGTTGTGGGATGAGAGAGAGAAGCCTGTAGGTGCTTCCTTCATTCTGGTGGCCTCATAGCCTAGCCTGGGGGTGTCCTCTTGGGAAAGAGAGTATATGTTGGACAGAGTTCCTATAGTTGGGTGGAAAATCACTCTTACATAGTCAGTTGCTTGGATTGACATTGTTTAAAGATAAGTATTCTTGTGTATTTGATTGTAAAATGTTTTTAAATGATTCATGTAATGTTTATTCTTTCATATCCATGTTAATCATTGTTAAATGATTCAAATGCTTTCCCCAAAGTGATTGTATCGAGACCCCGATTAACTGTCCTTCTCCCTTCACTAGTTAGTTATGGGACCTCATCATCCCAGACTCTCCTTTGGAAGGTAGCTTTATATGCCTGGTCTGGATAATTAGAATTTTTTGCTAGTGGTGTGCTCTCTGTGTTGTTGGTTGCCAGTCAACCTCAGACTTTGATTTCTTGTTGATTCAGAAATTATGGCTAGTACTTCTATAGACACCAACTAAGAGACCCCCATGCAAGGGGCTTCTTGTGTTTTTCCTTTTATTGTGAATGTTGGTGTTCCCTTGATAGCCACTTTGAATTTTCCTGGATTCAACCTAGGGCTACCTGTTTGGTTATTTTCCACTTCAATTGTCCTGAATGCTCCTGATGCTTCTCAAGCAAGTACCTTATATCAAGGGCATCAAAACAATGTCTCCCCTTCACCAGTAGCAACCTATCCTCCTCCTTCCACCTCATGTGGTGAAAGTTTTGATACTAGTAACCTGCAATCTAAAAGGAATAAAAGGAGGAAGAATAGGAAGAAGACATGAAAGCAAGGGGGAAATCACCCAGCCTCTACAAATCATGCTTGGGGCACTTATCCAACATCTGCAAGTCATCTTGGACCTAACCACCCAACCTTTGGAATCCATGTTGGGGACATCCGCCCAGCCTCTACAAGTCATGTTAGGGGCACACACTCTGTAACGTCCCCGACCCTCCGACTGGTGAAGAGGACGCTACTAACACCAAACATAAGGGAAAATAGCCCCATTAACATGAAAAGACATCAATGCTGAAATAAAAAACTTAACATAATACATACGAAGATGCATAAAACATACAAGGATGCATGGTTACTCAAAATTCAGCGGAAGCAAACATATACATTCCAGGATTTAGTATGTTCATCATTCTCATGAAACAGTAGATATAACTGCAGAGATGAAACAATCAGGAGTACTTATCTTTTGATGAAGAACTCGCCCCGCAACCAGCTACGTCGCTGCAACGTTCCACCCAACCATAGGCCAGCGTGCTCATCAATCTCTTAGCAACACTGCCACCCCTGAGCTGGGCATGATTCCTCAAGGAATAAGGGTCAATGCAGGATTACACATAGCCAAGGTTTTCCAATCAGCCAACCCACACAGTAGGGTTTTACCAGGTCATCAAGGAGCTAGGATAGGCTAAACCCCAAGTTGGTGGCCTCAACACCAGTATTCTCATGCATACCCAGCCTCTAATCCCACTCACAACAGTCCGAAGACCAACCACTGCATACCGCAACAAAACAACCCACTCATAGCTCTGTGAAGAATGCAAAGACAACCGAGTAACAATACCAAACAAAGGGTGGAGTACAGTTCAAGTCCACAAGACAACTCAGGGTTGTTCTTGGCCCTAGCGTGGCCAAAACAACTCAAGAGCAACCCAAAACCAGGGTACATCAACAGCCCAAACTTACAATGAAAACTATGGCAACCTTACACAGTCTCAAAACATAGGAGAATCCAAACTCCCAGCGTGGACAGAGGAAAACTTAGCTAACTAGATGTGGCAATCAACAGCCAAGCAACATCCACGAGCCCACAGCACACACAACTCCCCAATGTAATGGGCAGTCTGAAATGGAAGAAGAAATAGGACTCTCAACGGCATCCAAAAATCAGGGGAAGAGTGACAGCAACCCAAATTGCGGGTTAAACCAATAGCAAGCCAGAATCGTGGATTAAAACCACGGCTATTTCGCATACACAGCAGAAATCGTGCCCTTGAATCCGCTCTTCCAGCTCGCTGCATGCACAAAACCAAAAGAGAATCCCCCGACTAGTGCGTGAGGAAAATGAACCAACCTCCTCCTGTGCGTCCCTTCGTGAGAGTGAACAGACCCAGGAAGAGTGGCGTCATGGAGAGAATGGTCGTGGAGGTTTCTTCCNCACATGGGTTCCCCCCCATAGACTAAGGTTTGACATCCCCCACCCTTATCCTTTGGAATCATGCCCTTTTCATTTTAACGTTGCACCGTCGTAGCTGGCTATAGGTTTATTTTAATTGATGTGCATGTTTACATGATGCCAAACTATAATGTGTCAGATAGCACGATATACCATCGACAACTATCCCTATTGTCGAAACATACACAACCGAATCGATGGTGGGGATTTTTCCTTTATCTCCTCACCATGATTAATTACATTATATACATCATGCAAACGAGGTCAAAACCGGGGTGTTACACACTCAACCTTTGCAATTCATGTTGATCCTAACCACCCAGCCTCTGGAGGTCATACTGGGGGAAAACAGTCAGGCAATGCAAGTCATATTGACACCGTTTATAATCGTTCAAAATGAAATCATAAGTTCCCTTGTAATCTTTGTGAGGGAGACCATCTTACCCATCAGTGCCCTGTTGTTTCAAAGGTACAAAGAGTGTGGTCCGAGTCTCAAGGATGTCCTACTCCTGAAAAAACTATAGTTTCTCAACAACCTATTCAACTTTCGGTTGATCAAGTGGTTGAACCAATGAAATTTTTGGCCAATCCCACTCTTCCTTCGGAGAGTGACCTTCATCAAGTGGTTGAATTGATGCAATCTTCGATCAATCCCACTATTCCTCTAGAGAGTGAGCCTTCTGCTAGTCATGTTTTCTTTACTTCCAGTTCAAAACCTTTTGGACAAGGGGGCACAAACTTCATTTCAAATGAACCGCTGCATTTCGAAAGAAGGTGGCTTGCTTCCTTTGATTGGGATATCCTAGCTAAGCCACCCGTTCCTTCAGCCGCACCTTTCGAGATAAAGGTCCAAGTTGAACACTTCACTATTGCCCATTGTATTGTAGATGAAGGAGCCTCTGTTAGTATTTTATCTGCACGTGCTTGGAGAGGCATGGTATCTCCCAGCCTCATGTCAACTGACAGACAGTTACTGGCTTTTGATAGAAGAACTAGTCAAACTTTGGGAGTTCTTACTCATACATCTGTTACTTTAGGTGGGAATACCGTCTTATTTGATTTTATGGTTGTAGAGGACCCCTTCGACTTTAATATGCTCCTTGGGTGTGATTATGTTTATGCTATGAAAGTTGTGGTGTCAGCGCTCTTTCGTGTAATGTACTTCCCTCATAACGAAAGCATCGCTACTATCGACCAGCTGACATTTGTTGATCCCTCTTCTTACCCGAATATAGACCAAGTCTATCCTTTGTTAATTCCCAGTGTTTCAATAGACACTGCCCCGCCAAAAGTGAATTATCTGGCTTCACATACCTTGTGTCCAATTGCTACTGAGAATAAGCCTATGGATTCATCCTTACCTTCTTGGGACTTGGTCCCAGTAGTTGACCAGGTGATCTACCCAATGGGGACTTTCGAGCTTGCTCTCTACTCTATTGATCCAACTTAATGTTTAGACATGTATTCTATCTGGGATGGTCTCGTTCCTTCAGATGAAGTCTTCCTAGAGTCTATGATACAATATGACCTTCTTATGGATGTTGACTCAATTGTAATTAAGTCCAGCCTTGACTTGCTTAGTGATTCTAATCCTTCTACTAATCAATCCTCCTATGTTATTATTATTGATTCTTCGAACTCTCCCTTCAAGTAGCAAGTAAGTGATCCTAATGAGTTTGACCCTTCTTGTATAATTTTCGACTACTGTGATGTTGAGTCTATTCCTATAGACCCTGTCAGCTATGTCAACTTTAGTTTTCCTCATGAGGTTGATCTTATTGATTATAAATGCTTGGGCCTTGGAACTATAGAGTCTTCTTTGGTTGATTATGCCTTGACTATACCTTTTGTGGAAGATAGAAAAGTTGTAAATGTTTCTACCAAAATGACCTGTATCGAACCTTTTATTTTGAATATGATCTTGATCAAGTTGTTTCTTAGAGACATGATTCTTAGTTAGATTTACAATTGTTTAATGGCCTCACCTTTGTGTTCAAGTTGCAACCACATTTTCCTACACCTTGCCCATTTTTTTTATCCTAATGTCGGCTTCCATGCTTTTATCTCGTTGTATAATCCCTTATCTCTAATCTCATCATCGCTCAGCATTTTAACATCTTGTTGTTGCAACTTGATGCATTTTACTTGGAGGAGATGCTCCCTGAGTGTCCTTATCTTACTCATGTTCTGCTTAGGTATTTTCCTTGCACTTGGAACTAGTTATGCATGCCTCTAACACTCCTCTCCTCGCACTTAGAGAATTCTTCCAGCTTTCCTTTAAGCTCATTAAAAATAGTAAGGAGTCCACGATTTGACTTTTTCGAGCTCGTTAAAACTTTATAGAAAAGGTATGGAGTCATCTTCAAGATCTAGTCTGACTCCTTAAACATGACTAGATTGTCGATTTCGCTTGTCCCTACAAACTCGTTAAAGGATGTCAAGGAACATCCACGTCAGTATAAGTTTAACCCTTTTCAGACCATGTGGATTACTTACGAAAAAGGAATACTCTAGTCGACTTTGGCTAGAAGAGTATTTCCAGGTATAGGTTTATCTCTTTTTTGGGCTTGGAGGACTAAATTTACGAAAAAGGAACCTGTTTGAGCTTACTTTTCTCTTTTTTGTGCTCTAGCTTAAACCATGAAAATGATTCTAAGAATTCTTTATGCCATTACATTCTCACTAAAACCTAAGTACAAATCATCGAGTGTATTGTTGGTTGTCCCATACTCGTAAATAAATGGAACATCACAGTTGTTAAACTAAGGCTATATGCTTGCTTTTGAAGGAGCGTCGTTTTGGTGATAGTTTACCTATTTTTTGGACCTTTCCAACTAAATACGAAAAAGGTATGCCTTAGTTCCTCAGAAGCTAAGAGAGTTGTCCTCTGGATTGTTTTATACTTTTTCGGACTCTGGATACTAACTTTACAAAAAAGAACCCCCCTAGAGTCTTCTTTGTCATTTTCAGACTCTCAAAATTGTGAAAACACAAATGAGCATTAACTAATTCAAGATCGTAAAATCCATGAATTAGTGCTTTATCAAGCATTCTTCTATTTTTTCTTCGAGCTTGTAAACAATGAAGAAAGTCCCGAGTTTTCTTTCTTGGACTCATAAAACCTTTACAAGAAAGAAGGAAAGGAAAGTTCATTCAAATGTCTTTTATCATGGCAACAAGTCTTGTCTCTTTGAACAAAACACCAGTTTTGAGTATGACAATCATTTGGGTTATAGTTTTTTCCCTTAGATTAAGCCTAATCTCAGAGTTCTCACTCCTTTAGTTGGTTCTTTTCCAATTGAATTGGGAATTGGTTAATGTCTACTACATTGCATATTTGTATTGTTGATCCCTTGGTGTAAAAAATCATCCTATCTCACTATTGGGTCATGCTCGTTGTTTAAGGATAAAACCTTTGTCGGCCATTCTGCAATTTCCTTTACCATTTGTGTCGACCATTCTGCAGTTTCATTGACCATTTGTGTCGGCCATTCCCTGGTATTAGTTCATTACATTGAGTCTTCGATGGTGCTTGTTGAAAAAACTTTGTCCCAGTTTCCAATCAAATCAGTCTTCGATTTTCCTCAGGTTGGATGATGGAGGATTCCTTAATTCCTTCCTTCCAGCGGATCTCTTCCTATCGACTTCAACACCTATTTCTCTAGGAATGAGATTTAGAGTTTATGATAGTACCTTGGGGATTACAATTATTAGTGTCAATTTCCCTCAGTATTGGTTAGAAAGAATACTTATTGTTCTCTAATCAATGGATTCTTCAGGTGTTCGACTTCAAGACCATTTTTTCACACTTGTTAGAATGTATTAGTTACCTTGGGGACAATTTTAATTAATGGTGGTTTCTGTTGCATTGTTAACAGTTCTCATATATGACTGGTAACCAAACAGTTTCCTCCATGTTCAACTTCAGCTCATATATTCACATGGTTTGGATTCGTACCTTTTGGCGGTTTGGACTTAAAACCTTAGGTGAACATTAGCATCATCATCTTTTGCTATTACCCGAGTTGCCCAAGACCTTGTCCCACTTCATATCACATTTTATTAGACATAGATCCACCTTGTATTTTGTGGCTGTGATCGGTTATTTGACCATGGATCCATGTTGTTCATTTGTGGCCATGACTCCTTTAGATTTCATATGGCGCCTTTTTGCATATTGTGCAGCCATGATAGTTACATCAATTATACACATGTTGGATCCTTCTTGTATCTTTATGGCTATCATTTGTATATGGACAAGTATGTACCAAAGATCAGTTTTGTCTGACATTTATCTCTTTTTCAGGTACCTTCATTTGAACCTACGATATTGGATTCTCTAGCTTCTTTGACTCCAATACTTCAATTGTTCCTTATTTTATGACTTATTTTGGCTATTGTCTTCCCCTTTAACCTCATACATTAGGGGCCATATGTTATATCCAAAAATGGAACTTCTTCGTCTATGATGAAATTTACATGTTTTGTCGTATGAGGACAATTCCATGTCAACACTTCATGAAAGTTATTGTCAATCACTCAAAGGACACCTATGGATGGAAGGGCCATATCTGGAGTTTTGTAACTCCATTTGACATCATTTTTGGCCCATTAGAAGGGTATCGGACTAAGGAACAACTTTTCAGAAGACACTAACTCCTAAAAATGCTTAATACTACCCTAAAAAAAGAATTTTTTGACCCATTCACGAGTTGTCAGAAGGAAAATTGTGAATTTCACTTACACGAGTTGTCAATGGGAAACCCGCGAATATTCCTATAAGTGGTCAAAAAATATAAAATTATCGAAATTATCGACCCTAACTCTTTATAATACTATATAAGAGAGGGAGAGGGGTCCATGAAGAGGTACTCAGACTTTGGCATTGTTATGATGGTGAAATTGGGACTCTCATCCCCCCTACCTTTGCCCTAGTTTACATCTCCCTTTGTTGTAGAGCTTGGAGGCTGAGATTCTTGGGAAAGAGAGGTAGAAGATCCAGATTGAAGGTTTCACAAGGTTCCTTTCATGAGGAGAAGGTATATCTTGTACTTATTCCATTGATTAATAAGGATTTGATGCTCTTCCTTTTCCAAATCAGTGTATGATAGATGTTTCATTTCTATTTATGATCACATGTTAATGTTTAATAGATTAGGGTTTCATTTTATGTTGGTTATCATTATCTTATATGTGGTCAAATTGGTTTGAGGAAGGTTTGAAGTTGTTTTGCAGGTCTCTAGGATTAGAGAGCAAGAGGAGGGCTAAAGAGAAAGCTTGGACCAGCCCTCAGTTTGTAAGATATGAACCCTTATAACCATTGAAACCTTGTTTAATTTATGCTTTCAAAGCTTTATAAATCAGTCTTTATACACCTAGTATGTTGGTGGCCTCGACCCCATCCATAGGAGCATTTCCTTAACAACAATCGTGTGTCGGTTGATTTGTTTTTCATTATACATGTTTATTTCTTTTTTGCACATGTATTTTACTTGGTTTGAATTTTTAATATGGATGAAATTGGATGCCCAAATCCATGTAATGTCACCCCCTTTATCGAATTAGGCCAGGGGGACATTACAAAGTGGTATCATATCTTTTGATTGCAATAACATAGCTTTATGGGCCAGAAAATCAGACTTATAGGCAAAAATCAGAAATGGTCAAGGAAAAATACAATTTATGTAAATGGACATATAGGGGGCCAGAAGTAATTTTGTATTAAAATTAGTTAAATTCATGTGATTGATGAATTAAATCATGTGTAAATATGAAATTTTAAAATTTTGGAAAAAAATAAATCGGGCCCCATTAATGTCGAGTGGTACGGTGATGTGGATGATCTACGTGGGAAAGAGGCCTGACGTGGAGGGTCCATGTGGGCATAGTGTGTGATGTGGACCGGACACATAATATCTGCATGCTTGTTATCACGTGTGGTGGAGTGTGAAGATGGATGATATATAGTCGTTAAGCAGTAGTGCAGATCAACGGTCGATAGTGCTTCAAGCTTGCAAAATATAAGGAGGTTAACTCATCAATGCAACCCTAAAGGAAAGTTTCCCCATCCACATGCCATCCTCTCATGTGTCCAAGGTGACAAAAGTGGGTTCAAAAAACTAGTTTCTGAAGACCTTGAAACAACCTTTGGGTTCGACGAGAAGTGGTGTGACGTGGGGTCCATATCTAATGGGAAGGGGTGTCAGGTGTGATGGGACCCATGTTGTTCATGTCAGTCATTGGATATCACCTAGATCAGACTAATGACTATCATTGCTTTAGGACTGCAAAGGTGCACATAGGTTAATTTGTTAGTGCGACCGTGAAGGGAAATCACCCCATCCACGTGTCATCCTCTTGTGCATTCAGGGTCACAAAAGTGGGTTCGAGAAACCACCTTCCCAAGATCCTAATACAACTTTGGTCTAACAGGTAATGATGTGACATGAAGATATGTGATAGGGGGTTGTGTCAGTAATGATGGGACACTCGCTAGTCCTATATGTAGCAGAAGATCATGCAGATCGTATCAATGGTTGGCAATGCCTCAAGGTTGTGAATATGCACAAGGGCTAATGAATCTGCATGAGCCTGAGATGGAAACCACCTTGCAATGTGTCACCCTCTCGTGCATTCAGGCTCATAAAAGTGGTCTTGGGAAACCACTTCTCATTGAGACTAAAACCACTTATGCCTCAGAAGTCATAAGGTGTTGTAGGTGGCATCTGGAGCGTGCAAACTAGGGGAAACGTAGTGATTTATGCAGTTAAATTTTGGGCCTCGAGACTCGTAAAACAAAATTAAACTTATGCTCCATTTTTTGTGAAATGGAAAGATATACAAACAAACAAAAACAAGGGCACTGCCCTTAGATCGCCCTGCAGCAACAAGGTCGCAAGGGGGAATCCCTCTTCACCCCCATTTTTATTTTTTTAAATCAACAAAATTAGATCTTGATTTCAACTGTGGTTGATTGGAATGATATAAAAATGAGCAAATTGTGCACACTTAAATTCTAAATGTGGTGATTCGGTTGTTTCTGTAATTTAACATAAATTAAAAAAAATGGTTTCTCCCAAAATGCATGAAAAAAACAATCATATATTTTCTAGGAATATAATGCATATAAAAAATATGGTTATGAACACTCTACAGATTCAAAATCTTATCACGGACAGTTAAGGGCTAGCATTCAGTACAGTGAAGTTGGGAAAACTTTGGTCTTGGTTGGGCTAAGCAAATCATCGTCATGGATGATGCACAAGACCCCAATGAGTTTGAGACAAATACAATGGGAGAGAATATACAAGTTGAGAATACAGAAATAGATTCCAAAGGTCAAAGAATACAAATGAATTCCCAAGACATTGTAGAACCCATAAGGAGTCTAAGGGTGGAACTACAGAGTTGTCAAGAAGACAATGGGAGGTTGCTTAAATCTCAAGAAGAACATAATCAATTGAATGTAGCCATGCTTCAAAGTTTGAATGGCATTCAAATGAATATTAACCATGGGCAATATTCATAATATCAAGGAAATAGTGGGAGTAGCTCAAGGAGACATTTTGTTGTCCCTAGGGAAAGATAGGCAAAATTCAGTTCGAATTCATCCCAAGAATGTGAAGAATCTGGTCGCAGGAAGGAAAAGGAGTTGCAACAGAAGTAGACGAAGGAAGAACAGAAGCAGATAAGGAAGAAATCTCTAAGGCAAGAAGTAGTCGCAAATGAAGTTGCGACGAAAGAAGAGATTTCGTGAAGGAAAAGAGTTCACAAAGGAATAGAGTTAGCGATGGAGGAGAAGTTGCAACAGAAGGAAAGGATGTGACGAGATCAGTCATGAAAGAAGGAACCATGCTAGAAAAGGTGTGCAGTAGCGCAATGACTAAAAATGACAGTTCAAGGAAGATTGTGGGTACGAGGTCATCTAGAGTCGATGTGAGTCATACGTGTGTTAAGGAATAAAACCATCTTTTTAATCAAGGCCATTAGTTCCTACTGACAAGTGTCACTAGAATAGGAATGACAACCTATTGGCTAATTGAATGAAGTCGACTGATAGTGACATGTAATATTCTATAAGAATGAGGAACCCAAGTTGTATGTGAGTTACTTACTTAGTTGCTTCTAATGGTTGCTTATGTTGTTTCTTAGTTATTCAGTTGAGTACAGAGTCAGTTAGTTTTTTTGTGTGTGTAAGAAGAGTTGAATAGTATACAGCTGAGTGTGCAGAAATATAGAGAAGAGTAGTTGATCCAGGTTGTGTGTGGATCAATAGTAGATTCCCACAACAGGTCCCATAGTTCGAGAAGGATTTTTAGATATAGGACATATACTCCATAAATGTCTTCTAGTGAGTCATATGACTCTAATGAATCTTATTCAAGCTATTCATATCATAGAAACAAGAGGAAGAGGCCTTCCAAGAACAACTCACATGGAGAATTTAAGAAGGCCAAACCTCCTACTTTTGATGGTGATGAAAAATATGGTCAAGAAACTGAGGCCTGGTTTCTTGGGATGAGGAATTATTTCCAATTCCAAGACTACTCAAGAAATACGAAGGAAAGAGTGGCCATATCCAATCTTAATGGAAGAGCGCCATATGGTGGGATCACCTTGGACAAGTGAAGAGGATCATTGAAAGAAAAGTCATGTGGAAGCAATTCAAGAAACATTTCAACCAAAAGTACCTTTCTGATAAGTACTATGATGGAAAAATTAAAGAGTTTCATGAGCTGAAATTGGGACAAATGACCATGAAATAATATGCAAACAAATTCTTGGAGATGCTGAGATATGTCAAGTACATCACGAATGACAAAGTAAAAATCTGGCACTTTCTAAGTGGATTGCCACAGTCATACATAGACATAATTGAGTTTGATGAACCTTGAACTCTAGATGAGGCCATAAGAAAGGCCAAGTATTGTTATGATTAGAACAAAATCAAACCAGAATTCCATTAGGCATGGAAGGACAAGAAAAATGAGAAGTTTGAATAAAGGGAGAAGGGGTTCAAGCCTTCTAAATTCAGAAATTATCCAAGGAAACCACCACAAGGTGTGACTAAACCATCTAAAATGATGGGAGACAAGCCAAGAGATAAAAGAGAGACACTTCAATGTTAGGGATGTGGAGAGGGCCATATTCTTAGAAATTGTCCACATCATAATGGGAGTGCAAAGCAAGTTCACAACATCTAAGGAGTTGTAATTGTTAGTCAAGTGGCGAGGAAAGTCCCTATAATATATGCAACACTAGAGGATAGCCAAACAAACCATCAATCAACTGTTATTGAGGTTGAAGGTAATATTACTAAGTAATCTATTTCTATTTTGATTGACCCTTGATCTACACATAGTTACATTACTCCTAAAATTGTTGATATTTGTGCTTTTAATAAATCAAAGCATAGTAAATCATGGTTAGTCAAACTAGCCACAAGAACAAAAGAAAGGTTCATGAAATAATGGAGAAATGTCCACTTGAAATAGGTGGAATGCCACTTTTTCAAATTTCAATATTTTTCCACTTGGTTCTTATGATATTCTCATAGGAATGGACTAGTTATAGGCACATATGGTTAAAATTAATTATTACAACAAGAATTTTGAATGCATTGATGAACAAGGGAACCCAAGGGTTGTAAAGGGAATTCCAAATGTGGTTTCTGTTAGTCAAATTTCATCCATGTAGTTGAAAAAGTTATATAGGAAAGGTTGCAAATTGTATGCACTCCATGTTTTGGAGAAAACAAAAAATGAACTTCGTAAGTTGGAGGATCATTGTGTGCTACAAGACTTCAGGGATGTGTTTCTCAATGAAGTTCTATGACTTCCTCCAAACAAGGACATCAGCTTTACCATTGATCTTGTGCCATAAGAGACACCAATTTCCAAAACACCTTACAGGATGAGTACACCATATTTATTAGAGCTAAAAATGCAATTGCAAGAACTGCTATAAAAGAAAGATATTTGTCCAAGTGTGTCTCCATGAGGAGAAACTCTCTTGTTTCTGAAGAAAAAAGATGGAACACTCGGGTTATGCATTGACTACGAACAGTTGAACAAAGTTACTATGAAGAACAAATACCCATTGCCTCGAATTGATGAGCTTTTTTATCAAATGAGAGGGGCAAAGGTATTTTCAAAAATTGACTTGAGGTCTGGTTACCATCAAGTGAGAATCAAGAAGAAGACATTCGCAAGACATCCTTTAGAACAAGGTATGGGCACTGTGAGTTTGTGGTGGTGTCGTTTGGTCTCACCAATGCACCATCTACATTCATGTGCCTCATGAATAATTTTTTCAGCAGGTACTTGGACAAGTTTGTTCTTGTTTTCCTAGAAGAAATTCTTATCTATTATAAGAATGAATAAGAGCATGAAGAACATTTGAGAATGGATTTGTAGTTGCTAAAGGAGCAGAAGTTGTATGCAAAGCTTAGCAAATGTGACTTTTATAAAAATAAAAATCATTATTTGGGTCACATTATTTCAGAGGAAGGAATCTCGATGGACCCCGAGAAGATTGAACCCATCATGAATTGGCCAACTCCAAGGAATGTGACAGATGTGAGATCCTTTCTGGGTCTCACCGATTACTACAAAAGTTTCATTGAAGGATTCTCCAAGGTTGCACATCCAATCACTTCTTTGTAAGAGAAGGGGATAAAGTTTGAGTGGACACAGAAATCTGAAGAAAGCTTCCAATTGTTGAAGAAGCTTCTCACAAGTGCTCCAATTTTGAAAATTGAAAACCTACATAAAGATTTTGTGGTATGTACATATGCATGCAATAAAGGACTTGGAGGAGTTCTTATGCAAGATAGCCATGTGGTATGCTATGACTCAAGAAAGTTGAAAGAGCGTGAGACAAATTATGCTACCCTTGATTTATATCTTACAGCCATAGTGCACGCTTTGAAAACATGGAGGCACTCTTTAATGGGCAAAAAAATTGAGCTAAGGACATACCATTATGGTCTAAAATACTTGTTTGAGCATCCAACATTAAATGCTAGGAAATCTAGATGGTTGGAAATTTTGTGTGAAATTAATTTTGAGATTAAACACATAAAAGGTAAGGAAAATAAAGTGGTCGATGCACTTAGAAGAAAATTATATTCAATGCATGTGGAAGCCATTAGTACCTACCAGTCATATTTGAGGCAGTTGATCGTTAACAGTATTGTTGAAGATGAATTGTATGTGCAAACAAAAGACAAATTGCAGCAACATAAATTAGAAAAGAGGTATGAAGGTTACCATTTGGAAGGTTACATGCTTCTTGTTTATAAAAACAAAATTTATATTCCAAAGGTGGCAGATTTGAGAAGAATTGTAATGGATGAAATCCATAAAATGCCATATCCCAGTCACCCAGGATACCAGAAAACAATTGCTACAACTAGGAAGCAATATTTTTGGCCGTGAATGAAAAAGTACATTATTGTGTACATTTCTAAGTGTATAAAATGTCAGCCAGTTGAACATCAACACCCAACATGTTTGTTGCATCCTTTTCCTATTCCGGAATGGAAATGGGAAGTGATTTCCATGGATTTTATAGGTTTTCCAATGATTGCTAGGAAACATGATTCCATCATGGTTTTGGTGGATAAATTATCAAAGGAAACACATTTTATATTGATTAAATCAACATATAAAATGGATTACATTGTGAAGATTTTCATGAAGAAAATTTTCATATTGCATGGATTTCCTAAGGCAATAATTATAGACATGGATACTAAGTTCACTTCAAATTTCTAGAAAAGTCTTTTTGCATATTTGGGTACACAATTGAACTTTAGTACTACCTATCATCTACAAATGAATGGGAAAACATAAAGGGTAAATCAAGTTATTGAGGGCATGCTACGCATGCTTATGATGGACAAACCATCCAAGTGGGAAGAGTATCTGCATTTGGTAGAGTTTGCATATAACAATGGACTTCAAACATCATTAGGAATGAGTCATTTGAGGCTTTATATGGAAGAATATGTAGGACACCAGTTACTTGGGATAATCCAGTGAACATAATTCTACTTGCGCCATAATTGCTTAAGGAAATGGAATGGGAAGTTGCAAAGATTAGGAAGAATTTCAAGGTGACCCAAGATAGATAGAAAAGCTATACAAATAAGCATACAATGCATAGGAAATTTTGTGTTGGGGATCATGTTTACCTCCAAGTTAGGCCAAGGAAGAGTTCCTTGAATCTTGGAATTTGTGCCAAGCTATCACCAAGATATTGTGGGTCGTTTGAAGTACTTGAAAGGATAGGGCCATTTGCATATAGAATTGCATTCTCTTATAACACTAGAGCTCATAATTTTTTTCATGTTTCTTTGCTTAAGAAATATGTACATGATCTAACCATGTGATTGATTGGGATGTGATCTAGGTGAAACCTATGGGAGAGTTCCAAACCGAGCCACTATGCATCCTAGACAAGAAGGTGACAATGCTCCATAACTGAGCCATCATATAGGTAAAGGTGCAATGGAAGAACATTGGTCCCGATGAGTCTACGTGGGAGTTGGAGGATGCCATGAGAGAGGCATATCCATTTTTGTTTTAAATTTTGAGCAAACACCGAGGATGGTGTTCTTCCAAGGGGGGGGATTGTAATACCCCCAGTTTTGAGTTGGATGTATTTGAACAACATTTTCTAAATGATGTAAATATGCCATCATGGATTCCTAGAGCGAAGCTCAAGGCCAATTCCCAACTAATGAATGGATTTGCGTGTATGATGTAAATATTTTATTTGGACTTTGTATTTTTCTTATCATGCCAATTCGAAATGTATGTAAATATTATGTGCATAGATAATATAATGGTCCAAGAATGGTTTTGTAAAGAGCACCAAAGGGGATATGATTCCACCAGAGGGGAAGAGGAAAGGGGGGCCATGGAGACCAAATCCTTGCTGCCAAGTGTCAACTTGATAACCCATCAAAAATTCTGTCATGTGCCTTAAATAAGCTAATCATATCATTTTTTGACTATTTTCCAATCATTGAATGCATGTGTGGGGTTTGTGGGAAAATCCACCTCATGTAGTTATTGAAGCATGGGACTGACTGCACTTTTGTGATAGTTCAGTCAGCTGGCAAAAGTTAGTCTACAACATCCAGGATTCCTTTCTTCTACTGTCAAAAGTTATGTCAATTTCCTTTTCACCATTTTCTCATACCTCTTGGAATCAATCCTCATTCTTATACACTCTCATGCAGATCTACCATTATCAGAGCTTTGTATTGTTGTTCATGACTATGTATAACTAGGAAAATTCAAATTTAGGGACATATGTGTTGATTTGGAAGGGAATTTCGATGGTTATAGGTGAGTAGAGAGGAAAGGCAATCTAGGGACCCTTTCCCATTGCTTTTTATCCTTGCAGATGCTCTAGAAGCCACAAATTTAGGTTGCATGTGGTTCTCTGATAGCATTTAGCAAGTTGGTCTTCTTCTATGCACACACTGGAAGCACTCATCGAGATGAATCACCCAAGAGAGTCATGGATCGGTGAAGGGGATGCCCGAGCTAAGAAGGGTGTTGTGTGGGGTAGGTATTGTGGAATTCAAGGCTGTGAGAGTTGAGTGAGATCCCTGTAGATCTATGTATGAGCATTCGGCTAAGCATAGAGAGTAGATTGGGTTGTGGGTTGAGAGAGAGAAGCCGTAGGTGTTTCCTTGGCCCTAGTGGCCTCATAGCTCAGCTTGGGGGTGGCCTCTCAATAGAAAGAGTATATCTTAGATAGAGTGCCTAAAGTTGGGAGGAAAATTGCTTTTACACAGTCAGTTTCTTGGATCACGTTGTTTAAAGATCAATATTCTTGTTTATTTGAATGTCAAATGTTTTTAAATGATTCTTGTAATGTTTATGCTTTTGTATGCATGTTAATCGTGTGTGGATTGATTTCATTTTCCATTGTGTGTTTATTTATGTTATGCACAAGCATTTTTATTGTTATGAATTCAAAATTGGGATTTGAGTCGAATTTGGAGTCCTGAATTAGTGTAATGTCCCTCCCAATGGTCGGATTGTCTGAGGGGGACACTACAAGTAGTGTTAAGGGCCCCTTCACAGGGCACTTTTGATATTTTAGTGCCAAATTTTGGACTAGATTTACTTCTTAAACGTTTTCGAACATCATTTTATTTCAATAAAAAAATCCCCCCTCTTTATGTTGAATATATGTGTTAGTGTCACAAGGCACTTTTGATAGTTTAGTGCCAAATTTTGGACTAGATTTACTTCTTAAACATTTTCGAACCTCATTTTATTTCAATAAAAAAATCCCCCCTCTTTATGTTGAATATCTCTCTCTCTCTCTCTCTAAAGAGAGAGAGAGAGAGAGAGAGAAATGTGTGTCAATGATTATTATTTTTCTTGCATTAAATTTATTATTACTATATTTTTAGCTTTGTATAGCTTATATATTGGGTTGGCATAAGAACAACATTGTTAAAATAAACACAAAATCTCATGAGGTTCATAATGAAATAGAGCATTGGGCAATTCTTAAAATGTCGTCGACAAAAAATATTGTCATCTTTTTTACACTAAGAGGGTTGAACTTAAAAATCACTTTCTTTTAGAATTCCCTATGTGATCACACATTAGATCGTAATTTCAAAATATTTTTATAACATTCACCTTCCTACCCTTTTAACTCATCACAGCTATTATAATCTAGGAATGGTTCTCTTAAACCTAGTTTGACCACCAGAATAAAAATTTAAAGAAAACAAATTGATTCTTTGCCCTCTTTTAAGGTCTAATAAACTAACATTAGTTTTAGTAGATGTTGATAAGCATCATCATCGTCATCATACATACATACATACATTTTCTATTTAATTTAATTTGTTTCTTCCATGGAAAATATCCTAACTTATCATTAATAATAAAAAGTTACACTTTTTGTAAGCTTTAAGATCATTTCAATGGTATCCCTTAATATTCTCACATGTAGCTAACTTCAACTTTAAAAGAAAAAGGGAAATCAATGGGAACAAAGACTAGGAAAGAGCATTCTTTTGAATCTAACATCTTTTCTCTTTTTAAACTTTTGTCCAACCTTATATAGGTGGACCCTCAAGAGTTTAGCAATACATTATCATTCTAAAGTATACAATCCTTCTTATTTGAATATTCAAGAGATAATTTCATTCCTTCGTATAAAACTTCATTTGTAACTATCTCCCTCGTTGTTAAAGTTCATTGGAGTTTTCTTTTTTCTTTAGTCTCCATAGGCTTGTGTAAATTTATATGTTGTTTTTTTATCCACCTTTTCACTTACTTTTGTATCCAGCTTCAGAGTCTTTTTCATCATCTTGAATCTTGTGGCATATATGGTTGCCAACATTTAGGTTTAGGGAAATTACTTTTCTTTTTCCTTTTTCATATAGTCTAGATCAAGGGAAATAATCCTACAGATGAGTGCCTTGTTTACCAATCCAACATTTAAAGAGGTATGTGTGTGTATGTGGTGTCAAACATAATTGTCTCATATTCTTCTTATCCTAATAATTAATATGAATTTTTTTTAGTGTGATACATATGTGTGTGTGCACACATGCCAATGATTGTAATTTTGCTTGCATTAAATTTATTATTACTATATTTTTAGCTTGGTTTTACTTAGTATATTGGGTTGACATAAGAACAACACGCCAAGATAAGAACTCCCACAAACTCTATAGCGAAACAAGGTTGTGGATAGTTCTTAAAGCATCATGGAAAAAACAATTTTTCATCTTTGTGACACTAAGAGGGTTGAAGATGCAAAAAAAAATTCTTAAAATAACCTTCATGATAGCACATTAAATCACAATTTCAAAATATTTGCTGCAATACTAACCTTCACAACTTTGTAACTCAACATGACTATGGTGACCTAGGATTTCTTCTATTAAATCTTTTTGAACACATAAATAAAATAATAAAGAAAACCAAATAATTCCTTAAATTTTTAAAAGTTTGATCAACTTCAACTTTAAAAGAAAAAAGAAAAAAACAATAAATGAGAACAAAAGCTAAGAAGGAGGATTCTCCCTAATCCAACATATATTCCTTTTTTTTTAATTATGTATAGCCTCGTATAGATGGAGCCTCAAGTGTTTAAGGTGCATTATTATTTTGGAGTAGACCTTGCTCCTTATATGAATGAGAAGATTCGGTTTCATAAGATCTTTTCATTCCTCCAGCTAAAACTTTATTTGCAATTATCTTCCTCGTTGACGAACTTCCATGAGATATTCTTTTTTCTGTAGTCTCCATAAACTCATGTAAATCTACATGTTGTTTTTCGGATCCATCTTTCACATCCTTTTCACCTATTTATGTATCCAAATCCTCTACTTTAGAGTCTTCTTCATCATCTAAATATCGTGGCATATATGGAGGTCAACTTTTTGGTTTATAGGAAATGACATTTTTTTCCTTTTTGTATGCGCTCCGGATTGAAATGACATTTTTTCCCTTTTTGTATGCACTCCAGATTGAAATGACATTTTTTTCCCTTTTTGTATGTACTCCAAATTGAAGACAAGAGTCCTATATATGAATGACTTATTTATATATATATATATATATATATATATATATATAATCGTGCCCATGGTTATTATTTTACTTATATTAAATTTACTTTTATTATATTTTTAGTTTTGTATATTTTATTATATTGAGTTAACATATGCTAATGTCACTGTTACAAATAATGAGCAATTGTTATAATATATTCATATGTAGTTATTGTCACGAGACTGGTCATCTGAGGAAGAAATGTTTTTCCCTTCTCCATGGTGTATCCTTGAACAAAGGCTTCTCGGCCTCTAAGTCTCCTCCCAGTTCACCGACGACGGTCTCTCTCCTTGTGGCTTCTACTAAATCTCCCACTCCTGCTGGCATGTATGGCTCTTCCTCTCCCACTCCTTATGATGACCTCATTAAAGGGGAGCTTCTCTACACCCATGATGTTGAGACTATAGCTAAGGCTTCACATCCCCCTCCCCCTGTTGACCCTCCTCTGGTAAGCACTTCCCCCCCTCCCCCCTGTCTCTCACTGGTACCCTCCCCTCCTATTCTTAATACACCCTCCTCTGAGTCACCTCCTTCCTTTACATTGGAATATTTCCCACCTCTTAGGAGGAACTCTTCTCCTTTAGATTCCTCTGCTGCTATCAGTCCTACCTCATCTCCCTCTTTCTTGGATCCCTCTCTCCTTAAATCCCTTGTGATTTTCTCTGATAAGTCTCTTGTTTCTCCCTCCACTCTCCCACTGGATTCGATCAGGTTTGAGAATGTCACTATCCAGAAGTCTAGGAAAATCAAACCCTCTTCTACCCCCTCTATTGAGTCAGGCCCTTCTGGCCTCTACACACCACTCTCTGTCGGGATTAAGGCAGTTGCTAGATCCTTGAACTCTCCTCACCAGGTAATTAGATCAATGCCACCTATTGATCAGGTTGACCAATGAGAATCCTCTCTATGAATATATGTGGGTTTGGGGGGCTTACCAAACAAAAAACCCTTAGGTATCTATTCTCTACCTTGAACCTTGACATGATTTTGATACAGGAAGCTATGTTTGACGTTTATTCTGCTCTTCGTTTGTTCTCTAAGTTGAATCCTGGTTGGAATTTTTGTGCCCTTGACTCCCTTGGTCGTTTGGGTGGCCTTCTCACAGGTTGGAACCCCTAGCTTACTCGCTACAAAGCTTACCGCTCTTATGTTAGCGTTTTGGTTAAGGATAGATTTAAAGGTCTTGACTTTGTTTACTCTCTCCTAAACTGCTATGAACCCTACTCAAACAGAGATTTTTTCTGGGATAATGTCTTGGCGGGGGGGATTTTTAACTTCCCCAAACTCATCCTTGCTAGGGATTTAAATTCCACACTCTCCGATGCTAAAATTTTGGGGAATAAAGCTCGCCTAGATCATATGGCCCCCTACTTTTTCCAGCTCCCGAGCTCTAATAATTTAGTGGACTTGGATCCCCTTACACCTGGCCCTACTTGGATAAATGGTTGTGTAGGTCCTGATGGAGTAAGCAAAAGACTTGATAGATTTATGACCTCACACCTTTTGATTCCTTCCCTGAATCATTATCGGTCTTGGATTTCCCCCTCTGAGATCTTTGACCACTTCCCTGTGTGTTTGGAATGGAAATTTGTGCCTACTTGTCATCTTTATCCATTCAAATTCAATAGGGCCTGGCTATTGGAAAAATATTTTGGTGATATTATTCACTCCTCTTGGGAGATTGATGTACCCTCCTTCTGTGACCCTATGTTTGTGCTCACCTACAAGCTTAATAGACTCAAGGGCTCGGTAAAAGATTGGGAAAAAAGGATGGTTCTGGCAAAGGCCAAGGAGACATCTTAGATTGACTCTGTTATTCATGAACTCCTCTCTGCCCGGATCTCTGGAATTCTGACTGACAGTGAAGTTGCTTAGCTCTCTCAGTTGAAGTCAAGGAAGGAGTCTTTATTGGCTCACCAAGTCCTAACTTGGAGACTTAAGAGCATAGTTTACTGGATCAAAGCGGGTGATGTGAACACCAAGTTCTTCCACTCCTATGCATCTGCTAGAAGGAATTCAAAATCTATTTGGGCCCTGTAGGATCAGGCTGGTGATATGTTTGTACAATCAAATTCAAGCCTACATGCTATACATGTTTTATTTCCTTTAGGCTCAATTAACAGGCAACCAACTCCTGCTCCTTCTTTAGACTTTAACCCATCAAAATATAAAGTCCAAGTAGAACTATTTGCAACTACTTTACTTTCAATAATATTTACATAATTATGACTATCTACATTATTTACAATTGTCTTGAATGAAGAATCATGGGAAATAGTTGTAACATTAAGAATTTCTGATTGATGTTTATTGTCAGAGAAAACAAAATTTTCAGATTTAAAATTTCCGAACCCAAGTTCATACATATAATTCCCCATTATAGAATCTGAAAATAAAATCGGTTCACTGGGATCATGTAATTCTGTCACATTATGTTTCGGATATCTTTCTCTGTTTATCTTAATTTGATTTGATTTCCCATTCTTAGGTAACCATAAAGTTGACCAATCTGTAACAAAGAATCCATTCAATTGTTAAGACCAATCCCTACTCAAAAACAGCCCATATGCATCAGGAATGTCTGCAACCATAATATCTATAATTTGAAAAACTGAAGGGTTACAAGAAATCCGAACTAGAACATCTTTCATCTCTCCCACAACCCTCACATTTGTCCTATCCAATTGAGTTATCTGTGAATTTGATGGAACATGCTTTCCATTCAACCTTTTGCACACAACCAAAGGCATTACATTGGAAGATGCTCCAGAATCAACCATGCAATTGTGAACATTCCCATTAAAAATCTCAAAGGTAAGAAGGAATGGAGGAGTTGATGATTTTGAATTTTTTCCTATTAGTGAAGCTTTATCAGCTGTTGACTTTCCTTTATCAATTGGTGTTAAATCACTATTAGAATTATTAGCAACTAGATTTTGCTTAGCGTTAGGAATTATGGAACTCATGGTAGGATTTATAATAGGACTATTAGGCATTGGGTAAATTTGAAGAAGATCATACATACTAATATTTACACGTGTCTTCTTTATATCTTCAATTATGCCATATTGTAAATCTAACTTTGGAGCATTTTGAATAGGCTGAGAAGTCCTCACAGGTTGAGTTTGTTTGACAGATTGAGTCTGTTTATTGGGTTGTGAATTATTATTATCGTTACTCAGGGTAGAACTTGATGATGCTCCATGAGTATTTGTGAATGTTCTACTACGAGTATTATAGGCATGTTCTCCTGAAGGAGGACTTATACCTTCATAATCTTTTACTCGACTATCCCAGAAATGACCATTTACTTGTTGCGGTTCTTCCAATTCTTCTTCATTTTCAAATTCATCTTCCTCTTCATTATCTGCAGTTTCTTGATTTGAGGGAGTTTCGGATAAAGATAAGACTGCTCGATTAGTATTAAAAATTTCTTCATTTACTGCTATATCAGGAGGTGAACTAGTTTTATTACTATTGTTAGGATTCTGCCTAAACTGATTTCTGAAATACCCTCTAGAAGAGGAATTTTCAAAATTAGATTTCTTTAATCCTACGACTTCATTAGTTAATGCTCGACTAGAATTCTGTAATTGTTCTACATCAAAGGCCTTATATTTTTCCGAATTAGGTCTTTCAATTTTCTTACGAGGAAAAGTATCAACTTTTCCAATTCTATCTGGTTCATAAGACATAGAATCCTTCTCCACTTTAATAACTTCCTCAAAAGTTTCAACAAGGTTTGTTTTACCTTCTCTCTTAACAAACATCCCAGGATACTTTGGTAAAGTTGAAGTATAATTTTCAATGATTATATCCTTGGGTGGTTGAGAAGCAACAGGAATTTTAATGTAAGAAATCTCTTATTAAAATATTTAAATTCTTTCTTTAGTTCCATTTTAATTCGAGATAACTCAAGAGCTAAAAGAGCAAGTGTTTTATCCTCCCCAAATTTATCTAGGAAAGCCTTGTTGAATTCAGCCCAATTTGTGATTGATCCTTGGACTAATGAAAAGTACCAAGTAGATGCTTTCCCTTCAAAATTTAAGGGGAACAAATGACAAACTATATCTTCATGCTGAACGTTCATGGTTTGAATATCTAACATGAATTTATATACATGTACCTCTGCAGGTTCCTTATTATCTAGATTAAACTTCGGAAGAATTTTATTTGAATGTTTGAGCAAAGGATGTTGTACACCAGGCACAGCTACAGCAGTTGTTCTCAACCAAGGAATTTGTGGATTGGGTGGAGGATTAGGTGGAGGGTTAGGTGGAGGGTTACCTCCTCCTCCTGCAGGTATGTTTCCAACCATAGGACTTCCTTCAGAATCTGAAGAACTCCCTGAATTAGATGACCTTGGACTATCTGGTGGTGATTCAGGAGGAGAAGGTGGTTGATCAAAACCGCCTACAGAAGTCAATCTTCTAGTAGTATTTGTTCTAGAAGTTTCTCTATGAAGATTTATGACTTGATAACTTGGAGTTCTATCGGCTTCTACTAAATCTTGAGTAATTATATTCAATTGAGGATTACATCTTTGTTGTCTAGGTAGACCATAGTCTATTGGTATTAAACCAAGTTGATGAGCATATGCTCTCGTAAGAATATGACGTGATTCTTTTAAAGTTTGAGTACTCTATTCAGGAGTGAATGGAGATGTATTATGATCGCGCTCAAGAATACTCCTAACAGTTTCTATGAATGGTGATCTACTAACTTCCTATTGTAGAGGAGGTTGTTGACTCGTTCAATATTTATCATTAGTTCTACCTGCCATTAATCGTTAACATGCCCTCCTTCTAGCACCATTTGTTGGCCGGATTTTCTAACTAGGCCAACTTAAGGAGATTAATCCCACACAACTCACTTAGAACAGCTCCGGGTGTGTTTGGAATGGAAAAATCTTGCAAGTTATGGTCCTGCTTCCAACTGAATTTATCCTCTTAAGGAGAACGTAAAAATTCAGTAAAAATTTATCCTAAATTTTATTACTGCTTAAAATAAATCCTAGAGTTAGTTTTCTAAGTCTAGGTTATCCTAAAATGCTTTCTTAAGGAAAGTCTCCTATTTTGGGGTTTTGTTTTTCAATTTTTTTTTTAAACTGAAGAACTAATTTAAACTTAAAACCAACTAATCTAATTAAATCTAATTGGATAACTATTTAGGACAAACTAAAATCATTAATTAAAACTAAGTGACTAACCTATCTCAGCTGAGAGCAACTTGGAAAACTAAATTAATTATCAATTAATGATTTAAATTAACAAAGAGATAAGCGATAACAATTCAAATGAAAATATCTAAATTATTATCCTAAAATCACTTTGTTGAATATGCACAACAACAAAAAATTAAAATAGGCAACTACTTTTAATTTATTCTGTGATGCCCTATTAATTAATAACTAATGTTCAATACTCAATATTTAGATAACAGGATTATATTTATTCATGAAAACATTGTAGAAAATACAAATGAAATCAGAAATAAATATGAAATGTGTTATTACCAAATCTCAATTATCAATACAAATATCAATTAACAAAACTCAGTAATATTCTTAATCAAACATCAATATTGTGCAAACAGAGTATAATTCCAGATAATAAATACAATTATATCACAGTACAATTGCATAAAATGTATGGTGAGAAAACAGTATATCAAAATATATATATTAAGTTTTAAAAAATAATAACAAGCAGTGATACCAGTTTGAGAACTCTAGTCACAATCCTCCATGAAGGTAAAACTCCAGTAAAGAAATTAAAACCAGAAACTGTAATTATATTTCCAATAAGTCTTTTCCTTCAATACTCCATCGACCTTTACTACAATGATTTTCATAGTTTTTATAATAACACTTTGATAACTACATCCCTAACTCTATGCAACTAATAGCTAAAAATAGATTTCAAATTTTGCTATCTATGAAACATCTAGAACCTATTTATGATCGTTTTAAAACGTTCTCCAACGATGCACCTAGCAATAGATTGTTATCATGCCCCTCTCTTCGAATAGTATCTCGTTCATACTGAGAGCGAACAGCAACTAATTGTAACATCTAGCAAATGTGAACAGATAAAGCGTGACCATCACAACTGCATGCTAGCTATTAATGCACAGTTCGTTTCCCTTCGATGAAGTGGCCTCAAAAACGCATACCGATCAACTAACCAACTTCATTCCATTCAATGCATTTATATCACGAGCACACCTGTAACAAACAATTTAAAATATAAATAAAAATTATAATTACAATTATAACAAGAATGTAGAACGATCCTACAGAATCTTTGATTCTATAGGATGTTCATTAAATTGTACATTTACTTGTCAAAATTGAAATCACAATAAGTAAAAATAGACTAAGTTGTTGCGATTTGTAACTTGATGGCTTTCCTGGCTTCTGATAGCTTGGCCCTAAGTTTCAATATTTTTTCTTCATGGATTTTTTCATCTTTCAGCAATTTTTCATTGGTTGCTGCTAACAATTTCTTTTATGCCTTGTATCTATCCTTCTTGGCTTTCATTTATTGCCATCGGTCTACCCACATAAGTAATTCATTTTTTTGTTGTTGTAACTCTGTTTTCAACATATCACGAGCTTCTTCAATGTCTTTTAACCGATCAACCTTATGTTGCTTAGAAAGCTTAATTGACTGTTTCGCTACTTTTAAAGTTTCTGCTAAAGAATCCTCATCATTCAATGGTGACTTAAGCCGAGCTTCATGTTCAGATTGTCCTGGTTATGGTGAATCATCTTTCACGACTCTCTTAGGAGATACCACAAAATTATCGTGATTATTACTCTGTTCTTGTTCAAAGCCATTGATTGGGGTTTTATGAGGAGGAGATTCATCCTCGTTATCACTGTTATCTTCAACCACGATAGGTTCACTACTATGTTCCATGGTTCTTGGAACTGAAAGACTAATCATACTCCTGGTAAACCTTCGATTTGTCATTTCAAATTTTCTCATGCTTGGTTCAAGAGGTTTATTGTCACCTTCCAGATTTTCTCCTTTTAACTCATGCTTCTCTCTCCCTTCCATTATATTAGGATACAAATCACCTATTAATTTAGCAAAGTGCGTCTAGAAATTCGTTTTACTTCCCTCTCCAACTTCATTTTCCTTCTTGGGTTGCTCAAGAGGGTTTGAAGTATAAAATTTCTCATTTTCAACTATCAGACAAAGCTTATCCAGCCCTTCATGATCAGCTATATGATCAGTCTCTTCTTTTATTTCTCCTTCACAAGGTCTTCTTCGTTTTGCATGAGTCTTAGGTAAGTAGGTAGGCCAAAATTGGGTAAACCCAAACTCATTTTCTTTTAAGAATTCATCCCAGGTTTTCCCTATTGTAGCTAACTGATACTGAACTAACATTTTGATCAGGTCGTGATGAAAAAGACTACAGTCTTGATTACCAATAGTACGTTGAACCATAACAGCCATTTTATGCAAACGATGAAGTAGAAAGTAGGGCAAATTCAATTTCAAACCCTTAAGAGCCATTAAAATTCTCAGATGATATAATTGGACATTTGAGTATCGACCATCACAAAAAATATACCTAGAAATGACTTCAAAAGGAGCACGCCATTGATTCTTCAAATATTTTACAGGAAAGCTGAATTTAAGGTGTGCATATTCCTTTGATAATGGAAGAAGAAACTGCTTAAACTTTTTCTTGTCTATTTGTGACCCTTTGAACCAGCGTTCACTAGTCCGAGGCAGCTTCGTGGCTTTTGAAATAAATTCTTCGTCTATGACTAGATGTAAATCACCTATCTGAGCAATATTTCCATCAAAAGACAACGCAAATTGTCTAGTAACTTCCTCATTGTGTCCACTGAAACCCCAAAAGAAGAGTTTCTAGTCAATTTTCTCAAACAAGGCAAGAACTTCAGTGTTGGCTTCTAACATTTCAGGACCAGAAAGCTCAAAGCGACTTAAGGGATCCATCTGTTCAACTATCAGTTCTTTCTTTAACAGAGGATTAAAAGGCGTTGTAAAAACTAAAGGAATAGGGATACGTGAATACACAGACATGATATGAACCCTTACGCGATTCTGGAAGAGCTAAAGAGTAACCCTAGACTGGTTTCTTATGCGTGAGAACTTCACCATCAAACCACCGCAGGTATTCATCCAATAAATTGATATGATCTGAAATCATTACGAAATATTCGAAATCAAATGTTTTCGTGAATGTAATATGACTGTCAAATAGGATGATGTTAATATGAAAATATCTGATCAAGGTAATTATTTCATATTAAATTCCTTTGAACAGCTGTTAACAAAATAACCATTCGTATCCTGTAGCAAACACACGACTACCAAACGTTTAATACGAAGGGTCACACGTGGAAGTTAATCGTGCTATTAAAACCAGATGATGTGAAGTCTTTCATTACAAACAATGATGTCTCCTAGGGTTTCGTAAATCCTACCAAGCACCAAGATCAACCTTGGATGATAAATAAAATGTTCAAAACCATATTTTATGCATGTAATAGATTCGAAGAGTAAATTATATAGTTTTGATTATACGATGAACTCATTGAATCCAAATCATCATATGACCTATTGCAAAGTTTGATCGGATGGAGAATTTTATCAAAAACTAACACTAGATTAAAATTGATTATTATGAATATAACACAAAGATATTTATAACATTTGAAATGATATATAAAGGTAAACTTCGTTTATTTTAGAAACCTATATACAACTTCCTAAATTTTGCTTATTTATACATAAAATGGCAAAGTTTTTATGTAAAAATATATCATTAGCGTTAAAATAGGGTATTTAGATTAATTCATCAACCCTAATCATATAAATTACAAAAAAACTAATGATGAATACTTTGTCAAAAGGACTAAAAGAAATCAAATAAAACCTAACTGTAACTGGTTCAAAATGCATTTCCAATTATCTTTTAATTTAATTCAGAAAACTATTTAGCAAGCTATAATTATAATATTTTGAATCAATATATAATCAAATATTAAATGACAATGAAAATTGATTATATATAAAATTTAAAAAAAATAACAGCTGCTAAAATATTAAATTTATGAAAATGCTTCCTAAACTTCCAGTATGATCATTAATTCTTCTTTTAATTGAGAGTACCTTCAGAATCGAAGATTCAGAAGGCACTCTTATATAATTTTGTGATAAATCATAGAAGAGAACTGATCATTTTTATTCAGCAAAGCAGAACAAATTGAGAGGGTTGTTGCCTGCCAACAGGACTCTGGAGGAATGGCATGGTTTTAAAGAATCCTAGATCTCTTTTGCTCTGCTACTGGTATGAAGATCAGTATTGAGAAGTCCTCCTTTATGTTCAATGAGGTGGATGAGGTTACTAGAGCCAATATATTCTCCCTATTTCCTTATAAAATGGACCCCATATCTGTTGGTTTCAAGTACCTTGGTTACTACCTTAAACCTTTGGGTTATTGTACCAATGATTGGCACTAGATCATTAAAAGGTTTGAAAAGAGGATCAGTATTTGGACTTATAGACTTTTATCTCTTGGAGGTAGACTGATTTTGGTTAAATCAAATCTTATGGGATTGCGAGTTTATTGGCTTACCTTAGCTCGGATTCCCAAATCTATTTTGCATTGTCTCGGACGCTCCATTTTCAATTTCCTCTAGGGAAATGTGGGTGGCAATTATAAAATGCACCTGGTTGACTGCACACTATCTCTAGTCCATATGAGTTTGGTGGTTGGGATATCAAGAACCTGGACTGGTTCAGCTTATCTCTTAGATTAAAAAGTTGTTGGATGGTACTAAATGGTAAGGGAATTTAGTCCCACATCATTAAGCATAAATATTTAAAAGATCAATCGGTGGATAAATGGTTATGTCTTCAAAATTGCTCAGTCCAAGGAGCTTCCTTTATGTGGAATGGTTTCATCAGATATCTTACTTGGATCATCAAGTATATGGGCTGGAAGGTTGTAAATCGCAAGAGAATCAGAATTGGTATTGACCCCGTGGCAGGCTTAAATTCTTCTTTTGTACTTCCATAGGATCTCAGAAGTTACCTGGAAGACTATGGTATAACATCTCTATATCATGCCTATAATTTTGGGGTTGGTGCCTCCTCTCAGTCATATTGGACTGAAGATTTGGATCTGGGTGGATGGTGGAAGGATATTTGGACTGATTATGGCAGTGGTTTATCACATGGATGTATCAAATTTACTGAGAAAAAGGACTCTCTGCTTTGGATGTTCAATAAGGCCACGGGTATGGTCAATGCTAAGACTAATTATGAACTCATCTCTTTGATTTTTCTCTCTGCTTAGCCTGTCAGTACTCTTAATCTCATTTGGAACTGTAGAATTCCTCTTAAAGTGATTTGTTTCATATGGTTATGCTTGGTGAACCATATTAACACTTGAGATAATTTAATTAAAAGGGGATGGACATGCCCCAATAGATGCAGTTTATGTAAGTGTGGTGAAGAATCAGTCAATCATCTCTTCTCAAATTGTTCATTCACCTATTATATCATCAACTATCTTCACAAAATACTTCATCGGTCCATGGATTGGAATGAACCTTCTTTTATGGAAAATTTGGAAATGTGTTTTAGAAGTAAAAAGAAATTTCTCCACCTTCCACTCCTCATGTCCTGACAATTGTGTCTCACTAGAAACATAGTCATTTTTTAGGATCTTAAGCCGGATGTAAACTTCATTTGTCTCAGCATCATGGATCTGCTTCAGACTTTCCCTGTGATCTCCCATAAGCATGCCAAAATGAGAAATATTGGTATGGCACCTGTTATTCAGTACCCATCTGGTTTTTTTTATGGTGCCTCTGCTAATATGATTGGGGTGTTGGGGTACACTTGATGATCATTCATGATCATTTTTGCCTTCTCTTCATGCATGTGGTGACTCAACAGCCATTATCAGTTGGGTCAATGGAAGGGCAGCCCTCAGTGCTCTCAATCTGGATGGGTGATATCAAAATATCAGGAAATTGGAATCATTATTTCTCCTTCTTGACTTCCATCATGTATACAGAGAATACAATGTGAAGGCAGAGATGGCTTATCAAAGGAGGCACTTTCAATGGCCTCTGGCCTCCTACATTACATTGAATTCACTGAAGGTGAATGTGTTGGGAATGGAACAATTCAGTTTATTAGCTTCGATTTGGCCTACTCTTTTATTACATCTTTGATGTATTTATTTTTATGATTATGGAAGGATTGAGTATCACATATTTTGGATGATTGAGGTAGACTTTGTTCTCCTCGTGTTTCAGTTTGGCATTCCCGTGAGTGTTGATGTATTTGTAACTTCGGAATGTATTCACTTGTATATCTTATGTATTATACCCCAATGTTCCTATCAAGAAGTATCTGTAATGTAATTGATTCATGTCATACCCCGATGTTCCTATAGGAAGAATCAATAATGTAAAAAAGTCATGTAAAGTCATAGAGGGTAACCCTCCTTATTGTTCAAGGGTTAAAGTCACCACAGTTTTAGGGCACTAGGGTTATTAGACTCTCCTAGAGAAGTCGGCCCTGGTAAGTTATTGTTAAGACGAGAATTAGTATAAATAGAGAGTGAGCCTCTCTATTTATCACACAGTCACTCACACTTAGTTCTAGTGCATGAGTGAGAGAGAAGGAGTCGGGATAAGAGAGAGAACAACTGTTGAAGAACGTCTTATTGTCTTTGGGTTTTACTACTACCATTGGTGCTTATTCTATCTCTGAGTAAGTTGCAGGGTTTTCTCCTTTATGGTTTCCCCAAGGAAAATATTGTGTCTATTGTCTCTTGTGATTGATTGGTGTGCATGTTATTCTCTCATATAAGATCCTAAGATAATACTGTCTAATTGATAAAAATCTAACATGGTATCAAAGATAACCTGAGAAGAAGACATTGTCAGCTGCGGAAGCTAGGGCTTCTTACTTTTTGGGTCTCTCTCCACAATCCATCAGCAAAAGGAGGTTAGGTTGAACCTCCAATGAAGGGCGCATCTTTCTGTCGAAGTAGAATTTGATTCTGAGCACTTTCAGTTTTTTACCTACCACTACATCGGGAAATTAGGGATTTTCACTGAAGAGGAATTTTTGAGTGAGCCTAGGATAGGATTGCTCTCCTCCTCAAAATAGAAGTTAGAGACAAAAATCAAGGTTTTTGGTTGGGTAGAACTCTGGGAAATTCAAACCCTAATTATCCCTGGAACCAGAAAACCAGCACTACAAAAGATCAACTCCAAATCTAGTTTTCAGCTTCTCAAATTGGTAAGATCTAAAAAATTTGTATTTCCATTTGAGGTTCTCAAGTAAGATGTCTCATCACACCAATCTTGATGAAAATCTTGAGGGAGCTAATAACTTCTGAGCCTGTAAGTATAGGATCTCCCTGGTCCTGGAAGAAAATGAGTTCGACTCTTACATCAACGAAGAGGTTCTAGTTCTAGAGGGATATGAGGCTAAGGCCTTACACAAAAAGAAATTGGTCATGGCTAAGAGGATTATTGCTGATTCAATGAAGGATCACCTCATACCATAGGTGTCCTCCCTAAATACACTTAAGGCAGTGTTTGATGCTCTGACCAAGCTATTTGAAGGGAAGAACATAAACCGGAAGATTACTTTGAGGAACCAGTTGAAGAATGTGAAGATCCAGAATGCAGAGACCATACAATCATACTTTACAAGGGTCTCTCAAATCAAAGAACAACTTGAAGTAGTGGATGAAGAAGTGGAGAATGCAAAGATTGTGATGACCACCTTGAATGGTCTCCCTAGGTTATGGGACTCCTTCATTCGACGGATTTGTGCTAGAAGAAAGCTAGTCAACTTCAATAGACTGTGGGAGGAATCCTCACAAGAAGAAGCTCGAATAGTAGCCCAAGAAGAGAAGATGGGAAGTGAAGATCAAGCTCTCACAGTACACTCCAAGAAAAGTGGAAGGGACTATCATCACCCCAAAGGTAAGCATTCTCACCAAAAAGGTAACTCAAGAAAACCTAATAGAGATTTATCTAAACTCATATGTTTTACTTGTGATGAGAGAGGACACTATGCCAGAGATTGTCCTAGGAACAGAAATGTCTCTCACAAGAAGAAGGGAAATAAGAGGAGACATCATTGCTCATGTTGCAAAGGATGATGAACCTTCCACGAAGAGAATCAAACAAGAAAGTGATGATTCTTCAAGTGATGAAGACTATGTTTTGATTTCTACTCTCACGGGAACTATCACAGATGGAAGAAATGATTGGCTTATAGACAGTGGGGCTTCCAAACATATGATGGGATTCAAAGAATCCTTTGTGAAACTGTTTGAACATGAGTCACCTCACAAGGTGAAACTTGGGGATGACTACCAGTATCCAATAAAAGGTAGTGGTGAATCCTCCTATAAGCTAGACTATGGAAAGTCTATGAAGATGAAGGATGTATTATTTGTACCAGCACTAAAGAAGAATCTCCTCTCCATATCTGCATTGGATGCAAAAGGCATAAGGGTTGCATTTATAGATGGCCAAGTTCTTATGTGGCCAAAGGGAAAGACTATAGATGATGCAGTAGTGATTGGGGAACAAGAAGGAGGACTATACAAACTGAAGGGCCAACCAAAACAAGCCTTGTTCCATGACTCAGTAGATCCAAATGAACTTGGCATAGAAGGATTGCACATGTGTACTATAGGGCACTACCACTTGCAAGCAAAGATGTCGAAGGTCTTCCAAAAATACAGACAAAACATGACGGTATCTACAAAGGATGTGCGAAAGGAAAGAACACAAAGAAGACATTTCCAAGTAGCGAGAGCAAGGCAAAAGGAATCTTGGAAATCGTTCACTCCGATGTATGGACGCCAATGTCATCTAGTTCATTAAGCGGGTATGTATACTATGTTTCTTTCATTGACAATTTTTCTAGGAAGACATGGATATACTTCTTGAAAAACAAAGATGAAGTATTCAACAAGTTCAAGGAATTAAAAGCCTTGATCAAGAACCACACAAAAAAGAAGATCAAAACCTTTCGATCAGACAATGGCAGAGAATTCACATCAAATGAATTCAAAGAGTTATGTAGAGATTCAGGGATTAATAGGGAGTTAACTACTCCATATAATCCACAACATAATGAGGTTTCGAAAAGAAATAATAGAATGATCATGGAAGCTGCAAGGGAAATGCTTCATGATCAAGATTTTCCCATGCACCTATGGGAAAAAGCTACCATTACAGTGGTGTATATACAAAACCGTACTCCACACAGAGTACTTGAGAACAAGACACCTGAAGAAGTCTTTTTCGATGAGAAACCAGAGCTCAGCCATCTTAGAATATTCGGTTGTCTAGTATACATACACATTCCAAAAGAAAAGAGGACAAAGTTAGATCCCTCTGGAAAGAAGGGCATATTTGTGGGATATAGTGAAAGCTCGAAATCTTACATAATATACTTCCCTAGATTCAAGAAGATCGACATTAGCAGAGACGTAACATTCGACGAAGACTCAGCTTACAGAAAATCCAGAAAGAGACTAATTGAAGACTCTGAAGAAACAGAAGTACCCAGAATTCAAGATACAACTATGAACGATGCAAATCAAGATGAAGATCGAGAAATAGAAAAACCCCGGGAACTTGTAGATCCACCCTAAGAGAAGAATCCTCACAAGAGGAAACATGCATGGGTACGAGAGGCTATCTAAGGTGTAGAAAGATATGGGGCTCCAGAAGAAATGCATAGAGAGAGGAAAAGAACCAGGTCCTGCTCCGGTTATGTAGCCCTATTATGTGACATCGTTGATAAAAAACCTTCCAACTATGAAGAAGCGGCAGAGAAGAAAGAATGGAAGGATGCTATGATCAAGGAATATCAGTCGATCATGAAAAATGATGTCTGGGATGTTGTCCCTAGACTAGAAGGGAAGTTTGTTGTGAATTCCAAGTGGATCTACAAGATCAAGCATGCTGCAGATGGCAGCATAGAGAAATATAAAGCAAGATTTGTGGCTCGTGGCTTCTCCCAGAAAGAAGGAATAGATTGTGAAGAAAATTTTGCACCTGTAGCCAAATACACTTCCATTAGGTCAGTACTTGCTTTGGCTACAGTAATGAAATGGAAGATACACCAGATGGATGTCAAGACTGCTTTCTTGAATGGTGTAGTAGAAGAGGAAGTGTGTGTGGAGCAGCCACTCGGTTTTGAGACACGTGACAGGGAGACTCATGTGTGTAAATTGAAGAAATCCCTGTACAGTTTGAAATAGGCACCTAGGACATGGTACGGTAGAATTGACAGCTTCCTATCTAGGTTGGGTTTTACCAAGAGTAAAGCAGATTCCAACCTTTACTACAAGGTTGAAGAAGGGAACCTAGTGATACTCCTACTGTATGTAGATGATCTGTTTGTAACAGGTGTGGATGGGTTGATTGCTGATACGAAGAGGAAGCTTGCTACCAAGTTCGAGATGAAGGACTTGGGTATGATGCACTACTTTCTAGGCATGGAGGTGTGGTAGAGTGCAGATGGTATCTCCCTAGGACAAGGGAAGTATGCAATAGAGATCCTGAAGAGGTTCAGGATGATGGACTGCAAGGCCATGACCATACCTATGGCATCGAACTTGAAGCTATTGAGTGATGCTTCATCAGAGACTGTTGATGCTACGATGTATCGTCAGATGATTGGTTCCTTGATGTACCTGACGAATACAAGACCAGATATTTGCTTTGCTGTGAACACATTGAGATAGTTCCTGACGGATCTGAAACATGTTCACTTGTTTGTTGTAAAGCATATTCTGAGGTACTTGAAGGGTATAGTTGATTATGGGCTCAAGTATAAGGCGAATCAGAAGATTAACCTGGAAGGTTATGTTGATTCAGATTGGGCAGGAAGTGCCATCGATAGGAAGAGCACTTCAAGGTGTTGCTTTAGTATGGGATCAAGTGTGATCTCTTGGTTTAGCAGGAAGCAGTCCTGTGTAGCACTGAGTACAACCGAAGTAGAATATGTCGCAGCTTGTTTGGCTAGTTGTGAGGCAGTGTGGCTGAGGAAGCTACTATCTAATTTATTTGATCTTCAGTTGGATGCTACTTGTATATATTGCGACAACCAGAGTTGTGTGAAGTTGTCAAAGAACTCGATGTTCCATGACAAGTCGAAGCATATCGAGATCAAATATCACTACATCAGGGATATGGTGCAGAGAGGAGCAGTGAAGCTCCAATATGTTGCAACAGACGATCAGATAGCTAATGTGTTGACCAAGCCATTAGCCAGAGTGAAGTTTGAGTACTTCAAGGAGAAGCTTGGTGTTCTCTAGATTGAGGTTCCTTCCAAGTGGAAGTGATGAGTCTGTAAGCCCTTCTGACATGGTGATAGGATTGGTTCCATCCATGGTCAGATGTAAGTGCAGAGCCCTTCTGACATGGTGATAGGATTGGTTTCTTCCATGGTCAGATGTAAGTGCAGAGCCCTTCTAACATGGTGATAGGATTGGTTCCTTCCATGTTCAGATGTAAGTGCAGAGCCACTCTAATATAACTGTGGGATTGGCTCCCACATGATCAGATATAAGTACAAATCCATTCTGATATGACTGTGGAATTGGCTCCCACATGATCATATTTAAGTGTAGAGCCATTCTGATATGACTTTGGGATTGGCTCCCACATGATCAGATTTAAGTGCAGAGCCATTCTGATATGACTTTGGGATTGGCTCCCACATGATCATATATAAGTGCATAGCCATTCTGATATGACTGTGGGATTGGCTCCCACATGATAAAATATAAGTGCAGAGCCTTTCTGACTGGGTCAGATGTAAGTGTGGAGCCCTTCTGATATGGTGGTAGGTGGGTCCTCCCATGGTCGGATATAAGTGCAGAGCCTTTCTCCGGATGATAGATGGTGTGTCCTATCATGCCGACAGATGTAAGTGTAGAGCCTTTCTCTGGATGGTAGATGGTGTGTCCTACCATGCTAGTAGATATAAGTGTTGAGCCCTTCCTTGGATAGTAGATGGTGTGTCCTACTATGCCAGAGGATGTAAGTGCTGAGCCTTTCTGACTGGGTCAAATATAAGTGCTAAGCCTTTCTGACTGGGTCAGATATAAGTGC
Source organism: Pseudotsuga menziesii (assembly GCA_001517045.1). Taxonomy (NCBI): domain Eukaryota; kingdom Viridiplantae; phylum Streptophyta; class Pinopsida; order Pinales; family Pinaceae; genus Pseudotsuga; species Pseudotsuga menziesii. Next base: position 497,850 of record LPNX010821909.1, on the reverse strand, counting down.
TATGCCTTTCTCTGGATAGTAGATGGTGTGTCCTACTATGCCAATAGATGTAAGTGCTGAGCCTTTCCTTGGATGAAAGATGGTGTGTCCTATCATGCCAATGGATGTGAGTGTTGGGCCTTTCTGACATGGTGTTGGATGTGTTCCTCCCATGGTCAAATGTGAGTGTTGGGCGTGCCTTTCTAACATGATGGTGGATGTGTTCCTCTCATGGTCAGATGTAAGTGTTGGGTGGTTCTTTCTGACTGGGTTAGATATAAGTGCTGAAGAAGATGAAGACCTACCTAAAGGCTAGGCCTACAACCAGCATGAAAAAGGGATGGATCTGTAGAACTTCCTATGATGAGAAGAATTGAGAGATAGCACCAGTTGATCGAGATGGCGGAAGCAGTGATGATGATGATCCAGTGATGATCCAGCTTTGATGATGATCTAGTGATGATCCAGCTTTGATGATGATCTAGTTTTGATGATGATCCAGCTTTGATGATGATCCAGTTTCGATGATGATCCAGTGATGATCCAGACTTGATCCAAAGAAGAGGACTTGTGCTGATGAATTGTGTCAAGAGAATACCTTCCTAGTTAAGAGGAAGTGTTGATGTATTTGTAACTTTGGAATGTATTCACTTGTATATCTTATGTATTATACCCCGATGTTCCTATCGAGAAGTATCTATAATATAATTGAGTCATGTCATACCCCGATGTTCCTATCAGGAGAATCAATAATGTAAACAAGTCATGTAAAGTCATAGAGGGTAACCCTCCTTATTGTTCAAGGGCTAAAGTCCCCGCAGTTTCGGGGCACTAGGGTTATTAGACTCTCCTAGAGAAGTCGACCCTGGTAAGTTATTGTCAAGTCGGGAATTAGTATAAATAGAAAGTGAGCCTCTCTATTTATCACATAGTCACTCACACTCAGTTGTAGTGCATGAGTGAGAGAGAAGGAGCTGGGATAAGAGAGACACCAATTATCGGAGATCATCTTACTGTCTTTGGGTTTTACTGCTACCATTGGTGCTTATTCTATCTCTAAGGAAGTTGCGGGGTTTTCTCCTTTATGGTTTCCCCAAGGAAAATCTTTGTGTCTATTGTCTCTTGTGATTGATTGTCTCTTATGATTGATTGCTATGCATGTTATTCTCTCAGATAAGATCCTAAGATAAAACTGTCTAATTGATAAAAATATAACAGCGAGTACCTCCTTGGATAAGCCATGTATGGTTTTACTTGTATTATATGTAGTCATCTTGGATATTGGGAACGAGTTGGGTTGATATCCTAAGTTACTCTACGTATTGTGGCTTGATTTTGGGTTGTTGATCCCTCAGTGTAACTTTATGTTTGTGTCATGATTCAGCATCATTTATGGGGGGGAGAATCTCTTTGTGAGACTGAGATTTGCTTTTCATCTGTTGGCCATGTCCATTATAGAGAAGGTCCTCTTGTGATGTAACAGTTACTTTTAAGGTCCTCTTGTGATATAGTGACTTCTGTACTCTGTAATGGCGGGTGGACCACTTAATCAAAATATTGGAAACTTTGGCGAAATCCAGTGGATCTGGCGCTGTCAATTCTTGGCATAGATGATTCCTCACGAATTCTAAAGAGAATATATTATTGATTATATGAAAGTAAAAATCTGAAGCAAATAGATGAAGGTCGGCTTGACTGTGATATTATGTAGAGGAAGAGAGTAAAGATAGTTCAAAAGTCAAAGATAAACGTGCGGTGATTCTTGGAGCGGATGGAGGTGACTTCAAAGATTTGGTTTAATTTGGATGTACATAATGTACTATCCTTAAGTATAGGATTCTTGCTCTGAAGGTGTCAGAGTACTTTGTGTGTCGTGGTGGGTTATCGAGCTGAGTCGTGGAGAGTGATAATCAATTTTACGATGCTTGGCGATTTGTATGTATGCAGTGTCCCTGGGAGAGATCTTAGGAGATTTTTGGAGGCGTGTGCTGACTCCGAGTTCAATTTATCCACTATTACATTTTGACAAGTGGATTGGATCTTTAAATTTCATCACTAGTTACATCTTGGTTTATCGCGCCTTAAGCTTTTCTGACATTTTTTTATACCATGTCCTTTCGAGATTTTAAGGTTTTGGCCCGAACTCCTCCAAAGGTTAGATGCGCATTAACTCGATCACGGGAGCCGGTTAACAAAACTTGTGAACCTTGCTTGTCCTCCTTGTTGTCTGTGAGTGAACCTGCGGGTATTACGGCGATTTCTCCTGGGTCACATTCTTTACCTGTGCCGAATCCTTCACTCTGTACGCTAAAACTTCGTGAGGATGAATTGGTGGTAGATTCGAGTATGAATAATGATTTGGGGGTTAAGTTGGGGTTGGTTGATGATAGTCCAGGGATGCACCATTTGAATCAGAGCGCAGATGGATTGGCATGCTCTGATGGGGTTTCTTTTCAGCCATCAACTAGAATTTGCCTTCTCTCGATTTCTACGGCGATGGTTCATCAGGATGCGTTTAACATGTTTTCCTCTAGTATTATTGAGCCAGATGGTTATTTGGTGAAAGATGGCGAAGTACCAGCTATTCAGGCTTTGATTTAGCGTAAGGGTTTGGTCAGTACTTTAGATATGGATTCAGGTTTGGGATTTGCGAATGCTGAACTGGATTTGGAGAATCAGAATTTGGACATCAGTCTGGCTGGGGGTTTCATGTCCGTAGATAGGATTGTTTCTATGGAGCCTAAGGTGGGTTTTGAGGGCACTAAATGCTCTGATGAGGTACTTTCGGTACCTGTACAGTTGGAGGTTAGTAATGTGCATAGTTCTACTGTAGGTTTGAAACCTAATTTTATACAGGCTGCCCATAAGCGTAATAAAAAACCTGTTTGCAAAGTGGTGATTCCGCTTTTGGTGGTTGGAGAGGATATCGCATTGAATGACATAGTGCTTACTAATGCACTTACACTGGTGGGAAGGTTTGGAGGACGCAGAGTTTCTTTGGACGGAGTGAAGAAATGGGTTATTGAAACTTGGAGAAATATTTCTACCTGCCTTGATATTTTTGTACTCCCGAGGGGATGGCTTGCTTTCAAATTCAAATGTGAAGATGATGCTGCACGTACTCTGGCTGGGGTATGGAAGTGGAACTCTTCTATTTTGTTGCTCAAACGCTGGACACCTCTTTTTGACCCACGGAATGAAAGGTATGATTCGATACATGTTTGGGTAAAACTTCCTAATATACCCTTCAAATTCTGGTCTTTGGAATTCTTTACACTCATTGGTAATACCCTGGGGATTTTTCTGGAGGCTGATCTTTCTTTTTTAGTCTTGGGGATTTGTTGTCTGGGGAGGGTTTTGGTTTTACGGAATCTCCGAAATGGTCTTGCATCTGATATTAATATAAATCATGGGGATAAAAAAAATTCTTAAGCTCTGGATTATGTTGGAATACCTTTCAAGTGTAACAGATGCCATAATTATGGCCATTTGGTTTCTCACTATCATTTATCCTTTAGTAGAAATTACCATGATGGGATTAAACCAAAATCTGTTTGGAGGGTAAAAAAGCATGTTCTACCTTCTGATGAATTTTATGATCCAGACTTAAATTCTGTGAGTCCTAGGGGTGAGGGCTTGAATGAATATTCTGGTGGGAATCCTGAGCCTTTAAAAGCATGCATTCAGTCACTTAAACCACTTAGTTTACCTGAGCCTTTAAAAGCATGCATTCATTCACTTAAACCACTTAGTTTATCTTATCGGGGAGTGGTGAATACTGTTAGTAAATCTGAGGTGGGTTTTATGCCAGTATCTCCTTTAAGGAACTTGGAGTTTATGTCCCCTATTAAGAAAACTATACATGGAACTGGTTATTTCCTTAGGTCATGTACTAAGTTAATGGGGAATTACTCCAACCCATCTGGTTTGGAATTGGGCAGAGGTATATCGAGGTTATGCTCTGATGGTCTAACTATGAAGGAGGGTGATCAGCATGTTGCTTCCGGGGCACTTAGAGCAGTGTTAGCCTCTTCTAAGGTTACCTAATGATTTTTATGACCCTAAATTGCCGAGGTTTGGCTAGTAAACCTAAAAAACTAGTGGTGTGCAGGTTAGTTGTGGAGCATCTTATTGATGTTCTATTTTTGCAAGAATCTATGGGAAATGGGATTTTGTTTGTGGAAGAATTGGAATCTATGATAAGTGGTTGGACATTTCTATCTGTGGATGCTAGAGGCATATTTGGAGGCCTTCTGTTAGGTTGGAGATCCAGATTTTTTCATTTATTGAATGCCTGGGGTGTGGGATCAAGTCTTTGTGCTTCTTTATTTTCTATTGAACTTAATTTGGATGTTTGTCTGGCCAACATATATGGTCCTTATCTTGACAGAGTAGTTTTCTGGAATAAACTATTGGAATTAGACTATCTTAAATATGAAAAGTTAATCCTAGGTGGGGATCTGAACTTCTCCATGGGCTTATCGAAGGTTTGTGGTACTAGAGCTAGAATGGATTCTCTATCTGATTTTTTTTGCAAAATCTTTGGAGAACTTTGGACTTGTTGACATTTTACCTTCTGTTATGCTTCCCACATGGACTGATAGAAGAGTAGGAGTCGAAAGCATCTGTAAAATATTGGATAGGTTTCTTGTATCAGCTGATACATTAGACCTTGATTATTTTTATCATCAGTGGGTGGGCAGTGGTGGGGACTCTAATCATCAACCAGTTTTTCTTCAGATTTTGAATATGGGGGTTCAAATGAGAAGTCCATTCAAGTTTAACGCCCATTGGCTTGAAAATGATGATCTGGTTAAATTATTAAAAGAATCATGGGTGACTTACTCTGATAACCTGAATGTTTCCCCTGCATCACATTTTGCTTCTAACCTCAAGTGTATTAAGGATGTTTCTATTGCATGGTCTGTAAAGAAAAAGGAGATGGACTTCAAAGATTTAGTGGAAATTGAGTTTTTACTTACTGTTTTTTCTCAAAAAATGGTTTTGGTTTCTCGTCTGATGAGGATAAGGCATCTCTGATTGATCTGGAAACTAGAAAGAGAAAAATCCTCTTGGATCAAGAACATGAAGCTAGACAGAAGAGTAGGGCTATTTGGCTGATTTGTGGAGATGATAATACACCTTTTTTCCATAAATTTGCTAATCAAAGAAAGAATGTTAATTCTATTTGAAAGATTAAATATGATAGTGGTAGCATGGTGAAAGGTTTTGATGCTATTGTTGGGGCAGGTGTACAACATTTTGAGACACTTTTCCAGGCTGATACAAACCTACATCTTTCTGAACTTTTGAAAATGTCGAAAAATTTTCCATCAACCATTTCTGCTGAGGAGAATTCTGATCTTATGAATCCTGTTACTCTAGATGAGATTAAAACTGTTCTTACTCTTAGTAAGAATGATAAGAGTCTTGGACCGGATGGGATCCTGTTGAGGTTTATAGGGTTCTTTTTGATGTTATGAGTATGGATCTGCTAAGGGTTATTGAGGATTCAAGAAGGAATGGCAAAATACCAGTTGTTTTTAACTCCACTTTTATAGCCTTAATACCTAAATCGGATTTCCCTAGTACCTTTCATGATTTCAGACCCATTTCTTTATGGAATTTCAGTTATAAGGTTATTGGTAAGATTATATCTACCAGGATTAAGAAGGTATTGGGCAGATATATCTCAAATGAGCAGTTTGGGTTTTTGCCTGGTAGGCAAATTCATGATGTTGTGGGGGCCATTCAGGAAGGCCTACACTCTATACATGTTAAAGGTTTAAAGTCTGTGGTACTTAAAATTGATTTATCTAAAGCCTATGATAGAGTCAGTTGGATTTATCTACAGGTTATATTAACCAAAATGGGTTTTGATGTATCCTTCATCACTTGGATAATGAGCAGCCTAACCTATGTTACCTTTTTTGTTCTGATTAATGGTGTGGCATCTAGTTTCTTTAGATCTGGCCAAGGTCTTAGACAAGGGTGTCCACTTGCCCCTTTGCTTTTTCTTGTTGTTGTTGAAGGATTGAGTAGGGCTCTTTCATCTGCAAAATTCAATGGTGTTTTCAGGGGCATCACTTTTGGATTTAATGTTTCATTAACTCATGTTCTTTTTGTGGATGACATTGTTATGATCACTGATGGCTCTGCACAGTCTTTATCAACTTTGTATGAAATTTTGATGGATTTTACTAAAGCTTCAGGGATGATGATTAATGAGGACAAATCATCTTTCTATTATTCTGGACTTGATGAAACAAAGTTGATCTCTTTACAGAATATTTTTTCATATATTGTCCTTAAAATTGACAGTGGTATGAAATACCTTGGTTTTTATTTAAAACCTTGCAGATATTTACTAAAAGATTGGGATTGGCTCATTGCAAAAGCTGAAAAATGCATTAAGAATTGGATTTTAGATGGTTGTCCAGAGGTGGTAAGTTGATCTTGATAAAATCTGTTCTTGAAGCTTTACCTGTTTATTGGATGCACTTCTGGATTCCAGTTGGGGTTATTGAGAAGATCAGAAAACTTTGTTTTAAATTCTTATGGTCTGGTAGTGGTACATCCTCTGGAATGCCTTGGACTTCTTGGAAGGTCTTGGCAAATCCAAAAACACTGGGTGGATGGGGTTTGAAAGTTCCTGCTCTTTTTGCCAAAGCACTAGCTGCTAAGAGTGTTTGGAACATCATCCATGGCTCAGGGCTTTGGGTTTAGATTGTCACTCATAAATACATTAGACCACTCACTTTGCTGGATTAGATTAGAGAAAAGGATAAAAAGAAATCAGGTATTTCTATTTGTTGGAAATCTGTGCTCTGGTCTTTTCATCTTTTTGGTGATTTTCTTATTTGGAAAATTGGGAATGGAGATGATGTTCGTATTGGATTGGATCCTTGGGCAGGTTACAAATGGCGTCATAGCTTACCATCACATTTGATTGATATTTTGCACTCTGCAGGATATTACTTTTTGAAAGATATTGGGACATCAACTGTGTCATACTTGATGGAACAAGGATGGTTAAGTGCAGATGTACTTGGTCTTGTTGAGGATCAAGATATAAATGCATGGAATGGATATCTAGCCATTCTTAAATATAGTCATATTAGGCTTAAAAATGAGGATGATGTGCTTGTATGGAATCAGGCTAAATCGGGTAAGTATTCCCCAAAAAATGGATATATGCATTTGATTCTGGAACAGCATGATATGGAAATTGTATGGTGGTGGAATATGATTTGGCATCTTAAGTGTCCCCTCAAGACAAAAAAAAAAATTGCTAGTTTTTGTTCTCAGGGAAAGCCCTTAACTGGGATTTACTAATTAGCAAGGGCTAGGAAGGACCTGGTCGGTGCTACCTATGTAAAGGTGAATCTAAAACAAATTTTCATTTAGGGGTTGATTGCTCATTTACCAAATCGGTTTGGAAGGAGATTGAAAACAAGGTAAAAATACAGAATCTATGGGTTAGGGACTCGATTCTATCTTGTTTGAAGAATTGGGTTTCCAACAACAAGGTAAAATCAATTAGATCTCTGCCTGTTATTGTAGCCTGGTTTATATGGAAGGCTAGAAATCATAGCTGTTTTGATAATTTTACTCCATCTCCTGCGTAGGTTACAGCATCATGTTTGGGTATGCTTTCATCTTATCCTCAGGATAATGTAGCTGTGAAGATTAGAATCATTACTGAGGAAATAATTGATAAAAGAAAGCCTCGGGTTTATTTTGATGGATCTGCTTCTGGTAACCCACATTTGTGTGGTGTTGGGGGTATACTTTACCTCAAGGAAGATCATTATTTCACTTTTAAAGCGGGGTTGGGGGTAGGGACTAACAATCTTGCTAAGTTATATGTTATGAAATTACTTCTAATTTTGGCTTTGGACAAGCAGATTACTAAAATCCATGTTTTTGGTGATTCTATGCTAGTCATTAACTCGATTACAGGTAAATTCAGAATACATAATTTGCAACTTGCACAGATATTACAAGAAGTCAACAGACTATCTGATTTCTTTGAGCAGGCGGATTTTAAACACATATACAGAGAAAGAAATACTGTTGCTGATAAGTTGGCAAATGATGGTGGGAAAGTTCAGAATGGCTATTGGTTTATCTTTGAGTTTAAGGGATCTGATAGACATGATACCTATCAGGCTTTTTAAATAGTTTTACTTGAAGGACTTTGTTACTTTGGGCTATGAATAGTGTTGATTTCTGCATAGACTCATATATATATCTTTTTAATATCAAGGCATGTATACAAGGATGTTTCTGATGACTATGTTGGTAATATTTTTTGCAAACTTCAGTTGGACAGCTTTTAGTGTATAAGAGACTTTTTTGGACAGTTTAATTAATTGTTTGAAGATACTATTGATGTACTGTTTTTTGGATAGTTATTGATGACTGATGGACAGTTTGATGGCTACTGTCTTGGACAGTTTTGATGATCGTTACTTGGACAGATTGTTGATTAATGCTGAGAAGCATTATATTATGGAGCAGAATTTTTGAAGTATTTGGGAGAAACATGATTACATAATATATATATGCAATTTGTTTTTTTGTAATTATGACTTATATTTTGATTTTGCATAAGCTGTTATGAGCTATATGAACTAAACATATGGACACTGATCTATTTTTGATAGTGGACCATTTGCGGAATGTAATTTTTATCTTGTATATAAAATTATGAATTTTTTATGTGGAAAAAAAAACATTTACCTTTGATTCTAATGAATAACAAGGAACAACTATTTTTCTCCTGGAAAAAATATTCAATGCTAGTCTATATAAGATTACACCAGCGTAGATCTAAATCCTAGGCTCTATTAAGCGCCGAGATGGATCAAATCTATCAAGGTGCAAGCCTCTTCTTAGATATCCATTGATTTGATTCAAACCAAATGACAAATCTTTTTATTTAAGGTCCACATATAATATTTTTGTTATTATTATTTAATAATATTTATGGCTAACATATAATATTTTTTATTATTTTTTATTTTGTTAGGAACGAACATTACAACATTTCCCCATACATGGTTTTAAAACCATGTGCAAGGCCAACATTTTTTTGCGGATAATTCTTGTTATTTATTATTATTTTGTTAGTTAGGAACATTACAACATCTCCTCCATATTGTGTTTTTTTCCTCACCGGCATATTTTTTTTTACGGATAGCAAAAATTTTACTTTTTTATTGTTTTGTTAGGTAGAAAGATTACAACATCTACCCCATATTAGATTGTTTTTGTGGCCGACATTTATTTTGGCCTATAATTAGAAAAATAATTTTTTATTAATAGAAATAACGTTACGTAACGTTACAAGATCTCCCCCATACTGAACTGTAGAGAGCCTCTCGGCTCAATAAAAGACATAGAATCATAAAACATAATACAAAAAGACGACGGAAAAGCATAAGCAAACTCAATATATATTTATTTAAACTATACAAATTTATAATACATGGATGTAACTACCTCATAAACTAAGTTTACTTTTGCACTAACACTTCATAAATAAAATATTATGGGGAAGTAAAATAAGATATAATACACACTTAACTAAAAAATATATCTTATAATGTAAAATACATTATGGTTTCGTGATCGTATAAAAATTCACATGCTAACAATGTAAACATAGTGACTTTGGGAGCACTATATGGGTAAACCAAATGGCCCCCAACTCCTGGAATTCGGCAAAGCATGAATAAGTAAAATTGTAATTTTCATTAATCAAATTATGATTTCACAATTTAAATAGTTTTAAAAGCAAACATTTAGTCCAATTCATTATAATTACTAAAATTATAGAAGTGTAAAATTGCAATTTTCAAAAACAATTTTAACCAAGAGAAAAAGGAAAAAAAAAATGGCATACGCGATGACATTGTAATTCCCTTAAAAACACTTTGTATCTCGTGATTTAAATTATTATTGATTTTGAAAATTTAGTTTATCATTTCCCATGCCTATTTGGCATGTGTAAAGAACATTAAATACTTTGAATGCTCCATTTGCCATTATTGAGAATCACGAAGTCACTTTTGAATAATTTTACATTTTGTACATCACATGAGTGTCTTTTGTGTTGAAATCTTGTACACACATGATGTTGTCGTTTTGGATTATGACATAATTCCTTCCCTCTTGAAAGATTCAAGATTCAAACAAAGATAAAGTCAATTTAACTAAGGGAATTTGAGCCCCCACCACTGGACCACATAATCAAAGACATTACAACTTAATAAATCAAAGTCCACTGACCCACAGTCCCATAGGAAAATCATACATTACAACTTAATAAATCACTGTGGTGACCCACATTCCCATAGGAGATTGAGTTGAATTTTGAATGAAAATCCTTGGTCAAATGTCTTGTAGGTGATCGTTCACTCTGGGGCAATACATATATGTTATTTGGCATTAAATGTGACGACCGTCGTATTGTGTGTTATTGGATTTCAATTAAGTTGACATTCAACGACGCAGTACGATAGACGTCGCATTTAATACCAAATAGCATGTAATGTATTTTTCGCCGTTCACTCTACCAAAAGCAACCTTAAAAATCTTGATAGAAACTTGAAGATAATGCAAAGGTTAGGAGCGCCTTATATACTGGACAGACTTTCCCTCGGGAGGGGAGCCTGTCCAATGCACACCGTCGGATGAGCCTGTCCAATGCACACCGTCGGATTTCTCATCCAACGGTGTGCATTGGACAGGCTCCCCTCCCGAAGGAAAATCTATCCAGTGTATAAGGATTACCGCAAAGATTATCATGCAAGCTTTTAATGTTGGAATCTTAAATATTTGTGAAAGCTCCAAATAGAAAGAGACAAGCAATAATTGTACGATATTACAATGATACGTGGGATATATATATATATATATATATATATATATATATATAACCCCAACGAAATGAGACATAACGTGCCAAAACCCTACAATTTGAAGCCACATACAGTCCAAATGATCACGAGTGGTTGTGATCTCAATTTATTTTTGAAGTTGACTTTGTGATGTGGCGGAATTTGAATTTGATTTGGACTGATAATTGAATAACTCATTTTGAATAGCACGTCGTACGATTTAGAATCAATAATCTAAAATGAAGTTATTTTATTTTTATAAACTATCAATATATTATTAAACAATTGGTTTGTTAAGAATAAATATGTTTTTTGAAATATGTGAGCCTTTTTTATATTATTTAGCATAAGGCGAAGTTAACCATAAGTCTTAAAATAATTAAGAATAATATATTTATTATAGTCAAACGTGGCTAAGATAACACTTCATTCACAATCAAATCTAATTAATATAGAATAAATATGTTTAAATAGGATTTATATTTAAATAGAGGAGTAACAATTTTTTTACAACTATTAAAAATTTATTTAATTAATTTTTAAATCAAAATTTAGGAGTACATGTTATAATTAAAAAAGAAGTCAAATGATTTCATTAGAAAAAATCAATATATTTATTTGAAATATATAATTATTATTTATTTATTCAAATCACATAAAGTAAATAATAAATATATAATTAGATTTAACAATTTTTTTAAACAATAATGATTATTTTTGTATTTTCATTAAAAATAGGTTACAGCGGCGTTTAACTTATTAATACAACCAACTAGAAATGTCTTATACATAGTTTAAACAACTTTTCAGCACTTCACTTTTAGATTGTCCATACCCTATATTTATACTACCATTACTAGTGCATCTACAAGAGTAAAGCATTATGAATTGTTAAGTTAACTAACTACATCTACATACCATTTAAATTTTTTGCACGATGGGTACTTAGCTCCTTGGGAGCTTCCTCAATTCATCCAACAATAGATGAGAGATAAGAGGTGTATGCATGTTGGTTATCAACCAAAACTTGTTCCATTGTGTTCTCATCATAGTCCATCCACTATTTGAGTCTAAGGGATCCAACATAACCTTCTGGAGTGGTAACCTTTCTATGTGATCGAAATCCAGTGAATTGCTCCAGTTCAAGGAATTTCACTTTGTCCTACAAAACTTTGATATGTTTTCCTACTACTCATTCTTTTTCTTTAAGCAATTAACCTCTATTTCAATCATTACCAACTTAATATTGATTATGTTGACCTAGGATTTGATAACCTCATATCGTCTTATAGCGAAAGATATACCATGCGCATAACTAATTTCCTATTTTTTGTGCCACTACTCCATCTTCTGCAACACTTTGGCCACTATGTATTAGGATTCATCATGAAGTTTTTGATACCTTCAAATAGTATGCTCCATATTCTCAATAGAAATCGTTATACTATGGAAATTCCAACCCAAATTCGAGCAGTCTCTGTAAATTCTCTCAAGATTACCAATATGATATCCTTCGTCCCAATTCCAGATCTCACTAAGGGTCACAACTGCAAAATCAACTTTCCACGCTATTTCTCAGTGAAATGTATTACCATTAACCTTCGTGACGATGGCCTAAAATAATGCACACAATAAATTCATGTTAATTTATAGAAACGAATTCATTCCACCCATTTACTACCACATGCGAGAGGGTGAGAGAATTTGCCATAAAAAATCTTGATTGCCAACGAAGGTAGATGGGACTGTATAGACTTGTCACCCGCTAGCATGGGATGACCTAATACTTGTTGATTGTATTCATTAATTTGGGAGACTTGAAATAAGTATAGCTTGATGAATGAGATTTGGCATAATCATAACTTAGGGGATGATGGAGATTGATCTACGCCTCCCCTCACCACCTAATTTTTTGAACATTAAAGCTTGAGTTAGGTTTCTACTTTTTTGTTGAGTCCTTGATAAACATGGTATATAGTAACTCCCTCGATAATGTCTATCAACCAATGTATTCTTGGAAACAATTGACAGAGTATCATATCCTTAGGGAGTGACTTATTGGCTAGATGTTGTATCATCACCATTGAGTCTCTTGTGAAGACCAAGGGCCTAATCCTTATTTTTTTTCCTTGTCTTAATCCTTTCCAAAGAGAAGGAGCCACTGCTTGATTGTTGGTGAAAGTTCCTAATTCCTAAGTGTAAGTTTGTTCTTCTTTTCCTCCGAGGACAAAGAGCACCCCCTATCACCTCCCATCCCTAGATGTCCCTTATAAGCTCCATCGAAAAATAAAATGAATTTGTTTTGGTTATCAATCCATCGATTAGATTATCCTTGCTTATTCTCAAAAACTAATTTGGTTTTCCTTTTGATTTATGTTTTTTATTTTTGGTTGCTTACTACCAGAACTCGATCTTGAAGTAGCTCACTTAACATAGTTTTTATTTTATTTCTAGATTTATAGAAGATTGCTTGACTAATATTTTAGTTTTGATAGTTTCATTCATCAATCCCCAAGCCTCATATGCTACTTTCCTAGTTGTGGGCTCCTTATTTTTGAAGATGATCACATTTCTTGCAAGCCATATTTTCCAACAAGTGAAAAAAGGAAGTGCTTTCCAAACTTGTTTCATCAAAGGCTTATCAACAAATTTTCTTGGATAGTTCTTATGCCAAAATATAAAGGTCTCCTTCCAAGATGTGGGAATGGATAGATTAATATCTAAACATGCAAACGTAGTTATCCAAACTTCAACTGTGAATTCACATGACATGAATAAATGATTCTCATTTTCTTCAACTTGTTTGAATAAATTACATTTGGGAAGGCCCCCTAAATTCTCTGTCTTCAGAGATTATCTACTGTAAGGATCCTATCATGACTCGATATCTGACTAAATAACTTAATTTTTGGCATCAAATCACTTTTTCAGATAGTTGTCCATAGCGATGTTTTTGGAAGTGTGCAATGGGATACCTTTAGCTTACTATATCCTTCTTAAACCGAATAATTTTGACACTTTGGTTCCCAAACACGGTTTTTAGGAGAAGAAATATTTACAGGTGTTGTCCCTTTAAGAAAATTTAGCAAAGTATGCATTGTTGTGTAAGATTGCCAAAAATATTTGAAAGACTCTAACCATTCCAATTTTTTGTTATAGCCCACTCTAATATGTCAGCAAGAGTGCATATGTCATTATCTCTTACATGGTTTTACAATAGGCTCAAGAGAAGATCAACATTTAGTAGTTGGCGACCTATAATTTTGTGCTTCCAAATTCTGATTTTTCCCCATTTCCAGACAGTCTAAGATACATTATCCTTTAAGATGCACATAGAGGATTTACACAGGTTCCATATTGTTGTATAGGGTTCATCTTTTGCTTCTTGGTCCATAATTCTAAGTCTCAAAGATTGAAGACGTTTCTTGTGCAATACTATCTTCCATCAAGACTCTTCTCCAATAAACATATTCCATAATATTGTTTGCATCAAGTGCTTTATTCGTTAAGGAAGTATCCCTCATTGTAAGTTCTCCATATTCCATAGCTGCTATGACTATTTTCCAATTGACAAAATGAGTTTTTTTTAAGATAGCTTACCTCTCCGCCATAAGAAAATTATATGTAGCATGTCTAGTTGATTAGATACTCTTGTTGGTACTAATAAAACAGAGTTTTGGTAAATAGAAAGAGAAGATAATAGTCATTTTAATAATACCATTTGTCTAACTGGACTTAGGCATTGGGAACCCCATTGATTCATTTGTTTTCAATCACTCCCATCCAATCCAGAGCCTTGGATCATCCTTGAAAATTTTGGATTCCCAAGTAAACAAAAGAATTTCATATTTCCTTAAAATAAATTTCAAGAATGGAAGCAATATTATGAATCCATCCATATACTTAGAATCTTTTGGTGCTTGGTTGCTACGACTCTTGAAGCACCTCCCATAAGCATAGTATCATCCACAAACTAAGAGTGCTTGATTTCCTTGATGCCCTTAACTATTGTGATCCCTGGAAGGTTCTCAAGTTTCCTTTCTTTCTCCAATATTCATTTAAGTGAATATGCCATGATAATATATATGAGGGGTGGGGACAGGAAACCCCTGGTGAAGACCTCTTTTTCTATGGAAAAAGGAAGTAGGTATGCCTTTCACAAACGAAGCTATCCAAGGCCCAGTTAGGCAAGCTTAAATCCAACCAATAAAATTGTTAGAAAAAAACAAATTTGCTAAGAATCGAGAGAAGGAAGGAATGATGTACTCTATTGAAGGAATTGGACATATCCATCTTTATGACCATACCTCTTACATTTCTGGTTTTACTATAATGGATTTCATCTTGAACTAATATCATATTATTAAGGATTTGTCTTTTTTGAATAAAACCCCCTTGATTTCTGACATGGTTTGGAGGATAAAACGTTTTAACATGTTTTCCAAGATCTTTGAAATAATATTATATGAAGAGTTAGATAAATATATTGGCCTAAACTAGGAGAATGATGCCAGTTTTTTCTCCTTTGGGATAGGAGATAAGAGTGAGGACTTGGTACTACCTCCTAATTCACCCTTTTTTAAGCTCCATTTAATAATTTTGTGTTGGAGCAAGCATTAGTCAACATAAAGAGAAAAGAGATTCTCAGAATTAATGTTGGTATCTAAAGGCACCTTTTGCACTGAAGCATATGAGCATGATCCCCCAATGAGTAGTAGCGTGATCGATAGACTGATCATAAGATCATCTATAAGTAGGTTCAAGCGAGAGCTCAACCCAATAATAATTGGACCAAATGTCCATCAAAGGTGGATTAAAATAATCCAAGGTAGTTGTGACTATCTGTCACGTCCTCTCCTGTCTACCCGAGAGGGAACACGACCATGATGCTATCTAATCCGGACAATCTAAGCCCCATGAACGTAATATAAAATGCATTGAACTTAAAAACATATACAAATGCATACGACATGTAAATACCGCAGAAGCAAATACATTTTGTTCAACACATTCAACATGTTCATATTAATTTGTAAACAAAATATAGTTGCAGAGATAAAATACACATGAATACTTATCTTGGAAGAAGTTCATTCCATAACCAGTTATGTCGCTGCAACGTTCCACCCAACCATAGGCCAGTGTGCCCCTCAATCTCTCAGCAGCATGGCCACCCTCAAGCTGGGCATGATTCCCATAAGGAATAAGGAACACTAGTAGGCTCACACATAGCCAAGGATACAACAAAACTCAGCCAAGCCAACATAGTTGGGTTTATCAGGCTCCAAAGGAGCTGGAAAGGCTGACTGCTAAGCTAGCAATCTCAACCACACAGCTATGGACACTTGAATTAGATCTAGACTGGCTTCTAAAACATCTACACACCCAACACAAGGAAGCATCTCCTTCTCTGCTACACAGTCCCTCAGGTTATGCCTTCCCTTCCAGTGCTATTTAGGGTGTGTGTTGTAATCTCGCAGATCACATAAGGTTACCAATAATACATACTAAAACATAAATATAAATAAGAGACAAGAGACAAGAACAAATAGGAAAACAGATTATATTAACGTAATGAGTTCATACAAGGCAGAGAACTGAACTGAGTTCTTGCTTGGATCAACAGCCTAATATATACAAGTTACAAACAGTTACAAAATAGCTACCTGTCGGTTCGGTGAACCGACATGACTGTTAGTTAACCGACTAATCTTTCTAGTTAGTCGGCCGACCGACTTAGTCGGCTGATCGACTAAGTCGGCCCATCGAATTAGTCGGCTGATCGACTAAGTCGGTCTTCATTCAAGTCGACTTCGTCGACTTGCTCCTTCTACATCTCCCCCACGAACAAAACATTTCTTCGTCCCGAAGAAACAGGGAGGTACAAAAAAGAAAACGAACTCTTGTCGAGCCATTCAAACTTGCTCTTGCTGTGGACTGTGCAGACGGATGGTCGGTCTCCTCTGGACGCAGACTTCGACGATAGTTGGAGCTGTGATGGCAAGGATCACACTTTATCAACAAAACCATCAAAAATTTGATCGACCAGTTTCACATCGACCACCGACGAAGCACTACATATCATCCTCAGTCGAACGACGTGATTGAAGCTTTTAACAAAACATTGACAAAAGGGTTAACCAAAATATGCAACACCGACAAAGATGACTGGGATGAGAAAATCCCTGCGGTTCTTTGGGCATATAGGACAGCATATAAGCGGTCGACCGATCAAACCCCCTTTCGACTAGTCTACGGGCAGGAAGCAGTCGTCCCCCTACATTTCCGACAGCAGACACCTATTATTGCACAGATACTACATGTCGATGTCGAACAGGCAATAAAGGACCGACTATTTCAACTCAGCAAGCTAGAAGAACATAGAATCATGGCTATCCAGCATCAGGAAATTCACAAACAACAACAGAAATCCTGGCACGACCGTAACATCAAAAAACAAAACCTTTCGGTCGGTGACCTTGCTTTACTTTATAATAGTCGAGTCAAAGGAAAACCCAAGAAATTACACACATAATGGATGGGACCTTACGTTGTCGAAGAAATACATCCCAACGGTTCAGTCCGATTGAAGACATTACAGGGCCTAGTATTTCGGAAGCTCGTTAATGAAGCCCGACTCAAACGTTACAGAAACTGGAAAAATAAAAATTAAAAAAAATCAAATAACGACCTTAACCGTCAATCAAAACCCATAAAAAGATAGAAAAATTCCAAAACAAAATAATACATCTGACACAACAAGCCATGATAGCAACTCACTACTTTGACAACCGACATCACCACCATCGACCATCTTCATCGACCAGTCATGCCGACCATTTTCACCAACGACACCGACCATCGACTTCGAAAGTCCCATCACGCATTGATGGCCTCGAGCGCCGAAACAGATCCTCCATTAAATCGCACTCAAGTATTGCAGTTGGACTGTCAAGTCCACCATTAATACACCCATTTCGACACTCAACCACAGCCCCACCTATAAATAATGGACAGTCGAAGGTTCATTCACCACACCAAATATCCTCAGAGCACTCGCAATCTCAGTCGACCAAAGACCAAGAAATCTGTCAAAACCCCGACCAGTCCGACGCAATGGCACCCAAACTAACCAGAGCCGCGACCAAGGCAAAGGAGCTGCAAGCGGAGGACACCCCCTTGCTCAACCGCTTAAAGAACATCAAAAATGCAAAGGTACAGGAGGGCCCATTCTAGAAACTCTAGACAGAGATCCAAGAGTGGGCCTATGTCAACAACAGAATGACCCAGGTTGCTGAGAAAATTCGGAAGAGCACCATCTTCAACTACCCTAATGCACCACTGATGGCAAGCTTCGGTGGGACGAAAGAAGCAGCTGTTAAATTCATTATCAGCCGTTACCACAACGGTCGATTCTACTTCGACCAGCCGATTGATATCACTGGGGATGTTATATCCAAGCTTACGGGTCTGTCTAACCAAGGCAACCCTGTACCTATTGGGCTCAAAGACTGGTTAGTCCAAGAACTTACGGGCTCACCGTCGGGAAAGAATTCCAAAGGATTGATGATCGGACAGATTGCGACAAGGACGCCACAAATCATGGCTAAAATCATAGCAATCACCCTTACATTGGCAGGTCAGGGCAGCGACCTTAAACTGGAGATGCTGGAAGCTGTCGACACAATCGCGACCGATGGTCAGATCTACCGATGGGGAGATTATGTTGCCGACATGATCAAAACCATCTGTGAAAGATGTCAAGAGACGGGAGGTATGATCAAGTTCCCCTCTCTCATTCTCTGGATTGTTATGTACCATATTTGTCTGGAAGGTAGTCCAGTCTTCCGGGAGGCAACCAAGTTCCAAATGCACCGCTTTAAACCCTTTTCACAAAAAGGAACCCTGCATGAGCTGGCATAGGGGAAATTCTTCTTGGAAAACTGGTTCCAGCAGTTGAAGGTTCGCACGACGAGGTGGAGGGTACCCCAGAACATCCGACGAAATCTCCCTGCTGAGTCTCATATACAGTTAGAACTTGATCATACATCAGTATGGTACATGCGAGGTTAGGACCCCAAAGCACAGGACCTCAACTACTATCCAACGGTCGACCAGATTTTCTGAGAGTTGACCCGACAAGCGCAAACAAAGATACCAATTCCATAGGTTGCCAAACAGGTCGATTTCTCCATCATAGAGCCACTCACCGACCAGGAAAAAGAAGAAGACTACGAGCTCAACTTATACATCAGCACATCTGTGTCGGAGGACACCCCGATCGTGCCCACTAGTCGGGTACACATCACTTTCAAACCTCCGACTGCAAAGGTAGTCGACCCCCAGCCGACAGAACAACAACAACCAACAGTACAACCACAGCAACAGACAACTCCTCCGGCTCCAGCAACCGTCGGCCCCACTCAAGAACCGACAGGTGAAGTCGAAGGCGACGACTCGAAATATGCTTTATCCAGAAGCATCATTAAGAAGCTGGCTAAGGAGATAGCTATCACCAGGGAAAAAATCAAGGCCCAAAAACTACAACAAGGTAGGGGTAAGTGCAAGCTTATTCTGGCTTACTCGTCCGACGATGAGAAGGAACTAGCAGCCGCGGCCGTCGACATTGTCGAGGATGCCCGTGCAAATAAAGTATCATTTGAAATTCAGTTTCAACGGTATCTGGACACAGGAGCTCCGAAGGGTCGGCCAAAGAAAGCAAAAACGGCACCGACACCTGAAAATGTGGTCGACCTTGTGTCGACCCCTCCCCCCCCATACCCGACAACCATAGTCGAGGAGCAAGCACCAGTACAGCAGGCAGACGGTCCCCATGAGGAATATCAACGCGCCATCCTGAAGGCACTCAGAGCCAGGGTCGCCTAGGATGCTGAGCTTAAAGCTTTCTTCGCGACACTTCCTGCACTGTTTAAGTCGACCCAGAAAATACAAACACAAGCTCCTCTCTATGCAAGCAAAAATCCCTATGCAATTGTTACGACGACATTCACCTGAGACCAACAAGGTGATGTAATAGGAACATCAAAGTCTGTCACAGAGCTAATCAACACCAACGCCCAGGCCGACCTACCCACTACACCTTCGGAAGCAGGTATCTCTTCCGACCAAAGTTCACAACACACTCAGCCAACCCTTCGACCCCTGTCCATACCCCTACTCCATCCCCAACACCACCATCATCACAACCTCCTTCACCACCACCACCACCGTCAAAATCCCCACCACCAGAATTACAGCCAAACCCGTCACAGCCACCGTTATCTTCACAACCAGAAGTGGTCATACCACCTCCTCAAACAGAAACACCCCCGACCTCCATATCACATCCTCAAAAAGAAACACCCCCGACTTCTATACCACCTAACCAACCAGAAAAGCCCTTGACCTCCATTCCACCAACCAAGGACCCAACCTCAACTGCTGCAGATACCCAAGAGCCACAGACAGACAAACAGCATAAAAAGAAAGAGCAACATAGAACATCCGGTCTCCGGATTATCCTAAGAGATGCAAGTTCCTTGGATGACACAGAGGTCGGCCAACTCCTTAAAACTGTGGCCAAAGAGTCAAAGAAAAGGACAGATCGAAAAAATAAAGAGCTTGTAGCCAAAAATGCAGAAGAAGTCAAGTTTCTCAGCAGATGCAGAGCTCTAGTCCAGACTGTGATACCATGCCCTATCGAAGTCGACACATATCGACCACTTGAAAGAGCATATCAGCTCTTCGAGACGATGGTATCGACCGTCCAGACCCGGATGCAAGAGACTAAGGAAGAACAAAAGGAGGAGACTGTTCGACTGCTCCTGGCCCAACACACTGCATTCTCGGAGGCATACAAGGTTCTACAGGATCATATGGAAGAATCATTTGTCACTGAGGAAGTATTATGAGACTGGCCTAATCACTATGGGCAGGTCTATCAACAGACAAGGCAGGCATGACAGGGCATTCAAGCTTTGGAGGGCCGAAAGTCGACAGAGGCAGAACTGAGGCAAACCATTGAAGAACAAATTGTGATGGAGACCAACAAACTGCAGAAGCCAGAACGAGAGGCACATCAGTGGGTTCAACAGGCCCTTCCCAACTTAGAGAAAGTCGACATCATCTGTCCACAGATTAAACGACTCATCAATGCTGCAGAAGAGCAAAACCAATTGTTGGGTCCCAACATGGAGAATATAGCAGAAATGCCCATGTCTGAAAAGATGTCGATCCTTTCAAGTCTCACTACCTTAACAATCGATATCCATAAGGCATTGCAGAGTTGGACTGACTTTCAGCATCATCTTGCCATCATAGCTCTAGCTATCATCGAAGTCTGCGTCCAGAGGAGACCGACCATCCGTATGCACAGTCCACAGCAAGAGCAAGTTTGAATGGTTCAACAAGAGTTCGTTTTCTTTTTTGTACCTCCCTGTTTCTTCGGGACGAAGAAACGTTTTGTTCGTGGGGGAGATGTAGAAGGAGCAAGTCGACAAAGTCGACTTGAACGAAGACCGACTTAGTCGATCAGCCGACTAAGTCGATGGGCCGACTTAGTCGATCAGCCGACTAAGTCGGTCGGCCGACTAACTAGAAAGATTAGTCGGCTAACTAACAGTCATGTTGGTTCACCGAACCGACAGGTAGTTATTTTGTAACTGTTTGTAACTTGTATATATTAGGTTGTTAAGCCAAGCAAGAACTCAATTCAGTTATCTGCCTTATATGAACTCATTACATTAATATAATCTGTTTTCCTATATGTTCTTGTCTCTTGTCTCTTATTTATATTTATGTTTTAGTATGTATTATTGGTAACCTTATGTGATCTGTGAGATTACAATAGTGTGCAAAGAAGAAAGCCAACCCCCTAGCTCTGTCTTTGAGGTTCCTTCTCACACTAGGTTTATCAAGCTAGTCATACCACATTTCCCCTTCCAAACCAGTTCAGACCAAACAACAGTAACATACACATAAATTTCAAGTTTTGGGCATGGAAGAAAACATCACGGGATCCAAAATCAGAAGTGTCAACTGAGGAAAAACAACCCCTAGGAAAAAATCGATTTCACCAAATGATCAATAGTTTCTCGTGGGTGAAAACAGCTCAACAACCACCGAGAAATCGTGGTTTCTTCCTCGATCTGTTGGGCACTGCCAAAATCGACTTCCAGCTATGGGAGAATGGAAGCAAACTGCAAAATCATGCAGGAGAAAACAAAGGATGGAGGACTGAGGAGAAAAACAATAAGCTGCGTGAGTGTAATGAGGAATGTGGTTGTCTGCGCGTGAGTGTAAAATGCGGCTGTCTTCCTCCACATGAGGGAAAAATGAATGAGATATCCTCCTTTTGGAATGTGTGTGGTCAAATACTGATGACCCTGCCATAANTTGTCTGCGCGTGAGTGTAAAATGCGGCTGTCTTCCTCCACATGAGGGAAAAATGAATGAGATATCCTCCTTTTGGAATGTGTGTGGTCAAATACTGATGCCCCTGCCATAATTAATGGCTACCCACACCTCCTAAGGCCCAAGGCAATAACTGCCCAACTAACTCTCAGAGAAATTTAAATGGCTGGTGAATAAGACAAGAAAGGTGGTTGGTAGTTGATGGGTTCTTCTTTTGACACTTGGATTCTCCCCATTGGCTCAGAGGTTAAATATCCCCCCCCACCCCCTTATCCTTAGTAAATCATGCCCCCATATCATTATTTGTTGCATTGGCATAGCTGGCTGTGGGTATTTAATTAAACTGCATATGTACATTATGACCATAATTATAACGTGCTTGGCTAGCACAAAATACCATCGGCACCGATCTAATTATCGAACATAAAATACTAAATCGATGGTGGGGCTTCTGCCTTGAGCTCCACACCATGATTAATTACAATATATACATCATATACATTTTAATGCAAATGGGGTCAAAACTGGGGTGTTACAATCCCCTCCCCCTTCAATAACATTGTCCTCAGTGCTTTACAAAATTGAACAAAATGCTACACTGGTACTGCCCTCAGTGCTACACAGAATTGAACAAAAACGGATGTGTCAATCGCATGGCATCCTCCAGCTCCCACGTAGCCTCTTCAGGACCGTAGTGCTCCCATTTCACCTTTACCTATCCTATAGCTCGATTCCATAGCATTGTGACCTTCCTGTTGAGGATGCGCATTTGCTCGATTTGGAACTCTCCCTCGAGTTCCACCTGAATCACATCCCAATTTACCACATGGTTAGGATCACGTACATATTTCTTAAGCAAAGAACCATAAAAAACATTATGAGCTCTAGTTCTAGCAGGCAATGCATGTCTCTATGCAACTAGTCCTATTCTTTCAAGCACTTCAAATGACCCACAATATCTAGGTGATAGCTTGGCACAAATTCCAAGCTTCAAGGAACTCTTTCTTTCCCTCACTCTGAGGTAAACATGATCCCAAACATTGAACTCTTTGTGCACTCTATGCTTATCATCTTAACTTTTTTGTCTGTCCTGGCCTACTTTCAGATTCTGCCTGATCTTTACAACCTCTTGCTCTGTTTGCTTGAGCAATTCTGGCCCAAGCACAATCATGTTCATTGGATTATCCCAAGTCACCGGTGTCCTACACCTTCTTCCATACAAGGCTTCATATGGACTCATCCCCAAGGATGCTTGTTGTCCATTTTTATATGCAAATTCTACCAAGTGTAAAGAATCTTCCCACTTGGTTGGTTTGTCCATCACATACATGCGAAGCATGTCTTCGAGCACCTGATTCACTCTTTTTTCCTGCCCATCAGTCTGAGGATGGTAGGCAATGCTAAAGTTCAGCTTTGTACCCAAATCTCCAAATAACCCACTCTAAAAATTGGAAGTGAACTTGACATCTTGGTGTTGCAGCTGCAACTATTTCCCCAAAAAGTTTTATTTTTAGGGTCCCCCCCTTTTATTTTTTAATATCTAGACGGCCTAAGAATGTTTTATTTATACCACGGTTCGCCCAGGGCTCAACTGTTTTCTGAAAAAAAAATAGTCTTTTTGCATGCCCATATCATATGCCTAGTTGACTAGTCTTTCGATACATCAGAGGCATAGTCCACTGTCTTTCCAATGTATTTATCAGAAGCCTTCCGAAGTTTGACCCGATGTATCGGGAGTTGGCTTGTATGCAATCTCGGAGATAGTTGGTCGATGTTCCGACATTCTAGTGTAAAACAGATCCGATGAATCGGGTGTCCATTCAACTATCTTTTTCCGTTGTCCAGTGAAGTTGGCATTTTCGCCGTCGGCTTTGTTTTTTGGAATGAACCAAAAGATTTAGTTTGTTCGCCATATGACGTTGCGGAGAGTTAGTGTTGAGTCGATCTGGAGCTTTGTGATATTCCGGCCGATACCGAAGAAGTTAGTCTCTTCGATCCCTGATGTAGTTTTCCCATTTGATTACCCGATGAGTAGAGTTGTTCCCATCCGACGTTGCGGATGCTTTCAAGACTATAGGTCTGGAATTTGGTTAAAATATTTTCCCGCTAACGTTATTTTTACACCCAGTTGAGGTTTACAAAGCCGTTTTTGAGCCCGTGATTTTTCATTCTCATCGTGGAGCCATCCAGTCCTTCGCGTGTAGCTAGCAATCTCCTCTACGCCCGTGGCAATCAGCTCTTGTCCAGGTTGCCCACCACTTTGTTTCTAGGTGGGATTCACTCATGATTTTGTTTTATGCTTGGTTTTTGTTGTTTTAAAACCGCCAGGGTGGATAGGGTTAGGTTTTCCACGGTAGGGTAAGGTTTTACGCATTTTTATGGATTTTCTTGCTGTGAATTTCCTTTACTTAGGATGCAGCCTGCTTATTTGTGAGAGTTTTCATTTTTGGCCGGTTAGGTTTTTCTACTCAGCCTCTGTGCAGCCATGAGTACGCCTGTGATGGTTTTGTGGAAGTTTAGGGGATGGTGCAAACAAGTGTTTCGCTATCTGCACTGCCCTGTTCTTGATTGCTTCGTTTTAAGCCTAGGGTTAGATAGTCCTATCCTCGTTGACATTATGTTTCCATGGGATACGGGAGGGCCGCATAACTATAAGGGTTTGAGGATTTTTGTTTTGAGCAGACAGGCGGTATGAGCCATTCCTCAGTCGAGAGTCACCTGTAGAGTAATTTTGGGAGGTTGGGAAAGGTTAGGTTTTGAGCTAGCAGAGGTTTAGGGCAGAGGGATATTTTGTAGGTTCTCTATATTTAGAGGCTCTCACTCAGAAAGGCTGTGGGTGTTAATAATATTTTTCAGTATGCATATTGATCAAATGGTAATATTTGGTTGTTTTTCACTACACTGCTTGCTAGAGATAAATAGATTGAGATCATGTTGTATAATGGTTACAGGTAAATTATCAACACAGCAATATGCCACGGAAACAGAAGAAGAAATACCAAGCAGCCGAAGAGGAACCTGAAGTGGAGGTGATAACCAGAGTGGAAGTCATCTATGAATATACTAAAGCTATTACTGGAGTTGAGCCAAAATATAAATGGGGAGAGATATATAGGATGATTTCAAGCCAGAGTGTTCCAAATGCTGGTTTTGAAGATATGCACATGTATGCAAATATTGAGAGGTCATCCCTTATGAAAGTGGCTACCAGACCTAAGCTTTTCCCATGTTCGGAAGTGATAAGTTGGATTATGCCTAGGGCAGATGTAACACGGATGATATTGGCCAATACCGCGAAGCAGGGTTATGCTGCATATAGCCCAGCTTATGTATCTATGGCGTATAATTTACCAACAGCACAAACTTATCTGACTGAAAGTTGGTTAAAGGAGCTAAATTTAGACATGGTGGAAACAATCAAGAAGATGATGATACCAGGAAAAAACTTCCACACAAGGCCTTCTGGAGAGTATGAAACATCAAATCTCCGTACTCCATATAGGTTCATTGTTTTGATACTGAACAGGATTTTTGGAAGAGCTAATGGGAAAAGTTTTAAAATGGGTTGGATACCAGTTATCTATTTTGTTGCTACACAAGGTACAATTTTTAACTAGGCAAGTATAGTATCCAATAGTTTGTCAGCTTGTATAAGCGCAGCATTGGGAGGAGTGTCCCAAAAGAAGTCAGAATTTTACATGAGTTCTATTTTGATTGATTACATTTTGTGCACTCAACCATTCCCAGCCTTAAAGTGCCATTGGGATAAGGACCGAGCTCCAGTGTATGCAGCTTATAAACTATTCTGGGCCCACAAATATTACAGCTACTACAAGGAGATTTGTGAGAACTTCATCATGCCATTATACACATTAATCTTCTTGGCTGAATGCAATTGTATGTTAGAAGAAGCTTTAAAATTTGTGCAAGGACACGGAAGCTATTATCTGACAGAAGAAGGCCTATATTTAAGAATGTATGGTGGTTCGAGAGCCCCTTCTCTTCTATCGAAGTATGCCACAGACTATGTAATCCACAAAGAGGCTGTGAGACAGTTGGATATTGATGGAGTAGGGAATTTCCTTTTTGAGCAAAAGAAAGCAGTCTATCCTGCAGTTCCCTTTTCTGTAGGAAGTTACAAATTTTCCAGGGTGAATAATGCAGCGGATTTTGTCAAGGAATTAGAGAATTTTCACTTCAGTGAAATGAATTTCCATAGGAATGACTCTGAGGGAAAATTTGTTGATTATTGCACCGAAGCTGGAGTACATTTCGAATATACAAATTTATGGGATAAGGATGAAGAGACATTTCGAAATGATAAGAACATGACAGCTTTAAGGAAAAGATTCAAGCAGAAGATAGCTATTGTTGGTGGTAAGGGCAAAGTTGCTGAGAAGCAGAAAAGGAAAGAAGAAGAAGAAGCAAAAAAGAGGCAGGAATAAGCTAACAAAATAGTGTAGGAGGCAGAAAATTGGTTGAGAATAGAAGAAGAAGAAAAGAAACGAGCAGCGGAAGAGGCTGCAAAGAAGATAGAGGACGAAGAAATACTGAGAAGGAAGAAAGAAAGTGAATGATTGAGATTAAAATATGCAAATAAAGAAAAGGGACAAACAGAAAAGACAGCGGAAGGATCGAGAACAGAGACATTAGAAGGACAAGACCCTACTGATCAAGGACAGGCTCAATCTGATATTGACCCATTAGAGCTTGTTGTTCCTTCTAGTAGTGTAATAGGAGAAGGTTCAGTGTCAATTTCTGGAGTTGAGTTAATTCCTTTCATGCCCACTGAAGGGGAGGAGGTGCCAGATTTTAACACTATCTTTTACGACAAAGAAAAAAAGAGAATTGTCAAAAGAACCGAGAATAAAGTGGACACTGGGGGTAAGCCAGAAGTGATGGTGACTGATAAGACAGTGGTTCACGGTACACAAAAATATCCATGATTAATAGCGAGGGCTGGGATAGTTCTAACCCTAGACAATGAGGATAATGTGGACAGAAACATGACAGACCTAGAATAGTCTCATAAAAGGGTCACACATTTGAAAGAGACTTTGAAGAAAGAAAGGAGTGCAAGTCAGAGTTTGAAAAGGAAGTATGAGGATATGATTGGTGAATTTAAGGTATCAAAGGTAGAATGTTAGACTCTACAGGCTGATAAAGATGCTTTGGTAATATCTATAGGAAATATAGAGAAGAATGCCACACCATCTTGTCAGAGTTTGGAAAGCTACAATAGAAATATCAGAGTTTGGAAGCCGAGAGCGATGAGCTTAGGTTATTAGTTGAAGAATTGAATAAGAAAAAAGGGCAGATTGGAAGGTAAAGTGACAGAGCTGGAAGTGCAGAAGACCATTGCAGAAGGGAAGGCTAAGCTATATGAAACTCAGATAGCATCCTTGGAGGATCAAAAGAATTCACTAGTAGCTTCACTGAAGTTAGCTATGGAACAGAAGGTTGATATTGAACCTTTAAAGAAGCATGTCCTTATGCTTCGAAAGAAGATTCATCAAATGCAGCTGCAGAGGGTGGAAGAAAGATTTAAAGTTCAACAGATAGACATCAGATTAGAGGAAATTGTAAATACAACTTCTTATTTTTTGGATAGAACAAAAAATATCTTAGAAACTCTGCAGGGAAGGATGGAATGGGTAGAAACGAACAAGGAATATCCCATAGATATATCTGTCAAAGATCTGGAGATGTTAAAGATGGAATACGATCTAATCAAGTTTGTTAGCAAAGCAACATAAGAACTAAAAAAGACAGTGAAGAAAACAAAGAATGCCTGTGCTGAATTATGTAGGAGAGTGCTCCTAAATTATAATCGGTGTCAGACCTCTGCTGCAAAGAGACTAGAAGTGTTGCCAGAGCATGAAATGTTTTTGAAACAATTACAAGAAAGATGCAACAAAGATGAACATGCCATTCAGCAAGTCAAGGAGTTAGATGAAAAGGTGCTCAAAACTGAAATATCACATGCAGCTGTGAGTATCCACTTGCTGAAAGACCAGCTGCGCTTAATTCCTACCAGGGTAGAGGGTGTAAAAGCCCAGGCTGCTCAGCACGAAATTACTATCAGATTTCTTGAACCTTTTGTTTTTGAGAACATAGCAGTAGATGCAAATGTATGGAAGAAGTTTATGAACGAGCAAACTGGTCCCTCTTAGTTGGATTGTCTATCATTTTGATAAATAATATAATATTTTGTATTTATCTTTTTGTTCACAAGATAAAAGAAAAAAATTTGTAGAGGAAAGGTTGGGGAAGCCCAAAAGGCAACGAGGGCAACCCAAGAGTTTTGCTTTTTGTATAAATATAGGCAAACTTTATGTATCAAAGGACCTTTTTTCAGACTATCTTTATGCAAGATTATTGTAAGAAGAACTATTTCATCTTATAAAGAATTATATTTTTTCAGCTGGAGAAAGCACTGTGGGGTTTCAAACGCTTGACATGGACTGGTTGGATGTGAACTATTTTTGTTTTAGCTTGTTTCCATGAACTGTGAGACCGTTCTAACTTATGAATTCTTTCATGTTATGAATGTGCTCTTGTTTATTTCTACGAAATTTCCACAATCATACTTGAGTAATGAATGTTTTAATTAACAATGAGCTATCTCTTTGTTTATCTGTCTATTGATATGCATATATTCAGAAATATTAACAGCTATCTGTAGAGTTCTTTATGCATGTTATACAACACATTACTCAGCATTAATTACAGTATTGCTCCCTAGGGATAGGTTAGAGATTTTTAGTTAGTTTTCTTTGTTTATGATTTAGAAGCGAGAGAGGTAAGACGGGATGTAAGAACCTATGCATCACAGTGTGACGCTCCTCATTTTCTCTATCAATTGCATTTATCTAGGCACTTGCATATCATACCTAAACATAAAACTAAACATACACCTAAACGGTGGACTGGGTCGCAACCGGTAAAATAAGCTTTAACCGTTACTTGACCTACGGTAGTCGGACTGTAAACCGGACGGATTCCCCATACCAAACAATAACGAGCTAATTGGGAACATTTATTGGGGAGAATCCCTACTGTTGTCACCTGCGGTTTTCCAAGCCTCAACACTTGGTCAAAGACTATTGCCTTAGGTAATCCATGCAATTTGAAAATATTCTTCATGAATATTTTTGCAATGTCATCAGTCTTATGTGTGGACTTAACTAGTATGAAATGTGTTTCCCTTGTCAACTTGCCCACCACAACCATGATGGAATCATGTTGTCTCCAATTCATTGGCAATCTTGTAATAAAATCCATGGAAATAACTTCCCATTTCCATTCTGTAACTGGCAAAGGCTGCAACAAACCTGCAGGGTGTTGATGCTCAACCTTCACCTGTTGACATTTCATGAACCTTGAAATATATTCAGCCGTGTCCTTTTCCAGTCCTGGCCAAAAGTACTGCTTTCTAGCTGTAGTAATTGTCTTTTGATATCCTGGGTGACCAGAATATGGAGCTTGATGGATCTCATCCATAACAACCCTCCTCAAATCTGCTACATTTGGAATATAAATTCTGTTTTTCATCTTTCTGGCCCCTGCAATCCCACTAAAAAAACTTGCTAAAATTCTTTGTTTCGGTCGAACTCAACTTTTCCACCCGATCGGCAAACTCACCAAAGTTTTTCGACATGTCGCCTTGACTCACCTTGTCCTTCCAATGTGTC
Organism: Pseudotsuga menziesii; assembly: GCA_001517045.1. Lineage (NCBI taxonomy): Eukaryota > Viridiplantae > Streptophyta > Pinopsida > Pinales > Pinaceae > Pseudotsuga > Pseudotsuga menziesii. The sequence continues at coordinate 467,858 of LPNX010821909.1, read as the reverse complement.
GGCAAAACTCATCATTTCCTTTTGATCGAAAAAACTTCACCTTTGCTTCTGACATATAGGAAAACTTGCCCTTTTCTTCCCATCGGAAAACTCATCAAACTTTTCCGACATATCGAAAAAACTTACCAAGTTCACCCAACATGTATCGGAAAAAATCGTCTTTTCCTTCCGACATATCGACAAAAACTCACATTTTCTTGCTGATACGGGATTTTCGACACTTAGAAAAAATTTGAAATTTTTTTCTTTCTTTCCTCAGCATCGGCAAAATTCCACTTTTCCATCCGACACGTATCGACGAAACTCATTGATCTGTTGCGACATACATCGGAAAAACTCCCCAAGTTTTGCTGACACAATCCATACTTGGAAAAATTTGAATTTTTTTCTTCTCTTTTCTTTGTCATCGACTCCACTCACCAAGTATTTGCGATGTGTGTCGTCAAAACTCAGCCAACACAACTGACATATCGGAAAAACTCACCAAGTTTGGCCAATTTTCAACACTTAGAAATTGTTCAAAAAACATTATTTTCTTCTTCTTCTCGTTGGATCAACTCAGCTTTTCATGCCGACGCCATCGGCTCAACTCAGCATTTCAAGCCGACGAAAACTCAGCAAACTAAGCCGATGTGCAAAATTTCAAAACACTTAGAAATTTTTGGAATTTTCTTCTTTCTTCCCCTTCGTCAGCTCAACTCGGCCACTGCAACTGACATTGTTGCTGCGAACTTCGTCGACTCGACTTAGCCAACTCAACCGACATGTGTCGGCTCGACTCAAATAATTGAGCTGACACAGTCAACACTCCAACACTTAGAAAAAAATTTAAATTTTTTATGTCTGCTTCTTTTCTTATGCTAACCACAGAGGTTAATTCTTCCTCTGTCAGTTGCTCTTCATGGCCCATTAAGGCCCAATGCTGCAACACAGCTCTGATGCCATTCTGCCACGTCCCCTCCCGTCTAGCCGAGAGGGAACACGACCATGATGCTATCTAATCCGGGAAATCTAAGCCCCATGAACGTAATATAAAATGTATTGAACTTAAAAACATATACAAATGCATAAGAGATGTAAAAACCATGGAAGCAAATACATTTTGTTCAACACATTCAACATGTTCATATTAATTCATAAACAAAATATAGTTGCAGAGATAAAATACACAAGAATACTTATCTTGGAAGAAGCTCTTTCTGCAACCAGCTATGTCGCTGCAACGTTCCACCCAACCATAGGCCAGTGTGCTCCTCAATCTCTTAGCAGCACTGCCACCCTTGACCTGTGCATGATTCCCACAAGGAATAAGGAACACTAGGAGGATCACACATATCCAAGGACATAACAAAACTCAACCAAGCCAACACAGTTGGGTTTATCAGGCTACAAAGGAACTTAAAAGGCTGACTGCTAAGCTAGTGAGCTCAACCACAAAGCTATGGACACCTGTACTAGATCTATCCTGGCTTATAAAACATCTACACACCTAACACAAGGAAGCATCCCCTTCTCTGGTACATAGTCCCTCAGTCTATGCCTTCCCTTCCAGTGATATTCAAGGTGTGCAAAGAAGAAAGCGGGCCTCCTAGCTTTGTCTGTGAGGTTCCTTCTCACACTAGGTTTATCAAGCTAGTCAGACCACATTTCCCCTCCCAAACTAGTTCAGACCAAACAACAGTAACATACATAGCAATTTCAAGTTCTAGGCATGGAAGAAAACATCACGGGATCCAAAACCAAAAGTGTCAACTGAGAAAAAACAACCCATGGGTCAAAATTGATTTCACCAAATGATTAATAGTTTCATGTGGGTGAAAATGGCTCAACAACCACCCAGAAATCGTGGTTTCTTCCTCAATATGTTGGGCACTACCAAAATCGACTTCCAGCCATGGAAGAATGGAAGAAAACTACAAAATCATGCAGGAGAAAACAGAGGATGGAGGACTGAGGAGAAAAACAATCAGCTGCGTGAGTGTAATTAGAAATGCGACTGCCTACATGTGAGTGTAGAATGAGGTTTTATTCCTCCACGTGAGGGAAAAATGAATGATATCTCCTCCTTTGGGCATGTGTGTGGTCAAATATTAACAACCCTGCCAGAATTGATGGTTTCCCACACCTCCCAAGCCCCAAGGCAATAACTGCTCAACTAACTCTTGGAGAAATTTAAATGGCTGGTGAATAAGACAAGAAAGGTGGTTGGTGGTTGATGGGTTCTTCTTTTGACACTTGGATTCTCCCCATTGGCTCAGAGGTTAAATATTCCCCCCCTTATCCTTAGGAAATCATCCCTCCATCTCGTTATTTGTTGCAATGACATAGCTGGTTGTGGGTATTTAATTAAACTGCATATGTACATGATGACCAGAATTTTAACATGCCTGGATAGCGCAAAATACCATCGGCACCAATCTAATTGTCGAACATAAAATATTAAATTGATGGTGGGGCCTCTGCCTTGAGCTCCACACCATGATTAATTACAATATATACATCATATACATTTTAATGCAAATGGGGTCAAAACCGGGGTGTTAAACTATCCATAAATTGTGGGTTAGAGGTCCCAAAGTGGGCATAGTTCATATTTTAATCAACACCCTTCAATCAGTCGACTCCCTTAGTGGTCAGCTCCCTTCAATGGTCAACTATTGCATCCGACAAGGTGAGATTTCTAATGAACCATAGGTTATAACACCCCTTTGCAAACTCAGATTAGAGGAAAGAACAAGTTACACAACATTTTCCCTTGCTTAATTTGAACTAAACTACAAGAATTGATCAAACACGGTATAGCAGCACGCAACTATTGTAACAAACTGATCAATCACTGGTACAGTAAACACTCTTCGAAGAAGTCTGAACACTATCACCATCATCATCGAACTCAATGCAGTTTCCCAAATGTTTTGCAACAATATTATCAAATACAATCCCAACCGGTCAGTCAACTAGACAACAAACAACACAAACCAGTTGAATAGTCAAAGGAACAACAAGCATAGGTAGAAAATTGTCATCAATACAGTCTCTGTCCATACTCTCAATAGGTATGCAGTCAAATCTCCCAACAAATAATTGAGTTGAACATAGTTCAGTTAGTCCAACAGTTGGGCTTACCTCATATCAAGGTCTACAAATCTCCCCCCCTTAAACGCAACTTAGGGAATGCAAATAACAAATAGTAGTCGAAGCTCGTTCAACAAACAAATCAATTGAAACTCTCAATCGATGATCACAATTGATCGAAGCTCAGTTGACCGCAACCATTCCATTCGATAAGGTAGACCACAAACATCTCAGGTCAAGCCAACAAGTGACAATATCATTCGATCATCATCAGTTGGGCCATCAGTGAATAACCATTGTTGGTCGATTCTCGTTCGACCGTTCTCCTCTACTCAAATCTCAATCAACCACGTCCAAAACAATCAGAAGCATGCAAGAGGAGCACTGTATGATAATACAATCGAAGGTATACATCTATATGATGTCCTCAAGCATCTATTCAAATGATTCCATGACCATCCATTAATCCAACCACAATATATCCGAGTAGTAAGCACTAATCCACAGTTTTTTCTTTCACATCTTTACTGCAAAATTCTGAAAGCATAGTTTCCCCTTTTCCAAGAATTTTTATTCATGGGAAGATTCCTCCTATTCTTATGATGAGGATGCTTGTATGGCACAATGTTATGTTCTGACGAAACAAAGGATGCAAGGTCAGGTTCTAGTTCACCACCATGACTAGAACAAACGTGCATATCAACAATAATGTCATTTGTAACAACATTCTCAATGTATAGCTCAATAGAAACAATAAACTCAACAACACACGCAATAACATGTTTCTCTTCAGTCTGAATTCCTCCAACAACAAACAACACTTTCCTAGTGTCAATAAAACTCGATGCAATGCCATCATATCCAAGACCACCTCTAGATGTCTACATCTTAGGGGAAATAGGAACAACAATACCTTTTCCATTATTCCCAAGTCTTCCTCCAGTATATCCCATTTTTCTCAATAGTTGAGACCCAATACCTGTAGTATGATTTTCAAATCTAGGAGAAGCAACATTATTAGTAACCTACAAATCACATGATGAAACAACAACATCATCAAAACATTTCTTACAGTCAGTTAATTCACAAATAATTGGGCTACAAGCAAGAGCATCAAATGTGGAAGAAGTAATGGGTGATCCTGTCGGCTCAACGATGTTATTTAGATTTTTCTCATTGGTTACTATTACTGCATAAGCCTTACAACCTTTCCTAACAGCTCTCTTAATTTGTAGAGCAGAAATCTGCCTTACGGTTGTTTTCCTAGGGATTCCTTTTATACTTATTAGTTTTCCGTCATTATTTATACAAGTAAATGTTTTCTCATAACAATTTTAAACCACCCTATGCCGCTCTAGCCAATCCATACCAATTAGTATGTCATATGAACCTAGAGGTAGTACATTAAGGTTAACAAAAGTTTCAAATTGATCCATAGTTATTGCACAATTCTTTACAAAACTAGTTACCTTCCTCTTTGCACCAGTAGCTAACTGAACCAATCAAGAATTTACAAATTTTTCAACAGGCAGTTTACACTTTTCTACCAAATTAGGTGAAATATAACTTAAACTAGCTCCTGGATCAATTAAAATAGCTATGGGTGTTTGGTTTATCTTACCTTCTACTTCCGCCATGGAAGTTTGATAATCTACTTGCCAATTTTCCAAAGTTGCATTGATCCTGGGCATAGTCCTCGCTAAATCTCCAACAATCATCTCCTCCTGTATTGTATGGATATTACTGATAGTCTTTTTCCAATTGGGACAGACTGAGGCATAATGTGGACCATTGCATTCCCAACATTTTATGGGTTCTTTTCGTTCAAAATTCTTTGTGTAATTACTGTGATTATTAGTAGACTCTTTACTCTTTTGATTGTTCTGATAGTTCTGTGAATTATTCTTATTCCCCTGGAAATTCTTATTAGAAAATTTTCTGGGATTATTGTTTTTAGAATTCCGATTAGGCACAAACTCTTTCTTCTTTTGATCATAATTATTATTCTTTTTGGCCTTCTAGTTGGCCATACTCTCCTTTTTTCGATTTTGTTCATAACATAAATTTGCTTTCCTCATCTCTTCTTCCAGGATTTTTGGATTGTCATACTCAATCCTATCCTTTATGTGATAAGGTAAACAACTGAGAAACCACTGTACCTTCGGTTTTTCATCCACAAGGTATGGCACATACCTAAGCAGACTTAAAAACTTACTGTTCAAATCTTTCATAGTCATAGTACCTAGTTTTAGCTCATAGAATTCTTTAGCCCTTTCTTCATAATACTGTTCAGATAAAAATTTATTTTTAAAGTACTTCTTGAATGTGCTCCAATTTATGTTCTTCTCTCTTATACCTTTCACTCTCTTTAAATCTTGCCACCATATATCAGCTTTCCCTGTAAGATTGTAAATACCCATTCTAGCCTTTAATTGGTTAGAATAGTTATAAATCTGGAAGTACTTCTTCATCCCAAATAACCAGGATTCCGCTTCCTCCCCCTTTTCAGTTTTTCCATTGAATGTTTGCTTGATCTTCTTAAACTCTCCATAAATTTCTGCATAAGGTTTATATTTTCTTTTTCTAGTGTGGTGGTTATCCTCACTACTATCGCTAGTATAATGAGAATTACGTTGATCACCAAATACTTCGGAAGATGAGCTACTTTCGTTTTTAATCTGTTTAGTCTTTTTATACTTATGTTGGTAACTTATATCTTCTGAATCAGCTCTTTTACCCCTTCCCTCAGTATGAAATATTTCTACTAGGATCTGTTTCAGTTCCTCCTGCGCTCTCAAAATCCTCTCATTTTCTTTTTTAACAGATTCCATTTCAGATTTTAATTCTTTTACTGTTTTTAAAAGTTCTGAGGAATTAGTGGTTATGTCTTCTTGTATAGGTTCTCTTTGTAAATTTTCTTTTTCAATATAGGGAGATTCCTCTTCCGCATATTCCTCCAGTCTTTCCAAACCTGTGGTTAAACTCAGAAACAAATTTCTCTGTTGATAACATTAAAAGAAAACAATATCAGCGAAATGATTTAAATTCACTATTTCATATAAGAAAGTTGAGCTTCATCAAGACCTAGTGTTTGAACCTTGTGCTCTGATACCACATGTCATAACCCCAAAATTTCCTAAAAATTTAAATTTTTTAAGGTAACATAAAATGTCTGAATACGCAGTTTAATAGCTGCTAGCGGTTAGCGGAAAATGAAACAGTTTAACAATTGGTATTAATTAGTTTCAAAATTACAGTAACTAATACAACTTTAATTGTTATAGGTTTTTTAAGAATGACTTGCATTTAGATTACTTCTAGTTGTACTAAAAAAGTTACTTCTGGCAAGTAGGTGAAAAACTATCTTTGAAAATTTGGGGCTTACTTAGCATTATGCTAACACAGATGGACTGCTGGTTCTTATAGGTTCAACAGGTAACAAATGGTCAAGTAGGAGTTTTATTTGTAAGATAGCGAGAAGTATTTCTGTAGCATGTTAATATGCTAGTAAATAAACTGATTATGTAAAAGCAAGGCTCTAATGAGGTAAAGTAATTTTCTTTCATAGTTTTGGTTCTAAGACAGTATTCATAGTTTATCCATAAGGATTATTATCCTTAACATACTTGGTGAAACAAAGTAGATTCTTCTCATGAGCTTAGAGCTGCAGCTCTTAACATACAATTACTTTTATTGTAACATGCTCATATTGCTATTGTTATGTTTAATGCTCAAATGTACTGCCTTTTATGCATGAATGTACTCCTATAATTCTCAAAGGTAAGGTTTACCAATAGATTACATATTTCTACTTTGTCTCTTCTTTACTAGTCATGAAAATGATCAACCTGTTGATTGTATGCAATTATGCTAATCCTTTTGTGCTGCTAAACATCAAGTTATAAACTTCGATTCCTAAGTTATTGCCATACTGCAAGTATTATTGTAAAAATATACAATGCCACCTCATTTTTATAATGTACCAAAATAATTTTTACTTATATCCTTAGGTAGTCTTACTACCTGGTAATTTCCATGATATATTATAAGTTTGGTTCTTTGTAACTAGATAAATTATCTTAAGGTGGAATACTACCTAACCATCACTTCCATAAAGTCGAAACCAAAAGTAAATACATTATCAATGTTATTCCTATAGTTTATAAATCTAGTGCATGGTTTACACAATAGTAAGCTTACTATTGTAATGTTACCACACTATAATGATTTGTAGTTTATAATAACTACTATGGTAGATTTTACTACCTAAAAACTTCTATCCTAAGGTCGACATCAAAATCAAACATTATAAATAATGTTTCTATACTATGCTAAAACCAAGCAAAGCACAAACAATCATATAATTGACTTTGTAAACAATGATAAGAACCACCAAAACGGTCACTGGCAAGGTAAGTATGAGAATCATTATTTGTAATTGTTTATACTATGGTCGAACTTCGTGATTGTTTTATTGACAAGGTTAATACACCTTTACTCTATAGTCGATGACATAGATTTATTATTAGAAATCATAGCAAGCCTTAATACCATCGATTACAAATGATATAATTTTGAGTTTTCAAATCTTATATGTATTTATTCCATAATCGATTGCATAGTTTTTGAATTATGAGCAATGATAAGTTTGTAATTGACAGCGCAGGGTTGACTTTAGACATGACCCTCGTATGGTTAAATAATTTGAAGGGCATGTGGTCTGATCTCATCCATGCATTGGCAACTTAAGAAGAATGTAAACCCTATCCTTTTGGCATTTGGCTCCGAGGGTTCCGTCGACCTACAGGCTACTCTGTGTAGTTTTCCTTGTGGCCATGAGAGACCGTTCCTTCTCTGTTAGCTAGCTTTGTGTTTTGAGTTTGATGTTGGGTGGTCTCGATACCCTGTCTTGTAGTCTCACTTTCTCGTGGGTGTAAACAACACTGTGCGAGTGGTCTTTGCTTACTCATTTGGATCGAATCCTGTATAAGGTTTTTAGCTCAAGCATTACTTGTTCCTCGCCACAGCTCGTGAAGTTTTAAGTCTGTTTCCTACTGCCTCCGTCACAGGGTCGACATGAGGGCTTGATTTCCTCTCTGTGTAAATTCCTTACGCTGGTGACAGCTCCTCCACGGCTTGACTCTCTTCTTGCTCACAGGTAAATATTTACATTCTTTGTTAATAAATTTCTTTTGTTAAAGTTATTATTTAAGCTAGGGTTGATGCTTAGAAGCTGAGTCTTGTTCTAAGGCTTGGAAATGTGCTCTTTGGAGGAACCTACGACGGCTCCAACCTTCAGTTGGAAAATAAGCACATTCTCCAGTTTCAGTGAACTTGCGGCTTCCAACCGGTAAGCCCTGGCTTCAAATGTGGATTTTTCCCTACTTACGATGAGGATTATTGGAAGAAGTTTACAGTGAAAAGAAGCATGGCTTTGGTTTCTTCAATGGTTAAATGTTTAGTTTGTTATTACTCTTTTTTTTTAGGTTTAAAACCCTTGCGATTCTCGCTGGGTAGCTCCGGCTCTTAAGCCGTGATATGTATTTGGTTTTTGGGTTAACAGTTTAGCCTTGCGGCTTGATAATGTAAGACAGTTCGGTTAAGAAAATAAGAATTTTGTAAAACTTGGAGTTTTTATTTGAGCTCTGTCTCGTTCGCTTCAGTTTTGCGTTTACATGTGGACTGTTGTTTCATTAACCTGTCAATAATGTATTTAATTTACTGTTAAAATATTTATAAATACATTTTAATTTCAGGAATAAGATTGTAGTTAGTGTAATGCACAGTTTGTAGTTTTCTTGTTATTTTTAATTCTCAGTTAGCAAAGTAACTGGATGTATTTTATACAGGATTAATTTGTATTTGAATAGAATAGTCGAAGGGGTTTCAACCCTTAGGTTTTCATAGGTTATAAATCTGTCTGGTTTTAATTTTTTTTAAATGCACAAATATATATATAACTCTTAGTTTATTTTGTTTATTATTTATATATACATTTATTTTTATTTAACACTCTATAAGTTATATTTATTTGGAGCTCTGTAGAGAAAAGAATGTTAACTCTAGAACTCTGTTTATTTTACATAAATGAAGGGTTTATAAACGAAACCCTAATCTAGTTTTATTAAGTAATAGTTAAGATTAAGTTAATATTTAAAAAGAAACTGTTAGTTATTAACTTGTTTATATATTTTCTCGAATATTAGTTATTAGCTCCTATAAACTTTTATTTCCTAACAGTATACTGTGGTACTAGTGCACTATACTAAATCTTTTACCTGTATTTTCATTTAGTTCGACTAAGTAAAACAATAAATATAAACAAACCATAACATTGCTTTTTCATTGCATTGTAATCTTTGAAATACAATTTACTCTGTTTACCTACACATACAAAATCATATCTACTATTTTCATTCTCATAAGAATTATTTCATTTATTTAAAAACATTCTAACTGTGCTGGAGTACGACCTGGTTTCCAGGCGTGGAAAAACACAGCTTAGAAATTTAATTTCTTTCTATTTCATTATTTCCCTAAACCATTTTCATTTCTATAAATAATTTAATAAGAATACTAAATCTAACATTTCACAAAACTCTGAACTTTTAACATTCATGTAGTAGATAAACCAAGATTTATTTAACTAAGACAGTAAAATAAAATAGCATAGAACATGTTGAGGACAAGACGACAACAGCTTCAGGAGGACGTTCCTCCCTACCAATCTCCTGGAGAAAGCTCAAACAATGCTTCCTTAGGACCCCCGAGCCTGTTCCTAGTCTTCTTGGCTGAGAACTGGGTGGAGAATGCAACTGTAGAAACCTCTGTCACCTGACTGGTTCAAATACCTCAGTAAAACAATCTGCTCTCAGCAGTATGATCTTCAGCTTAAAAGCTACAACTAGATCAATCTCAGTAGTTTTCCCTCAAACACTTTCCAGATTCCCCTCCATTGAATTTCTCTGAAGTAAATTCATTCACCCTGAATGATCACTTCTCTAGAATGAGCAGCCTCAGCTCTCTTCAATGGGAAATTTTATAAAGATGCCTAGGTCTTCTGGGTCAGTTTTCATTAATTGAGCCACCTGCTCTGATTCCACTTTCTTGGGGAATCGTGACAACAAATATAGGGAGGTTGCCACCTGCAACAGTTGGAAGTGATTTTAGGATGCTGCCACATGTCAGTTTGCTCTCCACCCAGTCTCCTCCACCAATTTGACCAGTAAACACTCTTTTAACAGCTCTCCTAAGCTATTGTCTCCTCATTTATTTATTTATAAATAAAATATTCTGAATTTGCATTAAATATTCTTGACCCCACTGGTCATCAATTACAACTTAGCACAAAATTTAACATAATGTTCCTTAAATAATGTAAAATTGTTTTTGCGAAATTGGGGCATGTGACATTCTACTTCTGCACAAAGTCGATTATGAGATTCTTCTAAGGTGATGGCCTTTTTCACACGAATCTTCTACAATTGTTGAAGCACCAGGGATTAATCTTCATCGAGCATACCCATCTTCGTTAGGATTTCAATGCATAATTGAATCATGATTGTCAGTCGGCTTATACCAAGTCAAGCATATTTCAATCAACCAAACACCAAAATAGTCAATCAAACAATAAGTCAATTACCCAAAGGAAAATAAGCCAAGTTCTGGTCACTAGTTGATGCTCAGACAATGGTCTTTAGAAATCCATTAAGTCAACAAATATGAGATGTAATTCATCCATCCAGACATTCACACCATTCATTCAAACCCTCTAATCAATGGCTTTAAAAGGTTGACCAATACATCACCCTCTAGTTGTTCACATGACGAGATCGTCTCCAATCAAACAAAAATTGTCGCCAATCAACAAATTGAGCACTCAATCAAATAACAATGCTTCGCCCCAAAATACTAGGGCATCATAAGTATGGAACACTTAAGACGTTTCCATATCTCATCATCTAGGGAACACCACTATTCACCATCCTCCTAATAGTTACATCTTCATGCATGTAGAATTCAAACAATGCGTTAATCCTGAAATACCCAAGAAATTTAGATCACGCCAAAGTTAGGGTACGGTGGTCGAATTCAACTATTCACCATTATCCTCAACAAAAAATGTAGCTCATCAGAAAAAAGATGGAACTCTTCTCGTTATGCAAAATCCAGATCACGACCACCTTCACTCTAATACCATGTTGGAGCAGACATTAGCCAACAAAAAGAGAAAAGAGATTCCCATAATTAATGGTGGTGTCTAAAGACACCTTTGCACTTAAGCATTTGAGCATGATCCACAATGTGATTAGCAATGTGATCGATAGACCATTCATAAGATCATTTATAAATAGGTTCGAGTGGGAGCCCAACCCAGCAATCACTATACCAACTGCCCATAAAAGGTGGATTAAAATCATCCAAGGTAGTTATAACTCTCCATAAATCGTGGGTTAGAGGACCCAAAGAGGACATAGTTCATGTCACATGCCCCAATTTTGCAAAAAACAATATTATCTTATTTTATTTTATTTAAAGACAATATGTTAAATTTTATGCTAAGTTGTGATTGATGACTCAGCAGAGTCAAGGATATTTAATGTAATTCTGAATATTTTAATTATAAATAAATAAAGGTGGAGACAACAGCTTAGGAGAGCTGTTAAAAGAGTGTTTACTGGTCAAATTGGTGGAGGAGACTAGGTGGAGAGCAAACATACATGTGGCAACATCCTCAAACCACTTCCAACTGTTGCAGGTGGCAACCTCCCTACATTTGGGGTCATGATCACCCAAGAAAGTGGGATCAGAGTAGATGGCTCAATTAATGACAACTGACCCAAAAGACCTAGGCAATCTTTATAAAAATGCCCATTGAAGAGAGCTGAGGCTGCTCATTCTAGAGAAGTGATCATTCAGGTGAATGTACTTCAGAGAAAATTCAATGGCAAGGGAATTTGTGGAAAGAGTTTGAGGGGTTAACTGTTAAGTGATCCAGTGCATCTTTTCAGCTGAAGGATCTTACTGCTGAGTGCAGAGTGTTTTCTGAGTCATTGGACTAGTCTATTGTTTGCATGCTCCACCAGTTCTCAACCAAGAAGACCAGGAACAGGCTCGAGGGTCCTGAGGAAGCGTTGTTTGAGTGCTCTCCAGGAGTTGATAGGGAGGAACGGCCTCCTAACGCTGTTGTTGTCCATCCTAATCATGTTCTACAATCTTTTGTTTTACTGTGTTAGATGGTTAAATGTGAATCTGACTGCTAAATGGATGTTAAATATTTAGTTGTAAAATGTTAGAGTTAGTAATCTTTTTTATTAGTGAAGGAATGAATCTGAATAGATGAAAATAATTCTAATCTGTGTTTTTCCACGTCTGGAAGGACCAGACCATACTCCAGCATAGACAGAGTATTTAAGTAGATGAAGAAAATGATAAAAGACTGTAATGAATAGATGTATTATGCATTTCATATTAGCAAAGTAATTTATTTTAGTTTGTAGGTTACTATCAAAAAGTCCAATAACCTGGTTATTTATGTTCTTGTTTATGAAAATATACCGATGATGAAATAACAGTGTTCCAATAAAGGTAGAAGGGATTATTATACTCTAGTATATAAGATGTTATGTGCTACACAGTACAGTATTCTTTCTAATCAAATTAAAAACGCAGGAGAGTAAATTGTGTTATATTCTATATATATATTTTCTTTATGTTAATTTAGTAACCAATTGCTTATGTAGTAAAGGAAACACAGTTAAACTACTTTGTTTACATTCAGTTCATTGAGGATATAACTACTATTCATATAGTTTATTTACTAATATTATCAACTAAACTAAGTCTAACAAATACTTGAACCCAAGTACGGTGTTATTAAAAGAATTAATTTGTAAAGAATCAACTAAGCTACATAGTTTATGAACATCTTTGCAAATGAACTCTAAATTAACCCTATCTATCATTTATTAAATGGAACAAATAGAATAAGATAATAATTAACATATACATAAATGTATATTTATAAAAAGAATTGTTTCTTTTAAATTTTACAAACAAGATATAATTGTAAAAGTAAACTACGGGGTCGAAACCCTAAGAAAAAAATAATATATTGCAAATAACAAACATTTAAGCGATAATCCGATTACTTGGATTATTTAATTAATAAACAACTAAATTATTATAAGTTGTTTACAGTCCTTTAAGGACAAGTAAAAAAGGACAGTTGTAATGTTATAACTGGAAATTTGCACAACGCACCTGAACACTAATTAAAACAAATTTAACAAAGTAATAAGACCTATTAATAATAAATTAAAAGATTTATTTATACAAGGGTTACCTATAGGAAAACCCTAGCTCATATTTCTGAGCAAAATAAGTAAAAATTATAAATCAACCATAACTAGGTGACAGTCTTAATACATTAACAGTAATCTATTATAAAGTATATTAAACAGTAAATAACTTCATTTACAGTCGAATAAGGTTAAAACCCTAGATTACACAGAATAACAAATAGTATTTCTGTAAACCGAGTTCGAGCTCGAAGACAGAATTGTCTTAACAAAAATATTGTTCTACATTAACTAGCCATAAGGCTGAACTGTCAAACCAAATACAAGACCCATCTCATGGCCAAGTTTACCATCGACGAAGCGAGGGTTTGTAAACACTACAGAACCCTTAAACATTTAAAAGAAATTGTATAGCTAAAAGACGAAGCTAGACAAGCTTCCAACTCATAGTCTCCCATCGACAACCCTGTTACAGTAGGTCAAGAACCCAAACGATGAACACAGGGCTTACCAGTTTGGAGATGCGGCCTTTAGAGACAGCCAACAATTGCTTCGTCACGGAATGCAGCACTGTCTCAAGTTCCTGCAAAGTGTTTACATTATAGAGTGTTAGTTTTACAAAACCTTAAAACATTGTAAACCCTACTATAAAAACAACTCGGCTATAAATTATTTCTATGTTGAAAATAACACTAAAAATTACCTTAATAAGAATTGCAAACAGTTTAGCAGAGAAACTGTCCCTAACAGTAAGCAAGCACATGAATCTCCAACCCTGCAACTACGAAGGAGCTCAACAAACAGCCATCAAAGCCACAGTTTCGCACCAGCAGTAGCAGGCCACAAAAAAGGCAAGTTGGGATACAAGCCGACCGTAAACCAAGTGCAAAGGAAACTAACAGGCTTTTTGCAGAGTATAAACCCACGGGCATGAAGAAATGGCAACAAAACCAAACACTGGAGGCCACAACACACTATACTTAAGCGTTGAAGCAAGATGGAGCAGAGAGAACACTCACGGCGGACATGAGACTTGCAGACATCCCAAAGGCCAGCGCAAACTGTGGAAGGAGAATGACAAGGGTTAGGGTTGCATTGGTTATATATATCTCCAATACTTGGCCAGGAGAAAACCACGTGCCCTCAATAATACAAACCATGCAGTGGGTCGATTTCAATAGTTTGCCTGCAATCCAATAATATCCAATTATTTATTCAATGATTTTTAACAAACGATGCAGAAAAACTATATTGTATGCCTTTGTTACCACGTCGTAAATCATACATATTGCTTATCATATGGTTGTTAGCTCATCATTGGTGCATGGTTAACAACATTAAGTTAACGTTGACCTAGCAAAAAGGTAATCACCACTTAAACATTGGTTAATCCCGATTCCGTTCATGCTTACAACGGGTAGGCTCATATAATACCTAACCATGACATATATGTATATAATTAATCCAAACTCATTTCTTATAAACCAACCCTCCAATGGTTATAATTTATAGAATCGAAATGAGATTGGATAGCATAGTAAAGGGAAATATATCATAATTTCTTTTACAATGTTCATTTTGGTTTAGACTTTAATAGACAATAGTTGTTCTCAACTTGACATTACTAGTAATTTACCATGTCTATTATTTGGTAAGATGATTTTATGATCATACAAGATAATTGGTGCTTAGCATAAGATAGAAGGTTAATCATTATGGAAATATCTACCTTTGAAGTTGTTATGGACAGTAACTTAATACAAGAAAAGCATTATAGTAAAAATGAAAATTATATGGAATAATCTTACTTAAGTCCATAATCAATTGGAATAACATGGATGGACTTAGGATTAAGAAGTAAAAGACAAACAATTGTCTATGTGAAACAACGTTGTTGTTTATACACTAAGTACACTTTTAATAACAAGAAGTTTTACAGGCTGGAAGCTTCTCTATAAAATAAAGTATCGATCAGCTGGTTATTCAAGTAAATATTAGGATAAAATATAATACATTAGTACATACAGTACAACTTTGACGAGGAAGCTAAAACCTGTTAATGAGTAACTAACGTGTACATATAAGTAATAGGTTGATACTTACTATACTAGCAGGTTAAAAAGGAAATCAAATTCTATATTCTAATGAGAATTTGAATGTCAGTATTAAAAGTAGCTCTTCCATGTACATAAACCAATAGTACCATAAGTATAATATTGCAAGATATGCATATCAAAGTAGAAGTTACTATGTAGCAAAGATTACAAGTTGAAGTCACAGAAAGTATCTTTACTATCGCTATGTTCAATAAAGATAGGAACTCTTTTATTTTGAACCTTGCTAACAAGGAATAACTGAAGAAAAAAATTACTTTACCTCATTGAGTTGCTTGGAATTTATCAACTTATCTACTAAGCATTTTATTTGCAAATATAAACACTTCTTGATACTTATGAATTTAAAACGTTTACTTGTTCGATCATACCTGTAAACCTGTAAGAACCAGTAATCTTTCTGCGTTAGCATAAATGCTAAGTAAGCCCTAGATTCAAAGTTAGACTCCACCTACTTGTCATAAAACAGACTTATTAGTAAACTGAAATAAAACAATACGCAAGTAAACCTTATTCATGTTACAAAAAGGAAATTGTTTAGTTAACGTAATTTGATAGTATGTAATACTAATCATTTATCTGTTTCTTTTTCTGCTAACCTTTAGCTGTTAGTAAACCACAGATTCATCCTTTTATGTTATCTCAAAATTTTAATTTTTTGTGAAAATTTGGGGTTTTGACAGTTCATATGTTAGGCAACGGTCAACACCCTTCAATTCATCGAATCCCTCGGTGGTCGGATCCCTTTAGTTGTTGACTCTCGCATTTCACAAGGTGAGGTTACTAACAAACCATAGGTTCCAACGTTTTGATTAATTCTTGATTAATGAATTCCCAACAACATTTGTAGAAAGATATTGAGAAACCCTCTGGTCCCTGGGCCTTATCAGGCTCAAGCCCCTAGATAACATCAATGCCTTCAGTTTCTTCAACTTCTCGATCTAACACATTATTTTTGGATTGGGTTTTTTAGAGGGGTATATTTTCGAGCATGTCAGCGATTGAGATATTATTTGCTTCCTCATGAAAAGTTAAAAGCATTTCACTTTTGTCTTGATTCCTTCAACAACATTGATCTTTTCACCATTAGATTTCAGTATTTCTTTGACCTTGTTTATTTGTTCCTTGGATTTTGCTTATCTTTGGAATTATGAGGTGTTTCTATTACCCACCTTCAACCAAAGGCTTCTTGACTTGATTCTCCAATATTCTTCCTCTTTTTGGTAAGTTGAGTGAACTCGCTTACTTATTTGTTTTTCTTCCAATTATTGTTGTTAGGTAGATCCTTTTGCTTCCATTCTACATTGTATATCTACATGTCTTACTTGGGCCTCTTTTCTCTTTGAAGTTGGCTCTTTATAGTTTTATTTAGTCCATTGTTTGAGAACATACTTGATGCCTTTAACTTAGATTTTGAAATATAGATAAGAGATCCTTCATATTTATTACACCATGTGGCTTTGATGTATTCCATTTGCTATGTTGTTGCATCAATATCATATTAAATTTAAACGCCAATGGCCCATATAACTATTTTTTTCTATGAAGGAAATCCCAATAGGTTTATGATCCGAAATGGTTAAGGGTGATAGTGGATAATATTTCTACTTCATATTCCAAGTAACTTCTATGAACTAGATATCTATCAAGATGTGCTGCTACATAACTTGGAGTAGCCCTTCGATTTGACCAAGTGTATTTTCCTTGTTTTGGATTGATATCCACCATATCCCATTATGTGATAATATCCTCATTATTTTCTCTTATAATATCTCAAACCAAGCTTCCTCCCCTATTTAACTTTCTGGAAATAACCATTTTTAGATCTCTTGCGAATATGCATCTCTCAGGGCCTATTATTTATTTGTCATTTTCTATTTGTTGTCAAGAATCTTGCTTTTCATTGAAGTGCATTGAACATATATATTGAATATTTTACAATGAATTCCATTTTTTTACTTACCAGCTTTGTGAAGATCTAGTGTTGTGTTTTCCTTGTACTAGAGAAATCTAATTCAATACTATCCTAGCGAGTGTTGATTGTCCTTGAGGATCCACCCGAGCTTACTTCTATCAATTGGATTTTCTTTTTTTTGGCCTAATATTCCTTCTTTTCTCGACCCGAGGTTCAACAACAACACAATACCAACAAAACACCAAAATACATCGGCTTGACAAAGCAAGTTCAGTCGGCAACACCCATGAGGCAGGCGCAGTTTCACCCGAGATATCTTAATGTGTAACTACCAAAATCATGTTTCCGCAGTTGGCAAGGGATTATAGTCCCTTGGCGCGTGGCCAAGGTGCTCGACAAAGACATGGAGATGGAGTCTTATGCTATGCGATAGAGGTAAAACTGGGTGCCACAGTCGACGCGCGATGCAACCTTGTCCTTAACCACTTAACAACTGGCACAATTGATTCCTTACTTATCATGAACAGTGTGCGACTTATATTGTAACTTAGTAGATTAACCATGAAATCATACACATCATGTCGACGAGGATTTAAACATTCATTCATTTACTGATTGGTAATATTGCGACATACATTCAACAACAACTGTAAACAATACAAAGTAAGCAAACATCCACATAAACCTTCAATATTCAACAACATTCATTCATGCGACACAGGAGATAATGTGGAAACCCATCTGGGAAAAACCACTAAGGTGCTCTTCATCTGGCATGATAAATATAGGTAGCACGTTGTAGTCTGCGACTTACAGAATGTTCTTAAGATATTTCTTTTGCTCAAATCTTTGTCGCTCTCATGCTCTCTGGTTTATTGCTTCTACCTACTCCTACTGATATGCACACAAGCTAGATCGACTCTTCTACTCTACTGTCTGCACATTCAGCTGCAGATCTGCGACTCAACAGCCTTCTACCTCTACTAGACTCCTCTTCTGAGTCAACAATGAACTATCAACTTCCTCTAGCTAACTCTTCAAGCTGACAACAACCAATACTGAAGCTAACCCTTATACAAAGCGGGTTCCTCCTATTTATAACGTTTACAAGACCGCGTAGGGTTGACTAAGTACAACTTAGTTATTACAGACACAAGTAGCTACAAAATATATTATATTACATTAATGTCGGCCCATACCTAGCCGAAAAAGTCCAACACTACATTAACCACAACCATAACTAGCCGCGAAAACATCTTTCATCCTGTATGTATGTTGGAATATATTATATTCCTTGGAACGTAATAATGTCTTTGAATTATGTCGGAAGTTGTCTACAATCTTATGTAAAAGAGTAATGCATTTAACCCATAGTTATATGGTGTTGTATTTACTTGTGTAGAGTATTTGTCTATGGTATTGTATTAAGAGATGTTATTTTGGAGAATTATATTATCCCACAGGCAAAATGTGAGAGTAATTCCTCCTCATCTCTTAGTATATAATAGGCTCAAGTGAGTCTCTACATAATCATGTATTCTTGATGTAGTAGTGGTACTATTGTGACACTATTGTACATCATCTATATTCTTTTGGGTATTTTGTGCTTTGCTCTCTTGTAAGATTGGAGAAGACATTCTGGAAATAATCGAAGACTACCTTCCCATGGATGTAACCCATTAGGGTGAACCATGTATATCAGTGTTCTCTTGTCCTTTTCTTTTCCTGTTCTTATCTTTTATGATATGTTGTTGGCTTCTTAGATAGGTTAACTAGTTTAGCTTAACTCTACTATTCTAACACTGAACAAGTCATAACTAGCCGCAAAACTTGTCCTTTAGTATTCTACTGGCTTGTCCTTCTGCAGTCTATCTTGACTTTCACATGTCCAGCATTTACTCTTCTACCCGCCTCTTCCACCAACTCTGGATCTATCTTTCCTTGCCGCAACTTCCTCTACTCTACACTTACGCTTCTTCCTTTACATGCTTTTCTTCCATTGCATGCCCGCTTTTCCTCTTGCACTTACACGTCGGACTCTTCCTTGTGCACTTTTCTTGGCCCAACACTTTCAAATTTTTCTATCCTAAATTTTTCACATCTAAGTCTTGCAATTTTGTCTCTCAGAGTAGGAGGATAGTTATCTTATCGGATTTAATTAAATGTATCATGGCTTCTTCTTTGATCCTACTGCCCATCTCTCTACTATTCCAAGAGACTAGATTAATTATTTTACTAGGGGTTTTGGTGTATCCTAGCCTTTGACTACTGAGAGTTGATGGAGTACCTATTCCATTTTGGGATATATATCTTTGCTTTGATGATAATGTTTTTATCCAAAGTTGATTGAAGAAAAAAAATTATTTCCTTGTCTCCTATTTCTTCACGAACTTCCTTGGCTAGTTTTGTTCCCGTTTTACGTACTTGTCACTCTTCTCCTACCTTTGCTTCTTTCTCCTCCTCAACGGTAGATTGTCTGGCCTATTTTCTTGTTTTTACCCCAATTATCGAGGCTTGCTTTTAGGTTGTTATTCTATTATTGCTTCTTGATGACCTATAATCTCATCATCCACTTTAGGTCCAAGTTTGGGTGAAGAGAGATTTAGTCCCATTAAAAAGGCTTGAGTTCATAGAGGAGAAGTTGAACCAGGAGGCTTGATTGATGGAGCCACCATTTCAGAAAAGGACAACGTCCACAAAGATTCTTCTTGTGAGGGCATTTTAACTGTTTGAAATAAGAGGGAAAATTGGAAGAAGGACTTATAATACTTGAGGGTTGAGAAAGATCTTGGAAGGAGGGAGGAATTGCAGTAGAGGGAGGCTTAATGACTCCAGGAATGGAGGCTTATTTAGAACCAACTTTCTTTTTAACTCGAATCCATTAATCCTCTGGATTTTGAGCCAAGGGATTTGCACCATTTTCCTTTTACAGACTTTGGAAAAATGGCCATATTCGTGACATGACTTACACTTGAAAGGTAATTGTTTGTAGTCCAGTTGTTGATAATGACTACAATTGTCCAAGATAATGAGGATTGCTTTAGGTAACACTTTTCAAGATCAACTTTTACGCAAATTCGAGCATGTTGGAACATTTATTGTTTCGGTTCTGAATTATCGATATATTTACTCAACTAGTTTTTTATATATCTTAAAGAATCATTTCCTCGTCAATGAAGAGGAAGATGAGGGAGCCTTACCCACACTGGTACTACCGAGGGGATGTTCAGTTCCAGATTAAATTTTGGATTCCAACTATTGAGATACATTCCCCTATTGTTGAAGAAGTATGGGTTACTTCAAAAAAACAAATATCTATCTTCTTTGAGTTCAAATAAGAATGCATAGCATCTTCTATTGCAAAAATAAAGAGTCATTCTTCTCTTAATCAACACATGCCAGTGTTTTTGCAACTAGGCATCCATCGACCTGTGGGACGACCATACTGGTGTAAATTGTCCAACAAGACTCTTTTTTCCATTGCTAATGCCTTATTTCTAGCACAAATGATTGGAAGAGTCACTTCTGGAATTCCCTCCAGTTTTTTGACAAAGCAAGAGGTAAGAGGTTTGATACTAATTTTGGAAGAAGCGACCAAAGATCCAAAGGTTGCCTCGTCTAGAAATGGTAAAGGTTGGCTTCCTCCAAGCAAAGATGTTGCAATTGACTGGGACTTCGATATTTTAAATCCCCTTTAAATTGCAAGGGAATGCTATTACAATCTTCCTCCAAACTTCAACAAACTTAATTAAAGTAATAAAAAGAGAGAGAAGTGAACGGGAAAAAAGGGGAAAAAGAGAATAAAATGTTATGAACGACCAAGGAAGAGGTTAAGAATAAGTGATGCCCCACACACACATAAAGTAAAAGTAACCATAAATATCCCCTCTTTCCTTTTACTTTAATTTGGTTTTTTAATTTATGGTATTATTTATGTTACAAACTTTTATCCTTTGAGCCCTCACCTTTTCTTCTCTATGATATTAAATTTAAGCTACTGTAACATTATATTAATTTTAGAAATGAAATATTTACATCAGTTAAATGGTTGGCTTTCCCCAAGGGAAACAAGGATAACCAATGAGTATAATCACCATAGTTCCAAAAGATGTAAGATAAACATAACAACGATAGTTTTGAACATTGAAATCTAAGCCCGTAATGTAGACAAAAACTATGATATACATCATCCTTAAAAAAACAGAAGTCGGAAGCCAAACCATGACCCTAAACATCATCGGCAATCACAATGACATGCACCTTAGAAGCCAGAGGGGGATTGCTTGACTATCCTTCATGAGGATTAGGCTTGAACACCATGCCAGTGGTGATCCTAGCCATCACATTGATGCGACTAATCAACTCCTTGATGGCCACAAACAATGAGATTTAGATTATAATTAATTATCAAAATCTGGCCTCTATTCCATTAGTGGCCCTCCTCAATTTGCTTTAGTCGCTCATGTCTTCCTCCATGGCTATCCATCAATACCATTCCTAAGAGATTTTTCATGTGCCAGTATAATTACACAATATTGACAAGCTTGGTGTCACGAGTCCTTGAAGAACTACCCTCATGAACCCATGCGTCCAACTCCATTTGTGATGCCACCGCTTCTGATAACCCTTGTTCTTGCTTGATTTGTTTCTTAGTGCTACCCAGAACATGTTAAGCATTATCAAAGATAACTCTAAAGAAACTCTCCTTCACTTCTATAATCTCCCTCTGCACTTTAGGCATATGCATGCCTTGTCGCACACACCCACTTACATATATATTTTTGTGTCTCGCCATAACATCGAGAGACTTTAGATCTAGTTTCCCCCCATCCCAATTAAGCCACAATTGAAGGCATATAATACCCTTCCTTACACCCTCATTCTTTAGAGTGCTCCCACTAGTGTCAAAGAGACTAAGAACATAGGCAATTCACAAAGAGTATGAAACCCAAACTATAGCAACATTAAAGTAGAATGTGGGTAGGTTAAGATCATCATTCCCTTAAGTTGTATTAACAACAATGTGAGTGAGCCATCGACTCATTAATCGCCTCCATAATCTCCACCACAATGGAAATAATCAACCAGGCTTGCAAAGATGGCATCACAAACTAGCCATGTCTCACTATCCATCCTCCATTCTCATCTATGGTATGAGATCCCTCGACATAAACAACACACCAGTTTGCTTCATACCGATTGTGTCAGACCCCACTGGCATGCATTAATCCATTTGCCCCTTCTCCATCCTAGGTGTCCCTTCCTCACAAAGGGGAGTGGGGTCGTTGATCATCTCGTCGTTAATCATTCGAATATGGGGTCTCCATAATTTATTGTTATTCTTACTTAAAAAATTCTTTGGGATCTCCATAATTTATTTTTAAAATTTTCATTGAATTTCCAATTTCTTTGATATTTTCTTTCACTTTTCTACCTAAACCTTATTGGTTTCTTCTCTTTCACCTTTAAATTCACTCTCAATGTACTCTTGGTTTCTTCTCTTTCACCTTTAAATTCACTCTCAATGTACTCTTCTCTGTGTATTTCTACTTCTCTTTGTTCTTCTCATAATAGGTGGAGTGTCCACTCACTTTTAAATTTATTGTCATTCTTATTTAAATTTTTTTTATTGCTATATATATAACCCATTACTTATTATTCCATTAACAAATCAAAGATAACTATTACAAACACATGTGATATACAATTTGTGAATCCTTAGTTTAACCTCACTTATTCTTAAACACCTTCCTTTATTGTTCATAACATTTTATATCCTTTTTTTTCCGACCCTTTTCCCTTCATTTCACACTATTTTTTATTTATTTAATTACTATGTATTAATTAATTATTTAATTACTTAGGTTAAATTTCCAACTTCTTTATCATTCTTTTCATTTTTCTACCCAAGCTTTAATGACTTCTTCTCTTTCACCTTTAAATTAATTCTCTGTTTATTGTTGCTTCAATTTGTTCCCGTGATGATAAATGGAGTGTCCACTCACTCCAACATAGTGCGAATAAAAAAATAATGACACAACAATAATTCGTATTTAAATTTTATAAAAAACATGTTTTTTAAATACAAAAATAAAATAAATTTTTTAACTACTTTTTATAAATTAAATTAAATATTTATACTTATAAGTTATTGTTTTTTTTTTCAATGTGGTTCACGCGCCGGCTTGACCGACGGGCTACGTCCACGGAAATAAATCAGGTGGGCCCACCCGAAGGGGCTTCACACCTTCGGCACACTTCATGCCTAACCCCAATAGCGTCAATGAGGATTGAACCCGTGACCTCTATACCGAGAGGCCTAGCGGCGGGTGCTCAACCAATTGAGCTAACTCTTGGGGCTTACTTATAAGTTATTGATTACAAATAACATTTATGGTAAGAAAAAAATATATAAAAAATAACATGGCTAGAATTTTTTGGTTTCTCTTCCCAAATAAGTCATCTTTAAGGATATTGAACTCATGTAGCCTTCCAAACTAAACCCACACCTTCACCGAGTGAGCTAACCAAAATTAACTTCAAAAGAACTATATAAAACAAATACTAAATTTAAATTCATACCATTAAACTAATATTGTGAGAAATAAAATCAAATATCTCTTTAAATTTACTTAAAATGAATATGAAATAACTTTCTTTTTTTATAACCAAAACGATTAATTTTTTTTTTATTGATAAAGAATTGATGGGCATTCACCCATTTACAATTATTCCGAAATATACAATTCCGTGATTCCAAATCTTCTCATTTCAAGATTAAGGAATGGGATGCATCGAGCTAGGACCTTCATTCAAGCTTAGCATTCCGGGAGGAAGAAGGCAACCATGATTTGCTTTGTAGTCTGCCAGCTTATTCAAGTCACGAAGAATGTGATAGGAGGAGACAAAAACATAATCTATCAAAATGAAATGCAACCTTTGAATTGTCACGTTCAAACTAAGGTTATTGAACTTTGTAGCAGAGTTTATAACTTTGTTTATAATTTATGAGTCTCCAAAGATTTGAATGTTGTTATGTCCAGCTACCTTTGCAAGTTGACAGGCTTTTAGAAGTGCAAATAATTCTGCTTGGTTATTTGTAAGTTGTCCAACTCCCCAACTGAAGCTGGTTTCAAGCCTTTCTCCTGGATAGAAAATCAGTCCCCTTGCCCCAGCTTTCCCCGGATTTCCTTTTGATGCTCCATTGAAGAAGATTGAGACTTTATTTTTCTTTTGCCACCATTCTGAAAATTCCTTTTCCGTGGTTCTGACCTTCCAACTTGGTTTAAAAACAGGCCTACCCAGACCCAGCTGAATTTTGTCCACAAGCAGTGATCCAAGTCATTTATGCTCAGCTTCAAGTTTGATGGCATCAATTTGAACATTTCCCACTACTTCCAAAAGCAGAGCCTTAGCTTTTATTGCTACAATTTCCGGCTTTATGACTTTACTGTTAAAAATCGAATCATTTCTAGCTAACCAATTTTTCCACCATAAAAATTTCGGAATAGCTTGCCATATTTTCCTCCAATCATAACTGGTTGAAAGAAGTCCAGGATGCCTTGTCTTGCAGTTCTTAAACAAATTAACAGGTTCATAATTTAAAGGAACAGAGAAATAAGGCAACCCACGCAAGAAATGTGTCTAAACTTTCTGTGTAAAAACACATCCGACAAAGAGATGAGTTGTAGTTTCGACAACTTAAAGGCAAAACTAGCATCTGAAAGGTCCAGAGAAGCCACGTTTTGACAAGTTCTCACCAGTTAAAACTTTCTAGTGCAAAAGAGTCCACGTAAAAAAAGTATTTTTTGGTAAGCTAGGCAATGTCCAGATTGAATTCCAGAATGCTACGAAATATGAAATAACTTTGACTATTATGTATATATATGACGATGATGGTTAACGTCCCATGAGACCAAACTTTTGTTTATCGGACCTAAAGAAATGAATTATTTAGTTTGTTTTAAAATTGTATTCCTATGCTCTGAGAGCTTGGAGAGAAGCGTCTCGAGCTCACTATAATTTTGACACGTTAAAAGGCTAGGAATGTCGATATTGCAACACAGATTATGAAATTGAGATCTAATGTGGGTGTACGCATGGCACTCTAAGAGGAAGTGATTTTCATCGTCAATGTTTATATTCTCACAGAGATGGCAGATCCTTTCCACCCATGGTGTTTTAGGAACTGCCCAACGACCTGTTTCACTATGGAGCTCATGAGAGTTCGTTCTTATCTTAGCTATATTAATTTTTTTCTTTGAACTAGCTAAAACAGAGAGATACTTTTGATCTTCTAGACTAGGGTTGATAAACTCATAATATCTTAATTTTCTTTTAGCCTCTAAATCTTTCTCACACCACATTTTCTCTTTAAACTTAGAAGTAACAATATTTTTAATGTTATTAATATTTTGCAATGCAACATTTTCGTCGATCTCCCAATGGTCCAACCAAGCCATGGTATCCTTATACCAACCTCGCTTGAGCCTTAGGTGGTTTTGGATGGAATTTAAAGCTAGCTTAGGAAGTCTATGGTCTCCCATGTTATTGATTTTGTGCTTGTACAACAGGAGCCTAGTCATAGCAAGGCTCTCTCAATAGGGGAAAGACCCACTTCTATAATGAGAATGGGGTAGGGTGTATTGCTTTTAATTTTGAGGTTATACATTATAAAACGCTTATGGATTTGCTCAATCTTTCTTCAGGATTCTCTAGAGATGCTACAACCCCAAACCTCACACCCATACAAGATAACATGAGTGACTAAAGTTTCAAAGAGGAGCTTCTTTTTATCCCACATCACAAGGTTTGCTGCTTTACAATTATTTTCAAGACCAAAATAAGCTTTCCACCCTCCATTAATCCTTTTTTCAATGCTATAGTTCCAGTTGAGCTTGTGATGAATATCAATTCCTAGGTATTTGTAAGAAGACACTTCCTCCAAGTTGCTATTGTCATACACAAAGTTAACGTAAGTGTCCTTCTTGGATTTGATAACCATGGTAGAGCAAAAATCCTTAAGAAGTATTAGTTGCTTATTAAGACAGATGGACACCTTGCCAGAAGAACAATATTGTCAGCATAGAGAACAAGGATGATGACTATTCCAGCTAAGATTGTGCCAACACAACATGCTTCCTCTAAACAACCTTCTAGCTTATCGATGTAAATGCCAAATAGGGTAGGGGAGAGGGGGCAACCTTGTTTAACTCCGATATTACACTTAATATCTTTCGACCACTCGTCGTTGCTCGTAAACTTGGCAATGACATTCTCGTATAACCTTATTGTGACGGCTCTCAACTCGAAAGGAACCTTTAGCTCTTCTAATCTATTCGACATGTTATTTCTAGGTACTGTATCGGAAGCCTTTCTAAAGTCCACAAAGCAACAAAAGAGATTGGATTTATCATTACGACATTCCTCCACAATGGTCCTAAGCACAATGAGGTGGTCCGTTGTGGAGTGTTGTCTTCTAAAACCCGCTTGGCCTTTAGCCTGCTTATCTTCACTTTCAAGCCATATGCTGATCTTATTTTCCAAGATAATACCATATAACTTGGCTAAGATATGGCTAATCATAAATGTCCGATAATTAGAGGGGTTATTTGTATCCCCACTTTTAAAAATAGGGATAATGAGGCTACGAGTCCATGGTTTAGGGAACCCTTGCTTGACCACTTGTGGATGAGGACAGGTCCTCCGATTTTTAAGATTTCAGCCTGGTAACCTTCAATGTCCTTAACTTTTCCATTTGGAAAGATGCTTAACCCCAAAATCTATGTCTTCTAATGAGAAAACTTCTTTCGTTGTGAGCAGGGTTTCAAAGTTATCTATGACATTTGGGGATTCATAAAGCTTTTTAAGATAGGAATTCCAGCCGTGTAAAGCAATTCTATTATTATCTTTAGTTTTTCTAGTTAGAACACGACGACATAATTTCTTAGGAGCCACCTTAGAGAGGTGTAAAAGATTTTCTTGTCTTTTATGAATATATTGCATTTTTTCCCTTTTGGTTAGGGCTTTGTATATTTTTATCTTGTCAAATTTAAGAGACTCATCAAGAGCTTCCTTAATTTCTCTCCTCCCACTTTTACAATCTTTAATTAATGTATTTAAATTTGAAGTAGTATATTTTGGATTTTATGGTAGGCTTAGTTAAAACTATGTAATTATTTTTGATAAAATCTAAATTTAAAAGTATTTAAATTTGTATTTTTGAATCAATAAATAAATTAATGAAATACTTTATGGCACCCAAATTATGTTATTTCCATAGCTAATATATATGATTTGAAGATTTTTTTATTTAAAGATTTCTTACCTAACTCTCAACAAAATAAGAATTAAAATACGATAAATATTTTTTAGAATATTTAGACTAGACCTTTAAATTTAATTGAATTATAGTTATCACTTTAAAATAAAAAAATCATTTCTATAACATCATAATATTTTCTATTTTAAATAATATATTTAATATCAATTTTTAAATAATATACTTTTTATTAAGCACAAGTTAACGTTAATATTCCATAAAATAACATGATAGGAACGTGACCAAGTATTGACACAAACATAAGCACACCTATAAAATATATTTTTAGAATTGGTAAAGATAGTACATTGTTTTCACCAACTACAAACGCTGCTATTTCCATATAAGATTTTAGTAATAATTAAAAATTAAAATTAACCAACTTAATGAACTGTCATTTCAATATATATAATTTTTTGTTATGTATTTTTTTTTCATATACTTAAATATTATTTATATATATATAATTATTTAAAAACAATTATATTATTTCAAATAAGAATCCAAAATATTTTTGTGGATTAAAAAGCAAAATTTATATAATTTTGGAGTAACTTGATGTTTAAATGTTTTGTATAAAATTTTTAATAGAATTTAATAGAAAAATCTGGCTTTAATTGTTAAAATTATAATTTTGAGTTTCAGGAATTACATAATAAGCTGTCTTATAGGTGAAGGAGTTGGTTAAGTTGGCTAACTTTTAGACTATTTGCACTTTTTTAGGCAAGTTTTGTTGGATTTGGAATCCCACAACACGTCGTGTTATTAAAAATGAGATTTCCAGTGTTAAAATTGCAATTTTTATTGCAGCCCTCATTACCTTTTTGAGGCACCCACATCATACAATTCCAATCACCAAAAAAACTACCTTTCTGAACAATTTCCCCCAAAATTTAACCAAAATACTCACCCAATTTTAAATGTAAATGGTCTAAAGTTTAGCTTACTCCATCGCTCAATCCATTCTTATTTCCAAAAATTAAGGCCCATCATCAAATTCAAAAAAAAATACAAATAATCTCAAATAATACCTGACTCCATTTTTAAACAAAAACCTTTAAAAAAACATTTAGCCCAAAAGTAAAATGCCTTTTTAGAGATAAATAATTAAGAATAAAAAAATATTTTCATATCATGAAGACATGTCGACTGAGGCGAAAGCAGCGCTGGAAACTCCCTGGAAAATGTTCTCAACGCGATGAAAACTGTTATGACGTGTGTGACGTGGACCCTTCCTGTCTCTCTCCCTCCTTTTCGAAGCGCCCTTTGCGAATGACATTACTGCAGAAGCTCATATCACTGCCAAACCTCCACAGAAAAACATAAAAAAAATTCATCGAAGAATAAGTCCTTGAATCCCCAAGAAGTCCCCAATGAATGCAATTTCAGTGTTTGGATTCATACTGATCATATCTCCGCTTCGGGTTTGAAGTTCAAGCTGACCCATGATTGTAAATTCGTTGAAAATTTCAGTCTACAGAGGCTTTCCAAGGGGATTGGAATCAGCCCATTTATTGAATAGCTGGGAATATTTACAGCTTATGGGATGCAAAGGGATCTATATTGCAAAAAATGATTGTAAATGGTCTTTTGTGTACGTGCTTGGATTGATAGAAACAGTTGGTACTGCGAACAAATTTGGAAATTTTCAAACATTTTTATCAGGCTGTGATTGGAGAGAGACCCAGCGGGTTAAGATTGATATTATCAAGCCATCAGGTATCATGCGTTTATTCCATTCTAATCAGCTTTTGTCATTTCTTTGATGTTCCCCCCTTTGGGATTCGAGGAATCAGAGGAGAAAATATTGTTAGGATTTTCTGTATGTCGTGCTATGAGAAGGAGCTCTTGTTTTGTGTCTTTCTTCATTACGGCAATGGGTAAAAATAGAAACTAGATTTGATTAATGGGCTAATCTATGGGCGGGCTGGTTTCCTTATTGTTTCATTGAAAGGAAGTAGTGTCCATTTTATGATTCCATCTCAGGCCAAAGGGTTTGCTTTAATCGTTACTAATTTAGGAGATTTCACTATCAATTTGTGTCAGCACTGGGCACAAAATATCGTTGTAGAGACCGAGTTGTATTTGCAACTAGGCCAAACTCATTTCAGGGCTGTTGGAGAGACCGAGTTCTATTTGCAATTAGGACAAACTCATTTCAGGGCTGTTGTAGAGACCGAGTTCTATTTGCAATTAGGACAAATCTATCTCTTGTGTGTTCGGTACATATTGGGTCTTGGAATTATGATCTCTATCATTAGATTTGTAGTATTAGGGGCTCATTGCTTAAGAGGTTCAAGAAATGGAGACAAATTCCGATGCATGTAACAGTATTATTGGTCCGGGACTATTAGGTCAAAGTTGGCCACTGTTTTCGCATAACAAGGCGTTAAATTGGGATTCACGAGCTACTTCAATTCCACGAGGTCTAAACAGGGATAAAAAACCAGTTGCACCGTCGAACTGGTTGCTTTACGATCTTCTTAAAAAACAATGGTTATGCCCTAGTTGTTTAAGCCATTGAACAGAAGGATTCAATTCCAGAGTTTTGTTGCAAATTCAATTGCGAACTACTGTATAAGTTAATCTTGGATTATTTCTTATTATTTCAACCTTTTGGAGGATGAACTATCAAGAAATTGTATTAGTTTCCAAGGTTCAGTAGCTCAATTGTTTCTTAGATATTGCTTTTGGGATATTTTCAGTTACATCTGTCCTTAGAATGCTTATTAGACTACAGAAAGAGTGTAAGTTCATGGAAAATTTTCTTTTCTGACTTGGTACTTCATATCTCATGTGAATTCTGTTAAAAAGATTTTGTTCTTTGAACATTCATTAGTCTATAAAATGTGTTGTGGTGTGTCTCTGACTTAATACTTGCGCTATTTTGCGAAATTTGCTTCACAGCTTTTTTGACCTCATCCCGCATACCTAGATGTGTTGCAACAAGACGGTGAATTCTTTTTAGGAAATCTTAATGTGTATGATTGTAATATTGGGACCAAGGTTGTGGGCAACTGACAATAATAGTCATGAAGCGGCAGGATGGAAATTCTAGGAAGCATGATAATGACGGAATCGGGATCCTTAAGGAAAACAGAATGCAGATAGCCTGAGAAGCCATGCATGATAAATAAGCTGTCTGAGGTACATCATTTTCATAATATTATTTATTATGATCATTTTGTTTCTAAGTGAGCAAAGCAGCCACTTGATAGTTGGGGAAATTCTAGTCAATACTAAAGACACAATGAATGCTTCTGATATTTTCTACGGACATGTCAGATTGATTATGAAGATAACCACTGAAAAGGTGAATACAGTGATGGATTTGGATTACGGCCAGTAACAGTCTTTAGTAGTGAATAATTGGAATTCAGGTTGAATGGGGTTTTGCCTACAACTGGTTTGTTTCTCAAGTGAGGTTTATTTCAACCAGCTAATTGGAAACTCCGTTGAATACATTGTAGTGATTCCCAAACAACTGTATTAAATTACAGTGATACCCGTTGTTCCAAAATCAATGAAAATTTCTGATAAGATGCCAAACAATCCATAGTGCATACAAGCTTCCTGTTTTCAGTTGCAGACCTGTCTTTTCCATCATCCGTCGTTTTTATAATTATGGTCAGAGATGAACTGTAATATCAGTTGAAAAATATTGTATTATAGAGTCAAATCACAATTACTACCCAAATTTGTTCCAAAATTCATGGTTAGTCTGCCTTTGATGTTTTTTCTAGGAAATAGGAATCTACGGATATGTGAGGATTTGTGAGGAATCTACAGGATATCATCATTTGTTGTGTGCCTTTACATTGTGTCATAATTCTTTCATGGTGCTTCATTGCAAACCTCACCTTTTGGTTGATTTGAAGTTTGTAAAAAAGGATTCTCCAGGTCCATTTTTCTCAGATTGTTCTCACCTTTTATGTTATATCAGAGCTTGGATATGTGTATTTCATTCTTCAAACTGCATATACTAAACAACATAAGTTTGCCTTGTTTTATTTATGTACAAGTGCCATATATTGCATTTAAGCCGAAGTGAAATGCAATTCCTTTATCAAATTTGGGTGTTTTTGGTCCATGTTCAACCAGTGTGGACCAATGTTATCAGAACCCAACCGGTTTTGAAAAAACCCGTCGGTTGGACCGGTTTACAAGCTTCACCGAGTCAAATCACCCACTCAAACCGTTTTTGGCCGGTTCCATACGAAATTGGCTGGTTTCAAGACTGAACCAATCGGTTCCGTACAAAACTGCCTGGTTTTCTCCAAACCAGCCATTTCAATACAAAACTGGTTGGTTCTGTACAAAAACGCCAAGGACCCCCAAAAACAACTAATTTCAAATTCTTTCAATAAAATAAAAAATAGGGTCCATGCGTGAGTTGTTTAATTGACCCACTACCCTTCTAATGTTATAAAACGAGGTTCCCACCCTCCATATCAATCACATTTAGTTGTGGATGGACTTGGGCCCTCTTCCACAACAAGAGGATGTGAACATTGATGTTGCAGTTAGACAAGTGCCTTCAGGCCTAAGGGAGTCAAGCCATGCTCATGTTGAAGATGTAGATGATGACTCTGAGTTTGAGCATGAGGACTCAGATAATTCTGATATATGATTAGAATCATTAGATGTAGATTCTAGAGTCTAGACTGCAGTCATATGCTTATATTTTGACTTTAGAGGCCATTTATAACGTCTTTGTTGATGCACTTTTCTTTAGATATGTATTTGCAATCGATGCTATTTTGGTTTTATACACTCTTACTTGCTATATACATGAGAAACTTTGCATATTTGTGTATAATGATTTGAATTCACATGGATGCACATGGATATATATGTATTTTTTGAAAATGTGAATGTTTTATGTATTTTTGCTCAACCGGTTTTTTGATTCGGTTTGTTTCCTGGTTTTTGTCCGGTTCCGGTCCGGTTCCCGAGGTTGGCCGATTCGACCACCGGTTCGGTTCTGATAACATTGGTGTGGACCGAATAACAAGAATAGATACCGTCATGGTTCCAAATGAGAAAAAAAATTAGTGTTGAGCATATGCAATGCAATGCTTCTGCTTGTATGTGGAGGTATACCATTCCCCACAGACGACTCCTTGCTAGCAAAGGTTGACACATTAAAAGGTTTAAGGCACCAAGGTCATCAGAGGAAGGTTTGTATCTTTCAAAAATGTTGTCTATGCCCATTGAAGATTTTTTTTGCAGGGAAAAAATCATAATATCTATTTATAGTTGAACTGATGATTAGATTCCTTAGGTGCTCTTAGCACTTTTCATATACCATACAGTCCTTTAGGACTCCCCCCCTAAAAGGCCTCTACGTACTTTGACAATATATTGTGCCTTCAGCAGTCATCTAAGAAACTAAGACAAAAATATAAATGGTCTCATAAAGTTCTGTCCAGGTACCTGGACTTTATACAGACCCAAAATGAAACATGCTTAAAACATCATCCTCAGAAAGATTAGTATCTCTGGCATTTGCATCTCTCTCCTTAAACATCAAAAGGTCTGTCATGATGACATAGAGAGAAACAAAAATATAAATGGTCTCATAAAGTTCTATCCAGGTACCTGGACTTTATACAGACCCAAAATGAAACATACTTAAAACATCATCCTCAGAAAGATCAGTATCTCTGGCATTTGCATCTTGTTGCCGCCTTTCACACACCTGGGTCATGTGGCAGAAATCTTCAAGCCACTCGGTGTGTCCTTGGGGGCAAGTCTCGAGTCAAGGCTATCACCTTGTTCTTGACTCCTCTGTTTAGGCTCAACTCCTAACGAAGCCAAGGGGGGTAGACCCTATTAAGTTACTAAGGACAATTTACTTAGTAAGGTGATGTTAAACTGAACGAGTTACTTAGGAGTTCGAGATTTAACTATGGACAATCAAAGATGACAAGATATGAAAATAAACACACGAAAGCACAATGCTGAGACACAATATATATATATAAAGCAAGAAAATAACCAGTGCCTTAGAATGGAGTCCAAAAATAGAATCAATATACTTGCATGTGCTTGGAGTGAATGTTTTGCGATTGCCTTTTGGTACGTTTTAAGTTAAATTTGAAGTGTGAGTTGATTAAAATTAGGCGAAGGGGGGACTCCAGATATACCCGAGAATACTTGGAGTATGTCCAAAACTAAACCTTCACGGCTACTTGCAAGGAATATGTGGGCTGAAATGGAGTCTCTGGGGCTATTGTTTGTAACGCACCCGTTAGGGTGTGACAGAGATCAGCGCCCCGAGGTCACTTTTCAGAAGTTCTCGCTTCCTTTGGGTATTTTGCCACCGTAAAGGTTTGATCTAGGTGTTGGATTTTCACCTGATGGTTTGTCAGTTGGGGAGAGTTAGTCCTAATTATACTAGTCACCCAAGTGCTTTTGATGCAGCTTGACCGATCGGACGAACCGCAGCCAAATGCAGAGCATACACATTGGAGTCTTGTCAATTTTAGTAAGTTTTAAACTGGGTGTTCTTGTTTAAAAGAAAACCCTCCAGGAACCTCTTTCGATCCAAGTGGATCTCAATCGGGGAATTGAGGAGGGGTTAATTTTATAATAGCTGAAAAACAAATGATCAAAAGAAAACAGATACACAATTCTAGTTTTCTAATTAGTCCTACCACGAATCCCTTNAATAAGAAACCTTGAAAGTAACCAGTTTGAAGAAAATTTAAGATTTTTAAAGGAGAGAAAGGGGAAGAGAGGTGCTTGTTGTTGAAGCAGATCTGCAGATAAAACTTGGTAGTGAAGCACCGAGGGGCACGATCTTAGGAATCTCTGCTGGAAATCAATGGAATCAAACCTGAACCATGGATCTTTCAGTCNTATGGAATATGAAATTAATAATAAGATAAATTATACTACCCTGCAGATTAGATCAATGCTAGTTTGAAAAAGAAATGAGCAAAAAGCAACAAAAATGACACCGACGCAAATCGCCCCAGGGGGGATGGGGAATGGGCTCGAAAGAGCCTATTTAAAAA
>LPNX010821909.1:313333-432734 GCA_001517045.1 Pseudotsuga menziesii | reverse complement strand
GCATGACAATGACAATCCACACATGAAAGGTACTCCACAATTGAGCCTCCAAAGCTTCTCTTTATTTCAACAAATGAAGATCAATACACAGTTACAATGACAAGCCCTTCAATCCAGCTCTAACTAGCTTGGAAGAGGGAGCCTCAGCCAGGATACATACAAAATACAGGCCATCCAGCCCAGGGGGGGCGCAAATCCCAAGGAGATAGACCAAATATGCTGATGGAGAGTCCATCAATGCCTGATCTGTGTCTAACTGAGCCAGATCTGAGTCTCACTGAGTGCGATTGTCAATCGGAGAGCTGATCTGACTGACACCTCAACCTGTTGAATGAAGCATCCACCAAAACTCATCCAGATGAGCCAAAACGTGTTGAGGAGAGAGGGAGGGCGAAATTCCCCATAAAGGATGCTGAAGATCAACTCTGGATCTGATTTGATCACCTCCTTCAGTCAAGGATTTGTCAGATCCAGTCAATCTGCTTCAAATCCGACTGATTTCAATCAAATCGGCTGAGAATCCACTGATCTATGATTTTAGATTTGCTCCATTATTCATTAATTTATTAATTAAAATAATCAATAATTGATTTTTGGAGCTTTTTGACCTGAGTGATGGAAAATCACTCAAAACTAGGAAATAGTGGGTCCATGGGTTTACATGGTGCTCTTAGCTTGAAAATGAGCACCTACATGACTGAAACTGATTATTTGGCCCACTTTTATTACAAAATCAATTTTTCCAATTAAACTATTAAAAATAGCCTAAGTTTTGGAAAAATTAAATTTTTAATAAAAAACACTAAAAAACTAAAAAAATGAAAAATTGAAAAAACTTAGGGGGACTTACACATGTTCATATGACTCGACCATGATGTCTAGCATGTTTATACATTGACACATAGACTCTAATAACCTCAATAGGCCTAAATGCCAAGCCGACCACCCCAACTTTGGAGGTATGGAGTGAAAAACTCGGAAATTATCAATTGTCTATTCAACAACTAATAATAACCAAGGGAAAAAACACCCTGCGCTGATCAGATTGACAAATAAAGTCTAAGAGACCGAGTCTTTTACAGACACTATCATGCTAGAACATTTATTACAACTCCCCCATGGGGTATGAACATGTGACATAGTACAACAAGCACTTCCCAGAAGTACTTCCATAGGTCCTCTGAAGTCCGAACAAGTTAACCCTGTCCGGTTCACCAGGCTCACTTGACAAAAAAAATCACTAAGTATAACTTAGGTGGTAACACATCTCTCTCCTTAAACATCAAAAGGTCTGTCATGATGACACAGAGAGAAACAAAAATATAAATGGTCTCATAAAGTTATGTTCAGTTACCTGGACTTTATACAGACCCAAAATGAAACATACATAGAACATCATCCTTAGAAAGATCAGTATTTCTGGCATTTGCATCTCTCTCCTTAAACATCAAAAGATTTGTCATGATGATACAGAGAGAAAACCATCTAAAGTTTCCTCTAGTATCATATTTCCAACTTCGACTTGTTGTCCTTCCTTGGAGAGTCCAGCAGCCTTAGTGTTATGTTCTCTATAAATGTGAGTATATGAGATACTTTTAACCAGTCCTGAAATCACTATTAACTGGTTAGTGAGAGGTTTGACTAAAACATTTTGTATCTGATAACCCCTTTCATCTAGTTGATGATAAGAAGAGAATCCCCATAAACCTGTAATTGATCAATTCCTCTCTCATTTGCCAACTTCAATAGGCATCCCAATGCCATCAACTCAGCTGAATTGTTTATGCCCGTTCCCAAACCTGCTTTGAATTTGACAAAATGACTATCTCAAAAATATATTATCCCTCTAGTACTACTGTATGTTGTATGAAAGGGCTGTTCTTTTTCATTCGTGTTATCAAATGGTACGTTGTACTATTGCAAATGAGTATTCACTGTTCAGGCATGTTAGTGGTTCCACTTTAACATAGACTTGTGCTTGGTAGTCATCTCAAGTAAATTATATTGTGGAAATTGAACCCAAGAGATAGAACAATTACACTCACAAAATTGCTAATCAAACATGCAAAATTCACACCAAAGGAGACTGAAATTGGAGCTTAACACTAATCTGTATTCAATAAGTGTACAATAGCCAACCTTGTGAAGTAATAGGCTGCTGCAATATATAATTACATGAGAGATTCAAATGCATAAAGATGCCATTCGAAATGGTAAAAAAGCAGGCTTACCAAAACTAGTCAAATCCCCCATAGGTGCATAAAGCAGTTTCCAAATCTATGAAGATGCTCGCGAATTTGCTAAGTCAAGTGGGCAAGCTAAAGAGGGATGGAAAGACAACTCATACATGCTTTTATTTGGAGAAAAGGAGGGAGGATGATGTGGGCAAAAAACAAGTCAACTACACCTAGTCTAGCTTTTCCTTTTGCCTTAAATCAGAATAAAACAAGGCAGCTTTCAGAAAAAAGCAGATATGCGCTTTGGAGGATTTGGAATAAAGCAAACATGCTAAATTGGGTTTCTAGGATGTTTCCCAAGCGCTCCATGACTCAGTTTTAGCATGTGTTGACTTCTAGGACATGTAGAAGGCAACTAGCATAGAATGGAATCTAGGAAACTAGGTAATAAGACAAAAATAATTAAATTAATGTCTAATGTAGGTAACTATGGGTTGATTATTCTAACATATATAATGAGAATTTCCACTTTAACATAGACTTGTTCTTGGAAATCATCTTGAATTATTTGTATAATGAGAATTCAGAGGGCCCAACACTATCGGTGGAGTGAGTACTAGAATTGTGGTACTAGTCCCACTATTGTAGCTTTAGATCTTGACGTTGTTTGTTGGGCTTGTTACAACACAAACCAACATCTTAAGATTGAAGCTCTAAAATCAATGATGGCTCATGGATAACTAAGAGGGAAGCCAATGTCACCACACCTAGCCGTCTTTTTTCTTGATTTTTCTGAGCAGCATCGAGAGCCCTTTTTTTCGGAGAATGGGACCACTTGGTCCAGGACCATGGTGAAGACTCAACCCAGTGTTGAGTGACCATTCTGTTGAATGGTAGATATCTGGTCTGGGACCATGATATAGACCCAAATCAGCCCTGGGTAGACTCAACCTCAACCTTGTGTTGAGTAGACATCTGGTCCGGGACCACAATGTAGATCAGTCTGGGACTGGTAGACTCAGCTTAGTTCTGAGTAGCCATTCTCTTGGAGAATGAAGACACTGTAAGCCCTAGACTGGGTCTGGGCATGTGTGTGGCACTTTGACCCTTGATCTTTGGGCTTGGTGTGCTTCTCCAAGGATTAGCTACCCTTGGTTAAATTACCCTAGTACCAGATCTAGGTGTCACACAGTGTGTGAGGTAAAAACATTAATAACCCTCTTGGTTTATGATGATGTACTTTTGAAATAAAAAAGGTACCACAAGTAATGACCACAGGAGCACTTGGAAAAAGCTCAAAGTCAAAAGTCAATTTAAATAAAGACTTTTGTACCATAGGTGGAAACAAAATTAAATAAGGCCTTTTGGTAAAAGTCAAAGGAAAAATAAAAGTACATTTTTTGGTATAAGTGAAAGTGAAATTAGGAAAAGAATAAAAATATTATATTTTTATTTTTTCCAAATCTTCTCCACCTACAGGTGAACAAAGGCTATAAAAGAAGATCAAGCCTTCTCATTTGAGATATACACTTTTGCTCTCACAGGTGAAGAAGACTATCTTATGTTCAAACCCTCAGCTAGGGTTTTATCAGCAAAGTCCATCTTCAGCATTTTTGTACAACCATCTTCAGCATTCCATTTTCTGGGCAACCTTCTTCATTTTTCCGGGCAGCTGAGATATTTTTTATGCAGTTTTTTCCATTTTCGGGCAACTGGACAGCCTCTTCCTTCTCTCCGGGCAGCCTCAGCAAGATCCGGGCACCTCACGCAGATCTGGGCAGCTTTGATTTTTGGGCAACCGTTTTGTTTGGGGCAGCTTTGTTCTTTCTTTTTTCGGGGCGCCTCTATTCTTCGGGCAACCCATATTGGACTCAGCCTCCTTTCAGCCCACGGGCTACTACTCGTGAGGGTCTGGGAATCTTGCCAACCCTCGGGTAGCAGAGATCTGCCCAAACAATACAGTGGGTAGGAGAGAGAAACGGGCAGCAGACAAGAAAGTACATTTTCGGGTAGTCTGCTATCTTTCAGATAGTCTGATTTCTTTTATGCAGGAGAGAGAAAAACTTAAGTTTTCTGAAGAAGCCCTAATTTGGGAAAAATTTGTAACTTCTGGAAATTGTGGTTAAATTATCAGTCTGGGTTTTTTACTGATAATTTTCATTGTGACTGTGGTAA
Source organism: Pseudotsuga menziesii (assembly GCA_001517045.1). Lineage (NCBI taxonomy): Eukaryota > Viridiplantae > Streptophyta > Pinopsida > Pinales > Pinaceae > Pseudotsuga > Pseudotsuga menziesii. The sequence continues at coordinate 428,382 of LPNX010821909.1, read as the reverse complement.
ATTCTGGATCTAGAATTGAGGAACTTTTTGAAGAATTTTCTTGAGTCATCTCATTTACGAGATGAGCTATTAATGCTTTTGGGGTTTTGTCCTTTGAAGGTTTCCCCAGTGAAAAATCTTGTGTCCATGTGTGTTGATGTGATTAATGTGTTTATACTACACTGTTGATTTGTTTAAGTAGATTTGCAAATTTTTTAAGTTTATGCTAATGCTAAAATTTCAACATTTTTCTCTTTAGGCTAGCTCTTCTCTAGCTCAAGGGAAGAGTCCCTAGGATAAGATTACTAGAGTTTAACAATGGAGCACAAGGTGAAATTGAAGAGTAACTCTAGCAAAACAAGGTGTTCTAGATTTTTGGAAAAGATAAAGACGATGAAGTGATTGGAGACCAGTGTCTTATCAAATGGGAAAATGGATTCAACCAAGGATTGTATGAGGGTTTCTTAGGAGAGATTAGAAAGGGCTAGGTTTACAGTGCATAAACCTAGTTGCTCTCTAATGGGTGGCCTGATTTCATAGATCAAACAAAGGAAATTTTCTTGAGCAGAAAATTTCAAATGGAATTGAGGAGGAATGCTATCATGGAAGGCATTGGAAAACACACGATCTAGAGCAGAAAATGGGCACCTAAACTACGCTTCCAATTGATGACAATCATGTAAAAGATATAGAGCCTATTCTTTCATTACCTCAATGCCATTGACAATTTGAAGATCCACTAACCAACCAAACATGACAAATATGATAAGCCTTCAATGGAGCATTCGTATTAACCATCCATAAGAACCATGAGATATTTCATTAAGTCTAATAGAATTTCTTCCCCAATCCAAACATGATTACAAATGAGGAAGAGACTCTCTCATATATAGACGAGCTCAACTTCCTCTACAATAGAATAATCATAAATCCTAGATCTAGCCTAGGGTGGATTAAACAAATAGAAAAGTAATCCACTAATCCAACAAACTCTAACAACCTCCATGAAATGAGGTGGTCAAAACCACAAGTACAATATCCAAGTGAGATAAGGCCCAAGGAAGAAGGGTGCCTCCATCAAATAAGGATGAATAATAAGCAAGGTTCATGTCTTAGCCTACAAGAGAAAAGGTCCAATAGGCATGCATAAACCCTAGATCTAAGCTTTGACCACCTAGATCATCTCTGAAAACTAACAACCTCCATCATGAATGAAATAAAACAACTCCAAATTGGACCATATGTGGAAGAGACATCTTCCAAGGCAGTATGTTCCCATAGACAAGGCATAGATACATGTGTAAAGCAACCTCCAAGTAGAGCACTCCATGAGACAAGGCTAGGAATGGGTCAAAGATGCTCCATAAATTGGACACCTCAAAAGATGGAGTTGGACCATATCGAGTGCAATGAACCTCCAAGAAGCTAGATGATGTCCACATAGGAACCAAATCCTGAACCTCCACAACTATCTCATCAACATATGCAAGATAGATCCATGAACGAAGGAGTGCATCAATCCATAATAGATGACTAATCCCATGAAGGAAGGGGACGACCCCTTCTCCAATCAATAATAATCACTCCACACGTGCCAAGCAAGGGAAACAAGGAGAGTGGCCCATACGTAACGATAAATAATAGGACCAAGCAAATGCCTCCACATGTGTGCCAAGGTCAAAAACATAAAGCACATTCCAAAGCTACATGCATGTGTTGAAATGACTAAAAAACCAGAATTGGACATCCAGAAAGATGCTTCCATAACTTCAATGCCATTGGGAACTAGCCACTGGAAATCCCTCGAGAGAAGCTTTCTAACTGTATATCACACTCCTCATTCTAAGCTAGGGCGTTTAAGAACAACCCTCCTCAAGACAGGCTACCAAAATTGTTGAAAATGACCCACAAACCAGAATCCACTGCTCATAAAGAATGCCCAAACCTTGACTCCTCTGGAATCACTAAGTGTGTCCTTGGGGGCTGTAAATTTCCTTTAATATTCAACTAGGGCTAAACAATGCATTCAAAAATATCTATTGATAACCACACATGAATATCTTTTAGAGTATGCAATAGAATATAAAATTGAGAAATAACTCACAACATCGCAACACAATAATGACACAGTTATTTTGGGTATGGAAACCCCCGGAAAAACCCAAGATGGGAAAACCGGTGCAACAGTCAGATATAGATTTTATTATGAGAAAATATGGAACGTTACAATCACTGCAAATTCACCTAAACCTGGCGAATGCAGCTACACGACAGAAACACTGGACGAAACCCCAGCTAAACCTCAGCACCCCCTTGCAAGAGTGTACAACCCAGCTGTACGAAATCCGTACGAAATAGTACGACCTTCCTCCTCCAGAAAAGGGACCATAGGTGAAAGTCAAAATACATAAGGACTTTTGGTAAAAGTAAAAAATACATAAAGGACCTTTTAGACTACAGAAAGGTAAAAAAGTAAAAGTGAAAATTAGAAAAGAATAAAATAATATTATTTTGTTCTTTCTAATTTTGGTCCACTTGCAGGTGACTCAAGGATATAAAAGAAGATCAAGTTATTTAGTTATTACACACACTTGCTCTCACAGGTACAACTACTATTCTGAAGATCTCACAAATGAAGAAGAAAGTATGATTGTGCCCTAGCATGGATGAGTCTAGCTAGGGGATCATCATCCTCCATTGAAGACAAACCCTAAGCTAGGGTTTTCTATATTTTCTGTCTTGAGGGTTTTTCTCAGTAAACCTTTCTCTTCAGCAGTCAACTTCTTCTCTCTTCAATTTCGGGCAGCCACTGAATTTTGGGCAGCTGGGCAGCTCCTCTCCCTTCACCGGCTATCACTATTCTTTTTGGGCAAGCGACTTTAGGGCATTGCCCTATCGGCACCCACGGGCAGCATGCTACAGGCATACCCGTGAGGGTTTGGCTCACGACCAACCATCGGGCAGACCCATAAGGGCTGTAGTGGACTAACAGTCCCTCTGGGAAGCCTTTAGGCATACCTGTGAGGGTGCTGTAGCAGCACGTGGTTGCACAGTCCCTTAGTGCAGCCCATAAGGGCTTGGACAAGCAACTAGCCCTTCGGGCAGCAGCATCGCTGCCACAGCCGGGCAACAGACAGTTAGATCGGGCAGAGAGACAGTTAGATCGGGCAACTGGGCAAAGAAAAGGACAGGCAATAGTACGGCTGGGCAGATTGGGCTGTACGGACAGGAAGACAGTCAAATCTGGGCAGATCTAAGAATTTCGGGCAACCTGCAAAATTTGTGGGCAAGAGAGAGAAGAGCCCTAATTTTGGAAAAGCCTTATTTTGGCAATTTTGATGTAATTCTGGAAATTGATCTTCTGTTTCTGTGGTTAACCCTATTGGTGTTTGTGGATCTTTTTGAAGAATTTTAGTCATCTCATTTACGAGATGAGTTACTAATGCTTTTTGGGGTTTTTGACCCTTAAAGGTTTCCCCAGTGAAAAACTCTTGTGTCCATTGTGTTGATGTTATGAATGTTATTTTACTGCACTTGTCATTTGTTTAAAGTTAATTTGCAATTTTTTTAAGTATTCATGCTAATGCTAAAATTCAACATGCTATCAGAGCTTAGCATGTGAAAACAGAGTAAAGGGACACTGTTGTTGTTTTCCTAGACCTTGGGATAAGATTTGCAGATTTAACATTTATCTAAGTTGCAGAGATGGCTGTAAATGCTTTCAGACTGGAAGAGAAGCTCTATGGTTTAGCCAACTACAATCGCCGGAAGGCTAGGTTAACAACCACTCTAGAAGAGAATGACTTGGATGACATTGTTTTTAATGTCACCGAAGAGCCAACATCTAATCTTGGCAGACTTGCTTACAAGAGGAAGTAAGGTAAGGCTAGAAGGATCATCAATGATTCTGTCAAAGAGACAGTGATGCCCAACATCACAGTTTTGAAGACTGCTAAAGAATGCTTTGATGCTTTGGCCAACCTATATGAAAAAAAGGCTCCCAGTCAAAAGAGAGTCTTGAAGAAGAGGCTACGAACTTTGAAGCTGAACAAAGATGAAAGTGTTAGTTCCTTCTTCACAAAGATTGCACAGCTAAGAGATCAACTCATTGCTATTGGTATTACTGTTGATGATGGTGACCTTGTGCAAACAGTGGTTGATGGTCTCCCAAGCTCTTGGGAAACTTTCATGGCATCCGTCAGTGGACGAGAGAATCAACCAACCTTTGAAAGGCTTTGGCATGAATGCATAGAAGAAGAAGGAAGGACCTCTGGCAAGGTAATCAAGGAAGATAACCTTGCACTTGCAGCAAAGACAAGGAAGTTCAAGAAGCCTTTCCCTCAGCGAAAGAAGGGAAAGAAACCTCAGGGGAAGTTTTCTGACATGTCAAAAGTGGAATGTTATAGTTGCCACAAGTCTGGACATTTTGCTAAAGACTACAAGCAGAACAAGAAGAAACCCAAGCGAAGCTTTCAAGCATCTGCTATAGAAGCAGAGGAATCAGAAGATGAAGAACCAAAGAAGAAGAAGAAAACCAAGGCTAGCAAAATTGAAGAACCTATAAGAGAGTACTACTTGATTTATGCTCTCACTGGTTCTTTCTCAGATTGTTCCACTTCTTGGTTGGTGGACAGTGGTGCCTCCAAGCACATGACAGGTAACCATGGAGCATTCACCAATTACAGAAAGAAGAATTTCACCACTCAGTTAGAACTTGGAGATGACTCCACTTATAAGATTGAAGGAGTTGGCTCAACTTCACTTCAACTTGACGCAGGTACGGTTCTTCATATTGATGATATTCTTTATGTTCCCGGTTTAAAGAAAAATCTTTTATTTGTTGCTGGATTAGAAGACAAGGGTTACAGAGTCCTCTTCATGGACAAGAACGTCTTTTTATGGGCAAAAGACATAGATCTAAACTCAACGGTACATATTGGGGTTCGAGAGGGAGGCCTCTACAAGGCTTCCAAAGATTGCACTCATGCTTTGGTACATCACACAGTTGATCCATGTGAACTTTGGCATAGGAGGTTTGGACACCTCCACTACACAACTCTCCCAAGATTGCAAAAGATGGTTACAGGTATGCCAGAAGTTTATCCAAAACATGAAGGAATCTGCAAAGGATGTGCTCTAGGTAAGAACACTAAGAAATCCTTTCCTAGAAGCAAGAATAGATCTAAAGGCATTTTGGATTTGATTGATTATGACATTTGTGGGCCTATGTCTTCACCCTCCTTGAGTGGGTGTTTATATTATGTCTTGTTTATTGATGATTACTCTTGGAAGTCATGGATTTACTTCCTCAAGGCCAAGAGTGAAACCTTTGACAGGTTCAAAGAGCTCAAGACACTGTTTGAAAATTGAAAATCAGACTGGCAGACACATCCGTATCTTGAGATCAGATAACGAAGGCGAGTATGAATCTAATGAGTTTGATGATTTTTGCCGAGAAACAAGAATCAAGAAAGAGCTGACAGTGCCTTACAACCCTCAGCAGAATGGGGTTGCAGAAAGAAAGGATAGAACGATTTGTGAAGTTGCTGAAGCTATGATCACCAATCTAGATCTTCCTCTATCTTTGTGGGTTGAAGCTACAGGTACTACTGTGTATATTCAGAATAGAAGCCCTCATGCTATCTTGGGGGAGAAGACTCTAGAAGAAGTCTTCACCAAGAAGAAACCTGCAGTTGACAACATGAGGATTTTTGGCACTCCTGTGTACGTACATGTGCCAAAAGAAAAGAGGGCCAAGCTAGAGCCCTCCGGTAAGAAAGGTATATTTGTTGGGTACAGTGATTGCTCGAAGCCTTATCAAGTATACATACCGGGACAAAGACGCATTGAGGTCAGCACAGATGTGATCTTCCATGAGGAAGCTGTGTTTCGTAAAACACTAGAGCTTTCAACGAAAGATACAGTTGCTCCACTAGAGTTTCCAGATTTAGAAATTCAGAGCGAGGAAGAGGAATTTGAGGACCAAATTCCAGATGCACCTGAAGACACTGAAAGTCCACTAGAAGAACTACTTGAAGTTCCTCCTTCCAAAAGGAGACCTGCTTGGTACCGAGAGATGGTGCAAGAAGGCGAGAAGCATAAAGCTCCTCCCGAGACTTTCAGAGAAAGCATAAGACCACGGAAGTACTCCGGTCTTATGAGTCAGCTTATCAGTTCAGAACCTTCATCATACAAAGAAGCAACAAGTAAGCAAGTATGGGTTGATGCCATGATTGAAGAGTACAAGTCAATCATGAAGAATGATGTTTAGGAAGTTGTTCCTAGACCAACAGGAAAGTTAGTTGTGACTTCCAGATGGCTTTATAATTTCAAGCATGCTGCAGATGGCAGTGTGGAGAAGTATAAAGCCAGTTTTGTAGCTCGTGGCTTCACTCAGAAAGAAGGCATTGACTATGATGAGACATTTGCTCCTATTCCCAGGTATACTACCATTAGAACCATCATTTCACTTGCTGCAGTATTCGGATGGAAGTTACATCAGATGGATGTAAACACAACTTTTCTCAATGGTAAGATTGAGGAAGAAGTTTATATTGAACAACCTGAAGGCTTTGTGACTCATGGGAAGAAGACCCATGTATGTAAACTGAAGAAAGCCTTGTATGGACTGAAACAGGCTCCAAGAGTCTTGTATGCCACGATGGATGGATTTCTCCATAGCTTGGGGTTTTCCAAAAGTACAACTGATTCTAACTTGTACTTTAAAGTTGTTCATAATCGTGTCTTGATACTTGTTCTATATGTAGATGACTTGTTTCTTACAGGTGATGAACAGTTGATAGACCAGTGTAAGAGGGAGCTTACCTCTGAATTCGAAAGATTTCGGATTGATGCAGTACTTCCTTGGGTTAGAAGTTTGGCAAAAGCCAGGTGAGATCTTCCTGACACAAGGAAAGTATGCTGTGGATATCTTGCAGAGATTTGGGATGCAGGACTGCAAGTCCATGAGCGTACTAATGACTACCAACTTGACAAAGTTGCGGGACTCGGCCGCTAGTTCACGGGAGTGTGGACTCTACTCTGTATAAACAACTTATTGGTTCCCTGATGTATCTCGTGCATACGATACCAGACATCTGTTACAAAGTGAATGCACTGAGTCAGTTCACGTCCGATCCGAAGCACATACACTTGGTAGCTGCCAAACATGTACTCAGATATGTACGAGGTACTATCGCTTATGGGCTCAGGTATACTTCCAACAATGGAGTATTGTTATCTGGATATTCAGATTTAGATTGGGTTGGCAGTGCAGTTGATCGAAAAAGGACCTCTGGTTACTGCTTCAGTATGGGATCAGCAGTGATCTCTTGGTCGAGCAGGAAGCAGGGTTCCATAGCTTAGAGTACAACTGAGGCAGCGTATATTGCTGCAAGTGATGCCTGCAAGGAAGCTGTTTGGCTCAGAAAACTGTTATCTGCTCTGTTCGGGGGAAAGCTTGACTCAACGATCATCCATTGTGATAATTAGAGTTGCAAAAAGCTTTCGGAGAACCTGGTATATCGAAACACATCGAAATGAGGTATCATTTCATTAGAGACCTAGTGCAGAGAGGTGCTCTGAAGTTGCAGTACATTCATACGAATGAACAGATTGCAGATATCTTGACCAAGCCTCTGTCAACATCAAAGTTCGTGTAATTTCGTGACAAGCTTAGTATGGCAAAGGATGCCTCTCTCGCTGAGAGGGAGTGTTGATTTTTCTCAGTAGCATTCAGAGCCATTCTCTTAGGAGAATGGGGACACCTGGTCCAGGACCATGGTGCAGACTCAACCCAGTGTTGAGTGACTATTCTGTTGAATGGTAGGTATCTAGTCCTTGACCATGATATGGACCTAGCTCTGCCCTGGGTAGACTCAACCTAGTGTTGAGTAACCATTCCGTTGAATGGTAGACATCTGGTCCAGGACCACGATGTGGACCAGTTTAGTACTGGTAGACTCAACTTAAATCTGAGTAGCCATTCTCTTGGAGAATGGAGGCACCTGGTTTGTTACCAGGAAGGCACTATCAGCCCTAGATTTGGTCTAGGCACGTGTGACACTTTGACCCTTAATTAATGGGCTTTATGTTCTTCTCCAAGGCTTAGTTACCCTTGCTTAGGAAACGCTAGTACCTGATCTTGGTGTCACACAGAGTGTGAGATAAAAGCGTTAGTAACCCTCTTGGTTTATGATGATGTACTTTAGATGGAATTTAAAGACCCCAGGTAATGACCACAAGGGCACTTGGAGAAAGGCTGGAAGCAAAAGTAAAAATTACATAAGGACTTTTGGACCACAGAAAAGGGACCACAGGTGAAAGTCAAAATACATAAGGACTTTTGGTAAAAGTAAAAAATACATAAAGGGCCTTTTAGACTACAGAAAGGTAAAAAGGTAAAAGTGAAAATTAGAAAAGAATAAAATAATATTATTTTGTTCTTTCTAATTTTGGTCCACTTACAGGTGACTCAAGGATATAAAAGAAGATCAAGTCATTTCATTATTACACACACTTGATCTCACAGGTACAACTACTATTATGAAGATCTCACAAGTGAAGAAAGTTTATGATTGTGCCCTAGCATGGATGAGTCTAGCTAGGGCATCATCATCCTCCATTGAAGACAAACCCTAAGCTAGGGTTTTCTATCTTTTTTGCCTTAAGGGTTTTTCTCAGCAAACCTTTCTCTTCAGCACTCAACTTCTTCTCTCTTCAATTTCGGGCAGCTGGGCAGCCCCTCTTCTCTTCACCAGCTGTCACTATTCTTTTTGGGCAGGCCACTTTAGGGCACTGCCCTATCGACACCCACGGGCAACTTGCTACAGGCATACCCGTGAGGGTTTGGCTCATGGCCAACCCTCGGGCATACCCATAAGGTCTGCCGTGGACTAACAGTCCCTCTGGGCAGCCTTTAGGCATACCCGTGAGGGTGCTGTAGTAGCCCGTGGCTGCACAGTCCCTTAGGGTTTGCTCACAGGCCAACCCATAAGGGATCGGGAAAGCTGTTAGCCCTTCGGGCAACAACATAGCTGCCACATCAGGGCTGTCAGGTAAGCTGCTGGGCAGGGAAAAACAATAGTTGGGCAGAGCAGACAGTCAGATCGAGCAGAGAAAAGGACGGGAAGCAGTATGGCTGGGCATATCGAGCAGATCTAGACTGTACGGACGGGCAGACAGTCAAATCTGGGCAGATTTGAGAATTTCGGGCAGCCTGCAAAATTTGCAGGCAGGAGAGAGAAAAGCCCTAATTCTGGAAAAGCCTTATTTTGGCAATTTTGATGTAATTCTAGAAATTCATCTTTTGTTTCTGTGGTTAATCCTATTGGGGTTTGTGGAGCTTTTTGAGAATTTTAGTCATTTCATTTACGAGATGAGTTACTTATGCGTTTTGGGGTTTTTGTCCTTTAAAGGTTTCCCCAATGAAAAACTATTGTGTCCATTGTGTTGATGTGATGAATGTTATTTTACTGCACTTGTCATTTGTTTAAAGTTAATCTGCAATTTTTTTAAGTATTCATGCTAATGCTAAAATTCAACACGGTATCAGAGCTTAGCATGTGAAAACACAGTAAAGGGACATCGCTGTTGTTTTCTTGGACCTTGGGATAAGATTTGCAGATTTAACATTTGACTAAGTTTTAGAGATGGCTGTAAATGCTTTTAGACCGGAAGAGAAGCTCTATGGTTCAACCAACTACAATTCCTGGAAGACTAGGTTAACAACCACTCTAGAAGAGAATGGCTTGGATGACATTGTTATTAATGTCACTGAAGAGCCAACATCTAATGCTGGCAGACTTGCTTACAAGAGGAAGCAAGGTAAGGCTAGAATGATCATCGCTGATTCTGTCAAAGAGACAGTGATGCCCAACATCACAGCTTTGAAGACTGCTAAAGAATGTTTTGATGTTTTAGCCAACTTATATGAAAAGAAGGCTCCCAGTCAGAAGAGAGTCTTGAAGAAGAGGCTACGAACTTTGAAGCTGAACAAAGATGAAAGTGTTGGTTCCTTCTTCACAAAGATTGCACAGGTAAGAGATCAACTCATTGCTATTGGGATTACTGTTGATGATGATGACCTTGTGCAAATAGTGGTTGATGGTCTCCCAAGATCTTGGGAAACTTTCATGGCATCCGTCAGTGGACGAGAGAATCAACCAACCTTTGAAAGGCTTTGGCATGAATGCATAGAAGAAGAAGGAAGGACCTCTGGCAAGGAAATCAAGGAAGACAACCTTGCACTTGCAGTGTTGTCCGTCGATTGCACACCAGCAACAGAAATCAATTGAAAGCTATCTCCTCACTTGAGAAAGTGGGAGAGGTGTGACCTTGGGGGCAAGCACAGAGCTAGGTACTGTCACCTACTCCTAGCTCCTCCGTTTAGGCTAACTCCTAACAAAGCCAAGGGGGGTAGTCCCTAACAAAGAGTTTTCTATGGCTCAATGTTTAAGTTAAGTTTTGGATGTTTTAGATGCGGATGGGTGTTGTTTAGGAGTTATTGTGATTTTAAATGATTAATATTGAGAATATGACACATAAATCAAAGCAATCCACGTTGCTAGTAAGAGATTAAAAGATAAGCAAAGATTCCAGACTCGTAACTTAAGCATTCAGATACAATCAATTGAAATGGACCATAGACAGTTGATCAAGATAAAAATTTACTCAAATATATCAAAGGACCAATGCCTTATGGAGTCAAATAAGCACGTGAAATAAAGTCTAGGAATTAAGCTAGTGAGTATTAGGTTTTGCAAGTGCTCTTGGTAGATTTTAAGAATTTTAAATGCTCTTGATTAGGGTGTCAACGAAGGTTTGTCAAAGTCGGGAGACTCTTCTAAGTTCCCTCCGTTGAAGACATGTCGGGCCCGCCCAGTATCCCAGGCTGGTATCGCAAAGATTGACCAGCGAGCCGAGAATCTAAGACAGCGGGAGGTTCTGGCGTCTCTACTAGGAAGTACTTTGGAAGAACCCCTACAACGCTGGTGCGTTGGTTACGGGTGTTTAAGTATTATTAAGTTACTCTTATAGGGTTTAAAGATCCAGTGCCGTTTCTGGGTATTCCGATCTGGGATCGGTCAGCGCATACTCCGGCAAGGAGGGAAAGAAGTTAATTAATTAGAGGGGTGTGTGTGTTGAAGGTTTTATTAAGTTAATTAATTAGACTCTCCGACAGAGAGTGCTCTTGACCTTGTCTTATGACGAAGGTTCAAGAGTCTTATCTAATTTAGATGAGACTAATGTAAGGGTGATGCAAACGCTAAAGATGCTCTCCGATAGAGAGTGCTCGACTTGTGTTTTCGCAAGTTCAAGAGTCTTACTTAAGAATTAATTGATTAAACAAACACAACAATTAAGATGAAAGTGGTTGATTAAACTCTCCGACAGAGAGCACTCTTGATTCACCTTACGGTGAGATTCAAGAGATTTTGGTTCTTTTTATGATTTGACAATTATAACAAGATGCCAAAATGCAATAATCAATCTAGCAATTAGTGTTTATACTAAGGAACAACTAGCAATTAGTGGAAATGAAACTAAGTCTAACCAAAGAACCAAGCTAAGTGCTTTTAAAGAAAACTACACTAAGAAAACATGAAAATGAACACAAGACACACTTTCCCAAAGTAGGAGAAGTAGAAAAGAAAGGAGACTTGCTCCCACTCGGCCCTTTTTATTAATCTTTTACAATGATCATGGTTATCCTTTCTTAGCTTCTCGGAAGAACAAGGAAAGAAGGGGATGAAAGAAGAGGGAAAGAGTCTTTTTGTTCTTTTGCACTCTTTGCTTGTTTATGGCCTTTGGGCTCTCCTTCACCTGCCTGAAACTAAGCACTGTAGACACACACTTGTTATGATATTAGTTGATAAAAATAACTTGAAATCAAATCTACAAACTAGATAAAAACAACTACCCAAACTTACCCAAAATAAGGAAGAAAAAATGAATGAAAAGGACAAGGCTAGAGAGGTGGAAGAGGGGTGAAGAGAGGACAAAAGGCAAGTCAAAGAAGGCTAGAAACTAAGGGAAGAAGAGGGTTGCAAATCAGAGAAAGGAGGCCGCAAAAGAGGGTGAAAAAGGCTAAAAGTACAGCCCAAAAGATGGCCATGAAAGAGGACGGAAAAGGGTTGCAAAAAGTGAAGAAAGATGGCAGTCCAAAATGTAAAAAAGTGGGGAAAAGTGGACATCGAAGGATAGGAAAGAATGTCTGCAATAAGAAGGCCAAAAAGGCTGCAAAAGAGAAACAAGGCAGCCAACCGGGGCAAGGGCTTGGTGAATGAATGTTCACTTGAGCCCAAACCGTGCCCTAACCCAAGAAAGTAAAGATTTTATGAAATTTTGAAAGATGAATAATATGAAAGAAACACTCAAACCTGTGGTACTTTGATGGTGTTTGGATTCTTTTGAAGCTTGAAAATTCGGAAGTTTTCGTGGCTTTGAGAGGAGAGGATGCACCTGAGCTCAAACTCCTACTCGCTTCAATGAGATGACCTGCACAATTTCAACTCAATACTTGCAAACAATGGATTAGATCATGTATGTTTGGTAAATAAAAATATAAAGAGCATATCATATAACTGAATAATCAATGCTACTTTAAATTCATAAGAACAAAACATTAAAGATTAAGTTGGAACATCAAATAATCAATCTTACGTGCTTATAGAAGCCTTCTAAAGCATGAACTATTATCCAATCCTAAGCAATAAAAGACAGAAATTGAAACATTTCACCTCATTCGCCAATTGTTCATCCACATTAACATACCATGTATGCCTCCAAAGCCTTAAAATTTTATTCCACGGTTGCAAAAGCAACAAGCATTACAGTAATTCACCAGAGGTTCTTTGCATAAAAATTCATCCGAATAGAGCTAAAGGAGCCTCTATTTATACAATGAGAGAGTGCTAAAACCCTAAAACTAGATTACATAACCTAACCGGCCTGGACACCAAACGGAGAACCCAAACCTAAAAATCAAGAGCTGGGAGTGAGGGGAGGCCTCCACCTAGGCAAGGCGCCCCCACTCCAACCCTAGCCACTGCAATCAACCATCAACTGAGCCCACACGTGTGGAAGGCGCCCCCAGGAGAGAGAGGGGCGTGAGCTGTGAAGGAGGCATCTTCTGATGTAGGTAAACCACCTTTTAGGTTTGGCTGGAGCCTGTGCTAGGTTTGGGAAACCCACTGATGGTACAAGCCTCGGTCTTCACCCTGATCAAATCACTGGACCAATGAGTGCTCTCCATCTCATTTTTTAGCTGGAGATGACAAAGCGACTAACTGATAATAAATTAATTGCTCACTTAATGCTGAATGAAGCTGAGTTGTGACAACTCCAAACATCATAAATGCCCCATGAGATGTCATTTAGCTTTTTATTTTGTTGAATTTGGATTAATTTGGAGAGTTTTAATTTTCTCCAAAAGAATCAATTTTTAATAAAAATTCATTTTTTTCCTCAAAACTGATTTTTTTGAGAAAAATGCATTATGTGTCCGATCGATGATCCGAAAGCTGGTTCTCACTGGTTGGTTGATCAAGAATGATTTTTGGCTTAAGGTTAGAGCCTTCAATCACTGAATTCGGAGTCCGGATGACCGACTTATTATAAACGGGTTTTTTCCATTTAATTTATGGAAAAATTAACCCAAAAAACTTACGAAAAATAATTAAAAATTTAAAAAAATTAAAAAATAATTTTTTCCCCGTTCGAAAAAGATTTTTTCGACAAAATTTTATATGTCCAGATGACTTAGGACATGACCATGCTCTACCTAAATAATGCCTAGTAGGTTTATAACACTCAGTTGGGCTTTAATAATCCCCCAAGGCCTAGAATTCAACATCGGGCATTTCAGCTTTGGAGGAAGCGGGAGAAAACCTCGTCAATTATACTCGGCTGAAGGCAGAGTATAATTGTCAGGGGCAAAAAACTCCCTGGAATACTTTATTTGAGATTCTACGTCTCAGGAGACCGAACCACTCAAAAATACCCTATTAGCACATTTTATTACAAACCACGCGGGGCCATGGTCAAAATTATTCAAATGAAAAACTGGCTAGCCAATATTTGCTAGACATGAAGACAGATCAACTGATACACTGGAATCAAACATTGGACATGTTTGTCAACCGATGGCTCCTCAGGTAACACAACTATGGTACAAAAAAGTTGGTAACATGCAGCAAAGACAAAGAAGTTCAAGAAGCTGTTCCCTCAGCAAAAGAAGGGAAATAAACCTTAGGGTAAGTTTTCTGACATGTCAAAAGTGGAATGTTATAGTTGCCACAAGTTTGGACATTTTGCTAAAGACTGTAGGCAGAACAAGAAGAAACCCAAGCGAAGGTTTCAAGCATCTGCTGCAGAAGCAGAAGATGAAGAATCAAAGAAGAAGAAGAAAACCAAGGCTAGCAAAACTGAAGAACCTAGAAGAGAGTACTACTTGATTTCTACCCTCACTGGCTCTTTCTCAGATTGTTCCACTTCTTGGTTGGTGGACAGTGGTGCCTCCAAGCACATGACAGGTAACTGTGGAGCACTCACCAGTTACAGAAAGAAGAAATTCACCACTCAAGTAGAACTTGGAGATGACTCCACTTACAAGATTGAAGTAGTTGGCTCAACTTCACTTAAACTTGACCATTAGGGAAATTTTGAGGTAAAAAATGGGCCTCAAAACAAAAAATGTATTATCAAAATTCACTTTAAAAGAACCAATTACATTCTAGAGGATGACATCATCTATAATAGTTGAAGTGGCATTGGTTGAGTTAAAGATGCTTATTTGTCAAATTGTAAATGGTGAGTGAAAACCCATAGTTAACTATATCAATGTTGTAAGTAAAGTACTCATTATGAAAACAGACTTATAGATTATTTTTTAATATAATATAAATGTACTAAAGTACTCTTAAAGTACTTATAAAGAAAATTACTTTTTATATTTCAATATAAAATAAATTACAAATACCAAAAAACTAAATATTTTATTCAAATGTAATTACTTTTTTATATTTCAATATAAAATAATTTACAAATACAAAAAAAAATAAATGTTCTATTCAAAACTAAAATAATGTAATTACTTTTTCAATATTTAAAATATATATGTCAAATCTTTATTTAAAATCAAAATCACTTAACATCTTATAATAAAAACAATTTGATAATTAATATATTTTGTTTTTTAAATACTTACTATATATCATAATCTATTATAATTATTATTTAAATTTTGATAATTAATATTTTTTGTTTTTTAAATACTTACTATATATCATAATCTATTATAATTATTATTTAAATATAAAAAATATATTTATTTATTTTATAAAAATAAAATATTATATTATAATAAATTACTATATATATTCTCATCCGGTTGAATTTTAATATTAATACCATTTTTTTTTGAAATTTAGGTATTATTCAAGGTTCATATTTTGCTATCACCTTTTAACCTTTGAAATACCTGCATCTATATCGATATAAATTAGACACTTACATTCAAATTACAAAACCAAATACATGCATAAAACCTTAATATAGGAGTTTGAATGAACTATTATATCATAATAAGATATTATATTATTATAATTTTTATTACATATAATAATAATGTTTATTACATATAATTTCATTTGCTTAATATTAATTCAACTTTTTCGTGGTAGAAATTTATGTACTATTGCTCCATCCCAATATTAACACTTTTTTTTCATTTATTTAATGATATTATTACTTATTTCATTAAAAATGATATGTGATATACATAATATATATCATAAGAAGCTATTACAAATGAGTTTACACATGTTTCTGAAGGTGTATTAAAAAGATGAAAAATAAATTTAAAAAACGGTTTTTTTTTAATTTATAGTTTTATATTTATATTTTAAAATTAATTTTTATTTTTAATATATATATGAGAATTTATTCATTTAAATTTAACTTTATGTTTCAAATTCAAAATTATAATTACATGGTTTATAAACATATTTTGAATATTGAAGAAGTAAGTTATGTTTCAAATTTCAAAATTAATATATTTTATTTTATGAGTATATTACTTTATAAGTACATTCATTATATTATATTCAAAAGTAGTTTATGTACTCAAAAGTACTTTAAATTTAGTCATATCAAAGATAAATTTTTTGTTGGTTTTATTTTAGACATCTTTTCAATTTAACTTAACCATAGTTGCATTGGTTATAGTGTAAGAGATGAGTTGTAAATATACTTTCCCCACAAAATGCCTAACTCATAATATTTTATTATATCTCTTATGAGGCCCATTTTAGACCTCAAAATTCCCCTAATGCTCAGGTATGGTTCTTCATATTGATGATATTCTTTATGTTCCTGGTTTAAAGAAAAATATTTTATCTGTTGCTGGATTAGACGACAAGGGTTACAGAGTCCTCTTCATGGATAAGGAGGTCTCTTTATGGGCAAAAGACACAGATATAAACTCAGCAGTACAGATTGGTGTTAGAGAGGGAGGCCTCTACAAGGCTTACAAAGATTCCACTCATGCTTTGGTGCATCACACAGTTGATCCATGAGAACTTTGGCATAGAAGGTTTGGACACCTCCACTACACACCTTTCCCAGGATTGCAAAAGATGGTTACAGGTATGCCAGAAGTTTCTCCAAAACACGAAGGAATCTGTAAAGGATGTGCTCTAGGTAAGAACACTAAGAAATCCTTTCCCAGAAGCAAGAATAGATCTAAAGGCATTTTGGATTTGATTCATGATGACATTTGTGGTCCTAAGTCTTCACCCTTCTTGACTGGGTGTTTATATTATGTCTTGTTTATTGATGATTACTCTCGGAAGTCATGGATTTACTTTCTCAAGGCCAAGAGTGAATCCTTTTACAGGTTCAAAGAGCTCAAGACATTGATTGAAAATCAGATTGATAGACACATCTGTATCTTGAGATCAGATAATGGAGGTGAGTATGAATATAATGAGTTTGATGATTTTTGCCGAGAAGTAGGAATCAAGAAAGCGTTGACAGTACCTTACAACCCTCAGCAGAATGGGGTTGCAGAAAGGAAGAATAGAGCGATCTGTGACGCTGCTAAAGCTACGATTCACCGATCTAGATCTTTCTCTATATTTGTGGGCTGAAGCTATTGGTACTGCTGTGTATATTCAGAACAGAAGCCCTCATGCTATCCTAGGGGAGAAGACTACAGAAGAAGTCTTCACCAAGAAGAAACCTGCAGTTGACTACATGAGGATTTCTGGCACTCCTGTGTATGTCTATGTGCCAAAAGAAAAGAGGGCCAAGCTAGAGCCCTCCGGTAAGAAAGGTATATTTGTCAGGTACAGTGATTGCTCGAAGGCTTATCGAGTATACATACTGGGACAAAGACACATTGAGGTCAGCAGAGATGTGATCTTCCATGAGGAAGTTGTGTTTCATAAAACACTAGAGCTTTCAACGGAAGATACAGTTGCTGCACTTGAGTTTCCAGATTTAGAAATTCAGAGGGAGGAAGAGGAATTTGAGGACCAAATTCCAGATACACTTGAAGACACTGAAAGTCCACTAGAAGAACTACTTGAAGTTTCTCCTTCCAAAAGGAGACCTGCTTGGTACCGAGAGACGGTGCAAGAAGGAGAGAAGCATAAAGCTCCTCTGGGGACTTTCAGAGAAAGCATAAGACCACGGAAGTACTTCGGTCTTATGAATCAACTTATTAGTTCAGAACCTTCATCATACAAAGAAGCAACAACTAAACAGGTATGGGTTGATGCCATGATTGAAGAGTACAAGTCAATCATGAAGAATGATGTTTAGGAAGTTGTTCCTAGACCAACAGGAAAGTCAGTTGTGACTTCCAGATGGCCTTATAAGATCAAGCATGCTGCAGATGGCAGTGTGGAGAAGTATAAAGCCAGATTTGTAGCTCGTGGCTTCACTCAAATAGAAGGCATTGACTAGGATGAGACATTTGCTCCTGTTGCCAGGTATACTACCATTAGAACCATCATTTCACTTGCTGCAGTATTCAGATGGAAGTTACATCAGATGGATGTAAAAGACAACTTTTCTCAATGGTAAGATTGAGGAAGAAGTTTATATTGAACAACCTAAAGGCTTTGTGACTCATGGGAAGAAGACCCATGTATGTAAACTGAAGAAAGCTTTGTATGGACTGAAACAGGCTCCAAGAGTCTTGTATGCCAAGATGGATGGATTTCTCCACAGCTTGGGGTTTTCCAAAAGTACAACTGATTTCAACTTGTACTTTAAAGTTGTTCATAATCGTGTCTTGATACTTGTTCTATATGTAGATGACTTGTTTCTTACAGGTGATGAACAGTTGATAGACCAGTGTAAGAGGGAGCTTACCTCTGAATTCGAGATGAAAGATCTCGGATTGATGCATTACTTCCTTGGGTTAGAAGTCTGGCAAAAGCCAGGTGAGATCTTCTTGACACAAGGAAAGTATGTTGTGGATATCTTGCAGAGATTTGGGATGCAAGACTGCAAGTCCATGAGCGTACCAATGACTACCAACTTGACAAAGTTGTAGGACTCGGCCACCAGTTCACAGAGTGTGGAATCTACTCTGTACAGATAGCTTATTGGTTTCCTAATGTAACTTGTGCATACGGGACCAAACATCTGTTACACAGTGAATGCACCGAGTCAGTTCATTGCCGATCCGAAGCACATACACTTGGTAGCTGCCAAACATGTGCTTAGATATGTACGAGGTACTATCGCTTATGGGCCTAGGTATACTTCCAACAGTGGAGTATTGTTATCTGGATATTTAGATTCAGATTGGGCTAGCTGTGCAGTTGATTGGAAAAGTACCTCTGGTTACTGCTTCAGTATGGGATTAGCAATGACCTCTTGGTCCAGCAGGAAGCAGGGTTCCATAGCTCAGAGTACAACTGAGGTAGAGTATATTGCTACAAGTGATGCCTGCAAGGAAGCGGTTTGGCTCAGAAAATTGTTATCTGATTTGTTTGAGGGAAAGCTTGACTCAACAGTCATCCATTGCGATAATCAGAGTTGCATAAAGCTTTCAGAGAACCCAGTAGATCGAAACACATCGAAATGAGGTATCATTTCATCAGAGACCTAGTGCAGAGAGGTGCTCTGAAGTTGCAGTACATTCGTACGGATGAACATATTGCAGATATCTTGACCAAGCCTCTGTCAGCATCAAAGTTCGTGTACTTTCATGACAAGCTTGGTATGGCAGAGAATGCCTCTCTCATTGAGAGGGAGTGTTGATTTTTCTGAGTAGCATTGAGAGCCATTCTCTTAGGAGAATGGGGACACCTGGTCCGGGACCGCGGTGCAGACTCAACCTAGTGTTGAGTGACCCTTTTGTTGAATGGTAGATATCTGGTCCTTGACCATGATATGGACCCAACTCTGCCCTGGGTAGATTCAACCTAGTGTTGAGTGACCATTTTGTTGAATGGTAGACATCTGGTCCAGGACCACGACATGGACCAGTCTAGTACTGGTAGACTCATCTTAGTTCTGAGTAGCCATTCTCTTAGAGAATGGAGGCACCTGGTTTGTTACTAGGATGGCATTATAAGCCCTAGACTTGGTCTAGGCATGTGTGACACTCTGACCCTTGATTAATGGATTTTGTGTTCTTCTCCAAGGCTTAGCTACCCTTGGTTAAGAAACCTTAGTACCTGATCTTGGTGTCACACAGAGTGTGAGATAAAAGCATTAGTAACTCTCTTGGTTTATGATGATGTACTTTAAATGGAATTAAAAGACCACAGGGGCACCTGGAAAAAGGCTAAAAGAAAAAGTCAAAAATACATAAGGACTTTTGGACCATAGGTGAAAGTCAAAATACATAAGGACTTTTGGTAAAAGTAAAAAATACATAAAAGACCTTTTAGACTACAGAAAGGTAAAAAGGTAAAAGTGGAAATTAGAAAAGAATAAAATAATATTATTTTGTTCTTTCTAATTTTGGTCCACTTACAGGTGACTCAAGAATATAAAAGAAGATCTAGTCATTTTATTATTACACACACTTGCTCTCACAAGTACAGCTACTATTTTGAAGATCTCACAAGTGAAGAAGAAAGTTTATGATTGTGCCTTAGCATGGATGAGTCTAGCTAGGGTATCATCCTCCTCCATTGAAGACAAACCCTAAGCTAGGGTTTTCTATCTTTTTTGTCTTAAGGGTTTTTCTCAGCAAACCTTTATTTTCAGTAGTCAACTTCTTCTCTCTTCAATTTCAAGCAGCCACTGAATTTTGGGCAGAGAATTTCAGGCGGTTTTTTGGGCAGCCCCTCTTCTCTTCACCGGCTGCCACTATTCTTTTTGGGTAGGCCACTTTAGGGCATTGCCCTATCGACACCCACGGGCGACTTGCTATAGGCATACCCGTGAGGGTTTGGCTCATGACCAACCCTCGAGCAGCCCTAGGGCAGACCCATAAGGGCTGCCGTGGACTATCAGTCCATCCGGGCAGGCTTTAGGCATACTCGTGAGGGTGTTGTAGTAGCACGTGGATGAACAGACCCTTAGGGCAGCCCATAGGCCAGCCCATAAGGGTTTGAATAGGCTGCTAGCCCTTCGAGCAGCAACATAGCTTCCACAACAGGGTAGTTGGGTAAGCTGTCGGGCAACTGACAGTCAGATCGGGTAGGCTGGGCAAGGAAAAATAACATCTGGGTAGAGTAGACAGTTAGATCGGGCAAAGAAAAGGACGGGCAGCAGTATGGTTGGGCAGATCGGGCAGATTTGGACTGTACGGACGAGAAAACAGTCAAATCTGGGCAGATCTGAGAATTTCGGGCAACCTGCATAATTTTTGAGTAGGAGAGAGAAAACCCCTAATTCTGGAAAAGCCTTATTTTGGCAATTTTGATGTAATTTTGGAAATTGATCTTCTGTTTCTGTGGTTAACCCTATTGGGGTTTGTGGAGCTTTTTGAAGAATTTTAGTCATCTCATTTACGAGATGAGTTACTAATGATTTATGGGTTTTTTGTCCTTTAAAGGTTTCCCCAGTGAAAAACTCTTGTGTCCATTGTGTTGATGTGATGAATGTTATGTTACTGCACTTGTCATTTGTTTAAACTTAATCTGCAATTATTTTAAGTATTCATGCTAATGCTAAAATTCAATAGTCTATGTGTTTGCTCCGGTCATGGAACACTGGATTCTCAGATAGCCTGATGCCACTCTGATTGTCACAGTGAACTACTGTAGCCTCTAGCTCACACTCAAACAACCCTGAAAGTAACTTCCTCAGCCACATACCCTCACAAAAGCCATGCTGGATGCCATGTACCCAGCCTCTGCTGAGCTCAGTGCAACTGACTTCGGCGTCCTGCTCAACCAAGAGACAACCCCTGACCCAATGCTGAATCAGTAACCTGAAGTACTCTTTCGGTCCTCTACACATCCTGCCCAGTCAACATCTGTGAAATCTGCTAACTGTACACTCCCCTTGCCCTCATAAACCAATCCATACTCCACTGTACCTCTGATGTAGCGAAGTATGTGCTTCACAGCCGTCCAATGCACTCTCTGAGGGTCCACCATGAACTGACTCAAAGAGTTGACTGCAAAGCTGCTGTCAGGTCTAGTGTTGACCAGACACATAAGTGATTCGATAGGTTGACGATACAAGGTAGGATCAAATCCGTCTGATCTTGATGCATCAATCTTCTTCGAGTTGGAAACTAGAGGTATGGCCATAGGCTTGCAGTCCTCCATCCTGAATCTCTTCAAGATCTCAACTGCATACTTCCCTTGTCCAGTGAAGAAGCATCCATCTCTTTGCCAAACCTCCAAGCCCAGAAAGTAATGCATCAGACCAAGGTTGGACGTGCAGCTTCCAATCGGCCTCTCATCTCTTGTCAAAAAGAGATCATCCACATATAAGAGCAATATGAGAGGCACCTCACCTGTTAAGAAGTACAGGTTGTGGTCAGCCTCGCTCCGCTGAAATCCCATCTCCCGTAGATAGTTGTCAATCCTCGAGTACCATGCTCGAGGTGCCTGCTTGATCCCGTAAAGAGCTCAATTTAGTCTGCATATATGCGTCTCCCCGTTCTCCACATCAAACCCCTCTGGTTGCTCAATATACACCTCCTCTATTACTCCGTTGAGGAAGGTAGTCTTGACGCCCATCTGATGGACACGCCAACCCATCTCAGCTGCTAGTGAGATAATGGTTTGAATGGAAGAATGCCTGGTAACAGGGGCGAAGGTCTCCTCATAATAAATACCCTCCTTCTGTGAAAACCCCTTTGCCACGAAGCACGCCTTGTACTTCTCCACGCTTTCGTCTGTTGCATGCTTCACCTTGTAGATCCATCTAGATCCCACCACCTTTTTCCCTTGTGGCCTCGGCAGAACCTCCCATACCTGGTTTTTCATAATGGAGTCATACTCCTCAACCATAGCCTCTTGCCACACATCATGTTGTGCAGCCTCCCCGAAGCTGGAAGGTTTAGAGTTAATCAACTCTATCATCAGTGCCATATAACTAAGCCTCTTTGGCAGTACGCTTCGTCTAAAAGATCTCTCTGGAGGATCAACCTCCCTGGAATCCTGTACTATGGATTGATACAACTTAGGCCTTAGCCTAGTGTCAACCTGTTGCGGCTACTGGATATCCGTGTCCTGCTGTAGCTCATCCTCCAAGTCAATGACTGTAGGATCCTGTCCACCTAACTCCCTCTAACCACTAGAATCTGTGCTATGTGTCTGTACCTGTACCTATACATCTGGCTCCTCCAACTTGACCCCCGACTCCTGTGCTGGCTGCTGCTCTGCTGGTAAGTCCAAAGATCTCCGCAAGGACCTACCCTCATTGATCTGGACATCCCTGCTCACAATGATCCTTTTGCGAGTAGGAATGTAAACTCTATATGCCTTCGAGATCTCACTGTATCCAACAAGTATCCCCTTCTCTCCAGAAGGGTCCAGCTTCTTCCTATTGTTAGCATGAGCATGACAATAGCAGACACTGCCAAATATGCGAATGTGACCCACATCTGGTCGACTGCCTGTGAATACCTTCTATGGTGTCTTTCTCCCCAAAGCTGTGTGGGGATACCTGTTCTGAATGTATACTGCAGTCCTGTATACCTTGACTAAGAGGAATAGTGGTAATCCTTGATCAAATAGCATGGCCTTGGCTGCTCCAACCATAGTCCAGTTCTTCCGCTCTTCAACTCCATTCTGCTATGGGGTATGGGGCATAGTGTGCTCCATCTTGATCCCCTCAGCCGAACAATACTCCATGAACTCATTGGAAGTGTACTCATCCTTGTTGTCTGTCCTCAACACCCAAATCTTCTTCCCTGTTTGGTTCTCCACAAGAGTTTTGAAGTCTCGGAACCTCTCAAAGACCTCTAACTTGGCCTTCTGGAAATTGATCCAGTTCTTCCTGGAATAGTCATCAATGAAGGTTACGCAGTAACTGTAACCACTGAACGAATGGACACTCATAGGTCCGCATACATCAGAATGCACCAAGTCCAAGAGCTCCTTAGGCTTGTGCTCTTTCTGTGGGAAAGGCTTCCTGATGTTCTTCCCCAAATCACAACCCTTGCAGTGGGTATGCCTTTCCTCCCGTACCTAAGGAACTCCAATGATTGCCTGTCTCAAATGCTTCAGTGCTCCATGGTGTAAGTGTGCCATCCTCCTATGCCACAACTCACCCTGACTGCTGTTGCTGCTGACTAGAGCCTTTGTAGGCTCAAAGTGTAGTCTTTACACTTTCTCGCTCCTCCTGCTAATCACCCGATCCAAACTCCTATCTGACCCCTTGGGTCTGATATATACTCTATGGTCACAAAACGTCACCTGATATCCCTTGTCCTCTAGAGTGGAGACTGATATAAGGTTCTTGGTCAATCCTAGAACATACAACACATCAACAAAACTGAGGGGTTTTCCAGACTCCCTCTCAAATGAAATAGTGCCAACTCCTTGCGCTTGATACCGCGCATCATCACCCAGCTCAACGTGGATCCTTGTTCCACCCTCCTGCAAGTCTCTGAAGAATCTCTGCAAATTCACCTAAACCTGGTGAATGCAGCTACACGGTAGAAACACTGGACGAACCCCCAGCTAAACTCATCACCCCCCTGCGAGATTGTACGACCCAACTGTACGACCTCACACGTGTGGATCTATACGGTCTCACGGGCAACTGTACGAAATCCGTACGGAATAGTACGACCTTCCTCCTGCAGCTCTGGTTGTTGACTTGTGTGGGTTTTGTCTGCTCGATGAACCTGCTCCTCGATCCTCCGTCTTCCTAGCTAAATCCTTTGTCTGACTTTTCTCCTCTGTCTGTATCCTGTCTCTGTCGGAATACAAGTGTGTGTGTCTTCTCAACCAATTGACCTCTCTATGTAACTTTAGGTAAAGCGTAAAACCTAATTTCACTTTCACTTGAAGTCAATAATCGTTTTAATTATTTTCCAAAGTAAACTTAGGAAAAATAATTAAATACAACTGGTTTCCTGTTTTAGAGTCTTCTGCATGCAAGGACACTTGCATGCAGGAAGACCTTCCTTGTTGCTGCTAATCTAACACGAGCAAGTCTCGAGTCAAGTATTGTCACTTGATCTTGACTCCTCTGTTTAGGAAAACTCCTAACGATGCCAAGGGGGGTAGACCCTATGAGTTACTAAGGTTGATTAAGATTTAGATTGTGGTTTGTGATTAAGTTGTTTAGGAGTTTTTTGTAAAATGGCACAAGAGATTGCAATAGTGATTTAAGACAACAACATGAGCAATATAATCAATCAACACATTGTAAATTAAAGAAAATGCTTATACGATAAAAGCAAAGACTGATGCTGAAAATGGAGTGCTGAATGTATTGCAATTATTCTTGGTCGATTTTAAGTTTATGAATTAATGAGTGGATTAAACAGGGGGGAAGGGGACTCCAGATATACTTGATGGTACGAGGAGTATGTCCAAAAGCCTTATCTGATGTGGTTCCACGCAAAAAATATGTGGGCTGGATCAAAATCTCAACACTAAACCAACGAGGGGGTAGCCTGACGGTATCTCGAGGTCACTATCCAGTGGTTTCCGCTTCCTCTGTGAACTTTCCCCACAATGGATTAAATCGAGGTGTTAGATTTTCGCCTTGGGAAGTTAATTTGAAAATGAGACTAATTTAAACTAGTCACTTGTTATCACGGATCTTGTAGTTGCTCCGATTGAGTAATCCTGCATAGGATGGTAGAGGGGACAAGCAACTAAAGCCGTGACCTACGGAAACCCTAACCCCCGGAGGATGGATGGTTGTCACGTCGGTTAGGACTTCCTTCGCTTTATGCCACTGGAGAAGCCCAAGTGACAATGGGGGGGACCCAGACCTATCCTGAAAGGACAAACCTAAAGCAACTCACCAGATCAAACTCATGACAGAGAATACGTAAGGTGAGTGCTCGAAACCCTAGATTCGGGGGATAAGCCACAAATTAAGGAATACTTGTAACTTGAGTGAGGGTGGTTAAAGATGTTGGAAATGTTACTCAAGTAAGATGACACAGTGACTTATGGAAATCAGGATCAGATCTAGGATTAGTGTGCCGGTTTAAATGATCAAACCCGGGACCCTAGGGGTATTTAAGAAGACAAATGAAAAGTTCCCAGGACAAGGTTGATATTGATAATGAATGCTTCCCACACATTGAATTGGATAAAGGATTCAACAATTGAAAAAGATCCAAGTGAAACCAGAAAAAGACACAGAGAAACTGGCTGCCAGACTAAGAGGGGCGCTACCTCCCTAAGTGATCAGTACCTAGAGATGGGTATATGGAGTCTGAAACTGACGTCAAAGGAGGTTTTGAGGGATGGTCGACAAAACCCAGATCGCCAAGTTGCAGATTCTTGGCGCAAATTGATCCGGTGATTTTTCCTACTTCTAAAGAGGGTTTTTTTAGTGAAAGTAGTGATGGGCAATGCATGAGAAAATCAAAGGATGGAGAACTTACCTGAGAAACGTACCTGAGTCATGTTGATGACCTCCTGGATGATGAAGAATGCCTTCCTCCTGATCAAATAAGATTTCCGAGCAAGATTTTGATGAAGTGCTGCTTCTGCCAGTGACCTTAGCGTCCCTGTTGTACCTGTCACACCAAAGAATTCAATCAGTACGACAAATAAACGAGAAATGCAAGCTAAAGAACATACAGGGAAGAGAAATCATAAACAAGTTGCAACTCCTTGATAACCAACACTGGGTTTCGGCAACAGAGTGAGTCTCCCCACCAATGCGCCACTCTCAGAATTGCCTCCTTCAACCTGTAGATAAACGGGTACAAGGAAAGGTACACAAGCTATGCTGGATTGGTCTTAGTGCAGAAGAAAAACAATGCCAGTCATCGTCTCATTCATTCATCAAGCAAGACACAAGTGTGTAGTCCCAAAGGAAATCTCTTTATTCAATATTCCGGTGCCAGAGCTCATGGCTTACAATGGGGGGATCACCTCTCTTAAATAGCTTGAGAGTGTGTCCACTTTTTACGTAACTATCATCCTACGGTTGAGATTAAGACATCATTGTTGAATTTTCATATGCTAAGCTAGATCATTAGTATTTCATTTCGATTTCATAACAAAAGCATATAAACAGGATCACTGAAAGATAGACAAGCACAACCATACAAAAGGAACACAAAGATTTATCTTGGGAAAACCCTAAAGGGAAAAACCCAGCAAAAGCTTCCTCAATATAGATGCCCCAAAAGATAAAAGATAAAACCAACAAGGAGATCAAAGCCTGATCCCCCTCCTTCTCCAACTACTCTTCTCTTCTCCACTAATGCGCTACACAAGTGAGAGTGTGTGCTTCAAATGAGGAGCGCTACACCTCTATTTATATTCATCCGTTCACTTTAATTAACTCATCCGACATGTAGGCTCGAGTTAAATCATGTAGGTTCGAGTTACACATGTAGGCTCAAGTAACCACACTGGGGTGCTAATGACCCACCTTTACAATTAGAGGGGACTACCTCATGAATCTTATTAGTTCTTCCGATTAGAAGCATCGGGGTACAAAGTAATACAAGTGGTTCTCTCGGTAGGACCATCGAGGACCACAAAAAAGATACATATAGAATATTCTTCGAAGTTACAATATTTCAACTCCCCCTTAACGAGAAGGGTATTCTACAACAACATCAACAACAACAATGATAGGAGAGAAATAGAGGACATCATCAACATCATCAGGGTAACACATCTATAAATCATTGGAAGCTTTTCAACATCATGTAGTCTTCATCTTCAATCTTCAGTCTTCAGCATCATCAATACTTTGACTGCTTCGATCAGCAACATCTTCAGCACTTTGACCTTTCGATCAACAACAACATCTTCAACACTTTGACCTTTCGATCAGCAATAACTTCAGCACTTTGACCTTTCGATCAACAACAACATCTTCAACACTTTGACCTTTCGATCAGCAATAACTTCAGCACTTTGACCTTTTGATCAACAACAACATCTTCAGCACTTTGACCTTTCGATTAGCAACAATTTCAGCACTTTGACCTTTCGATCAGCAACAACATCTTCAACACTTTGACCTTTCGATCAGCAACAACATCTTCAACACTTTGACCTTTCAATCAACAACAACTTCGGCAGCAACATCATCATCATCATACTCTGATCTTTTGATCAAAAAACATCATCATCAAAACACTCTGATCTTTCAATCAGAAACATCATCATCAAATCATCATCAAAACATCATCATCAAAATACTCTGATCTTTCGATCAGAAACATCATCATCAAAATATCATCATCATCACACTCTGATCTTTCAATCAGAAACACCATCATCATCAGCAACAACCTGCAAGCCACAGTACAAAGACAAAGAAGTCTTTGGATTTCTTTTGGACTTAAAGGCCAGGGATGATGCAATCCTGCCACCTTCTCGATGACCGAAGTTCACCGGATCCGTTCTGAACCGAAGTTCAAGGATGATACAATCCTGCCACCTTCTCGATGACCGAAGTTCACCGGATCCGTTCTGAACCGAAGTTCAAGGATGATACAATTCTGCCACCTTCTCGATGACTGAAGTTCAACGGATCAGTTCTGAACCGAAGTTCAAGGATGATACAATCCTGCCACATTCTCGATGACCGAGGTCACCAGATCACTTCTGGACATATGTCCCAAGATGATACAATCCCTCTTCATTCTCGAAGACCGAGGTCTCCGGATCACTTTAGGGCAAGTGCCCAGGGATGATACAATCCCACTGCAACATCACTACTCCCCCTTTCGAGGAAGGTTTTTCCGAACAACACCAAGCTTGTCTCGAAAGTGTTCGAACTTTACTCGAGACAGAGGCTTCGTCAGCACATCATCATCTAAACCATCATCATCTACATCTTCAGTATGTGAATACTGAACTATCACCATCTGTATCTCCAGTATGTGAATACTGAAAGCATCATCATCTATATCTTCAGTATAGAAATACTGAAAGCATCATCATCTCTATATTCAGTATAGAAATACGGAATCACCATCATCTGCATCTACAGTATGTAAATACTGAAACATCATCTATATCTTCAGTATGGGAATACTGGAACATCATCATCTCTATATTCAGTATAGAAATATGGAATCACCATCATCTGCATCTACAGTATGTAAATACTGAAACATCATCTATATCTTTAGTATGGGAATATTGAAACATCATCATCTGCATCTTATCTCGTATGTAGAAATACTTGATTTCTATGTCCTTTGATCTGTCGTGGAACACAGGGTTCTTTGTCATCTTTATACAACTTTGGTTGTCACATAGAATCACGGTAGTGTCCAACTCTAGGTTGAATAATCTTGACATCAGCTTCCGAAGCCATATGGCTTCACAACTTAGCAGAGCAATCTGCTATGTATTCTGCTTCAGCCGTGCTAAGAGAAACACTGGACTGTTTCCTGCTAAACCATGAACTCATAGCAGACCCCAAACAAAAGCATCTACTTGATGTGCTTTTCCTGTTTGAGATACTTCCAGCTCAATCTGCATCTGTATAGCCATACAATCTGTAGTCATGGTTTCCATCATAGTATAGACCAAAGTCTATAGTCCCTTTCAGATATTTCATCACATGTTTTGCAGCTACTAGGTGAACCTGTCTTGGTTGAACAAGATATGGACTTAAGGTGTTCACAACAAAACAAATGTCTGGTCTGGTATTTGTTAAGTACATCAACGACCCAATGATCTGTTTGTAATGAGTCACATCCACTAACTCTAATGAGTCATCACCTAACAACTTCAGGTTGGAGTCCATGGGTGTGGCCATGACTTTGCATTCCAACATATTGAATCTCTTCAATATCTCTACTGCATACTTTCCCTGGTTGAGAAAGATTCCTTCTGAACTTTCCCATACTTCCAGACCTAGGAAATAATGCATTAACCCAAGGTCTTTCATCTCAAATTCTTCTGCTAGTTTCTTCTTGCTTTCCATGATCTGTTTCTCATTCCCTGTCAAGAATGAGTCATCCACATATAATAACAGGATGACAGGTTCAACTTCTACAACCTTGAGATAAAGGTTAGGATCAACTTTACTCTTGGTAAAGCCCATAATTGACAGGAAACTATCTATTCTTCCATACCAAGCTCTGGGAGCTTGCTTCAGGCCATAGAGGGCCTTCTTCAACTTGCATACGTGATTCCATCTGTCTTCAACTTCAAATCCTCGTGACTATTCGATGTAAAACTCTTTCTCAATCATACCATTAAGGAAGGCTTGTCTTTACTTCATCATGGAAGAAACTACCATGATAGTTCCGAAGGAAGTGTACCCTGCTTAGTTCCGAAGGAAGTGTACCTTGCTTCCTGGAGTAAGTGTCTCTTCAGAATCAATTCCCTCTTTCTGATAGAAACCTCTAGCCACAAGTCTTTCCTTACTTCTATCAACAACATAATTTATCTTGCAAATCCATTTGGAAGATACCACATTCTTGTTTTCTGGTTTGAGTACTATATCCCAAACATCATTCTAGTATTCTTTCATCATAACATCTTCCATGAGTTCGTCTTGTCAGGTTATCAACATATCCTAGTCTTCTGCATTCAACCTTGAAGGTTGGAACCCACTTTACTCTTGGTAAAGTCTCGATCCATCACGAAGCTATCCATCATGTCGTACCATGTCGAACTTAGATATCTTCTGTAGTCACTCTCCCTGAAGTGGAGTATCATCTTCCTTCTTCATTCTGTACAGGTGGTTCTATGCTTGATATATACTGGTCAATAGAGTATGTCATGTCATAGTTTATTCTTTCTGAGGCAAATCACGAACCTTGCTTTGTACACTTGTTTTTGTAGATCCATATGGAAGATACTACGTACTTCCCTTTATGTCTCGAAATCATATAGTATACTTCATTCCCCATGATCAACTGTTATTCTTTGATCATAGCTTCTTTCATAGCATTCTTTTCTTCATCTTGAGTTATCTCTCGTACCCATGGTGTTCTTCATCTTTCGAGGTGGATCTACCACTCTCTGAAGCTCTTTCTTCCGTCATGGTGTCTCTGACCCTGGGAGCTTCAGATTCATGTTTATTGGAGTGAATCTTGAATTGTCATCACTTGTTCTTCGGAACAAGTCTCATCCTTCTTTTCTTGTAGGAGGTTGTACAGGACCTTATCTACAATTCAAATGCACCAGTTTCATGGTTAGAACTATTTCATAAAACATATGCATAACGACAAATTCTTATGCATCATGCAACTGTTTAGCCAATACAACATTCATCCATATCTCACAGAAACTTTCTAGATGCCTTCCATCTCTACCATGATATCATTGAGATTGTGCACTAATCCAATATGTCAGCAAAGAGGTTTCATTCTAGATAAGTAGCAATGGAGAGTTGTATAGCACCATGAGCTACTTACCCATCACATGCATATTAGTAGTATATAGTCATTAATGCAAACAATCTATCATGCATAACACATCAACTGAATATAATCAAATGTATAACAAAACAATATCATGAAATGACAATTGAATACTTATCTTTTATTTGTTTCGTGGGTAGACTCCATCTTGATCATTCTGCTTTATCATCTTCTTCATTCATGAAATCATCATTTCTTATCCAAATGATAAGATGAATAAGAGGTTCTTCAAGAATTGAGTTCTTCATATTCCTCATCGCTTGAGGGATCTTCTTTGAATGGTGAGAGCTTGATCTTCAATTGCTCCCATCTTCCTCTTCTCTTCTTATGAGTCGAGCTGAAAGTAATCACTTCCTTCTGGCATACATTTTTCGCATGAATGAATCCCACGATCCTGGGAGGCCATTCAAGGTGGCTATCACCACTTCTTCACTTTTTCTTTTACCTCTTCAATTTGTTTCTTAAGGTCATTTTCCAATGTATGTTCTTTCCTTCAAATAACTTGGTCAAGGAATCAAACATCTCTTTCGGTGTCTTTAGGGAAGACACTTGTGGTACAAGTTGATCCGTGACTGAATCAACAATGATCTTCTTGGCCTTGACCAAGTTCTTCTGGTGTAAGGTTTTGAGCCTCATCTCTCTCTAGAACTGGAACCTCTCTACTCATGTAGGTGTCCAATTCATTTTCTTCAGAGAGATCAAATACTTCCATGCTTGGAAGTTGTCAACTTCATTAAGCTTATCATTAAGCTGATGTGATAGATCACTTTGAAATGAGAACCTCAAATGCAAATAGCAAAAGATTAGATTTTACCAATCTGAGGTGTCCGTCCTGCTTCCGGAGTTGGTTGATCTAGGGTTTGTCCGAGAAACCCCAATTTTCAAAACTTGGAATCGTTCAGATCTGATTGGATAGAAAAATAGATCTCTTCAAATGGAGCTGTCCAATGTGCTCCTTTTCTGAAAACAGTGGAGGGAAGCTCCCGGAACAGGAAGCCCTAGTTTTCCAATTTCTTCTGCAGAAATGCCTGTCACTGTTTCTATGATATCTCCGAAATTACTGCTCCTCTGTGTCTGAAATTTCGCACTGAGGTAACCTTGCATGTCCCTGATCCAACACCACAGGTTTCATCAGAATTGGTTTCACCAATTGGGATTTAGGATCCTTTTCCCAAGGTGACTTGTTACAGGGCCGTTCAGAACAACGAAGTTGTACGGCATGCCACGTGTCACTGTTTCATCTTCTGGTTCTGAACTTCGGACCACAGAAAGTGCAGTCCGTGCTCTTTCTGGAACATCTTCAGGAATTCCATTTGGACCTCTGTAGCCCAAGGTATAGCAATTCTCCCCAAGTGTCCTGTTTAGGGATGAATTCTGGAAGAGGTTGGAACCCTAACTTGGAGGGATCATATTTCCCAGAATATAGCGAATTTGAGGTTGAATTTTGGACACAGTGTATATCAGGATTTTATCTTCGGCCTCTGCAATTTTCAGCTCCTGAACCTTCGCCAATATCGAGATATAACGAATGTACCAAAACTTAGCAGTTTTAGTATTTAGGGTTTTTCTAGCTCGGGGTCAAACTAGGGTTTGACTTTCCCAGAGTTTCACCCAACCAAAAATCTTGATCTAGGTCTCTAAACTTCGATTTTGATGAGGAGAGCAATCCTATGCTGGGTTCACTCAAAAATTCTTCTTCTGCAAGAAGCCCTAATTTTCCGCACCAAAAACTGAAAATGCTCGGAATTGAATTCTGCTTCGACAGAAAGATGCGCCCTTCAATGGAGAGTCAACCTAGCCTTCTTTTGCTGATCGATTGTGGAGAGAGAACCAAAAAGTAAGAAGCCCTAGATTCTGTAGCTGCATAATGTCTTCTTTCAGGGTGGCTCTGATACCATGTTGAATTTTCATATGCTAAGCTAGATCATTAGTATTTCATTTCGATTTCATAACAAAAGCATATAAACAGGATCACTGAAAGATAGACAAGCACAACCATACAAAAGGAACACAAAGATTTATCTTGGGAAAACCCTAAAGGGAAAAACTCGGCAAAAGCTTCCTCAATATAGATGCCCCAAAAGATAAAAGATAAACCCAACAAGGAGATCAAAGCCTGATCCTCCTCCTTCTCCAGCTACTCTTCTCTTCTCCACTAATGCGCTACACAAGTGAGAGTGTGTGCTTCAAATGAGGAGCGCTACACCTCTATTTATATTCATCCGTTCACTCTAATTAACTCATCCGACATCTAAGCTCGAGTTAAATCATGTAGGCTCGAGTTACACATGTAGGCTAAAGTAACCACACTGGGGTGCTAATGACCCACCTTTACAATTAGAGGGGACTACCTCATGACTCTTATTAGTTCTTCCGATTAGAAGCATCGGAGTACAAAGTAATACAAGTTGTTCTCCCGGTAGGACCATCGGGGACCACAAAAAAGATACATATAGAATATTCTTCGAAGTTACAATATTTCAATAATTATCAACGGTGGAGATCACAACAACGAAGATCAACACATGGATCAAGTTGACCATTTCAAAGGGGGTGCACTTTTTCTCAAGGATGCCTCCCTAAGGCGGAAAACATAAGATAACAGAAGATACATCATGATAATACATCAAGGGGGTCACTAGGGGCTTAATTCACCCTAGGCCCCATTACAACCTCATAACATATGATATAACAGTGTAATACATCAATTAGCCAAGTTGAGGGGCGCCCCTTGGGGGACGTCCTCACTAACCGAGTCAAAATAAAATAATCCGAACAACAATGTTGACTGAAACTGCTGAAGAACTGTCCGGAGAGCCAAAGTACATCATTTGACAAATTTCCAAGCCATTTCCTTGACCCAACATGCCAAATCAATTTTTTTCAGCGAATTCCTTAGTTCAAACTTCATTTTCAGGTGGTACATCCTCTAAAACTGATAAATATCATCATAACTCTATCCAAGCTGAGAACTGGGGCAAACTGACTGTACTGGATGATCTGGAGACATAGGAGAATGGTATAAGTGACTACTCATACCCCCTGGAACATTGCAATGCTCTAGGAGAACTAAAATCACTGCCATCTGTAATAAAATTTGATCATTTGGCCAATAATAAAGTGATAATAATCACTGATCAAGAGATCTGGGGCCAAACTCTCAAAACTGAAACCAAAGTATTGGTCCTGGGCATGTCTGGAACAAATATAACCAATGTTGTTTTTTGAGTCATTGCCTTGGGCACTGTGTTTGACTTGGTCAACTGGGTTGACCAGGTCAAAGTACCCAAACTGGAGGTGAGATACTGTATCCATATGATCTTGCATACATCCAAGGTAAGAAATGCTCCAATGGTGTATATCAAAACCAAACTTAAATCATGTTATTCATAATCATGGTGACAATAATAATAATAGTAAGTAAGATATACCTGTACCTTTGAAAAATCTTGGAACCTTCTGGAAGTCTGTTTGTGCATGCCATACTTACAAAGTCTAAACGGTGTGCTAATGCTAGGTGAGGATGGAAAACAAGCCTAAGGCAAAGGGAGATGATTTGTAGCCGACTTAGACCATACGATTTTTCAGTATGCTGACAATTACACACCACCACAGTAAAATATACATGACAGATGAACAATAGGGGATGGTGGTGTCTCACAAGTGGATGAGATAATCTGAAAAGAGCCCATTCAACTTTAACAATATGCATACAGCTCACATCCAAGCTAAAACAAGCTTCGTGAGGATCTTTACTAGGACCCTTGTGTTGAGTACACAAGAATTGTAATGTGGAGATCCTAGGGGACACTATGAATTAGCGGTCCCTTGCCCCATCTCACATCAAAACCCGTAGGCTCCGTTAGGAATTTGTCATTACATTTCAATAGTGGCTAGCAGTCTTTATATTTAACATTTGTTTATCCACTTCTTTTTTTTTAGGCCTTTTCACAATTTTATTTTACAACCCTTTTTGAGTTGTGTCTAAAGACACATTTTGCATTTATTTGAGGGCTTTGCATTTCAACTGATAGTATTTTTAGCACATAATGCATGTAATGATGGTAGACATTTTGCTTCAAATTTTAGCTGACGCTCTTTGGGATAACTCAGAGTCGAGACACAGAAAACATGGGATCCATCATGCATAGGGGTCAAAGTAGGGAAAGTGATCTTCAATCTCATAAGTTTTAATCAAGCTATAGTCATGGGTTAAGGATCAATCATGGATGAACTGAATGGACAGAGACAAATGACACATGGAACCAACATAGCACTAAGGTTTAACATTCACACAAAGTATGGCATGAGCAACAGTCTTCAACATTAAGCACTTTGATTAGTCTTAGCACAAGTTCAACCATCAATATAAGCATAGGTCACCATGATCATCCTCACAAGACAAGCCTAGGTGTTTGACATACATCATAGAGCAAAATCAGACCATGAAACATATACCTGATCTCACCATATATACCTGTCCCCATCTGATAGGGCAAATCTGTAACTGTGTGTACCACATCTGATTTGCTACTCTGCTCAAATGAACTAGGTCATCACTGAAATCATCTCAATGGACCAATGAATCTTAGTCCTGGCAAAGAAACTCTGCTGAATAAGGCTCTGAAATAGGTTGAGGTTGTAATGATCCATGCTAAAACCCCATGTGAAAAATAGCTTGGAATAGAATAAGAGATAAATCTGAATGCTGCATCATGTAGCCCAACTACAAATGTATATGTGATAACATCACCCACGTTACTTTTGATGCATCCAACTAGTCGGTCGAACCGCAACTGTGCAAAGCATACACAACGAAGGCCTTGTTAATTTTAAAGATTTTTTGAACAGTGTTTGCTTGTTTATTAAATCCCCAAGAGTCTCCATTAGGTTATAAACCCTAATCAGGAAAGCAAGGGGAGTAAATTACTGGAAAAGTAAAGGCAAAATAAACAAACAAATGTTATTTAATTAATCCTACAACGCATCTCTTTCTCCTTTCGGGTAACTCGGGAAGTCGTGAGGTTAGTACTTGCATTACTTTGCAATGAATGAAATTGAAATTTGAAATAACTAAGTATATTGATCTATAAAGCAAAACTACACTAACAGAAGCAAAACCATGAAAAAAGTGCATCGACGCAAAACCTCCCAGTGGGGATGGGGAGTGGGCTCTTAGAATCCTACTCAAAATATTTTATTACGGTATTTACAATGCTTGAGGTGGATGCCAATGGTCCTTAGAGATCTGGATCCAAAGGCTTACAGGTTTTAGGAATGAAACAAGAAAAATGTATGTTGCTCTAGAAGGCTCTGGATGGCCCAAATCTTCAATTTTTCAGCAACACTTTTCCTTGTTCTGTTAACAAAAGACAAAAACCAGCCACCTATCCTGCACCAAATGTGCTAAATATAATGGTTAAAGCATAAAATAGTTAAGTATTGAATGATTGAAAAATATGCACAAGCACTTAACAATACTATATCTATTCTAAGAATGATGCTTTATAATTCTAGATCTAGAAACATGCTTAAAAAGATCAACCTTTAGATATCCTTTGAAAGAGATACTAAACTACTTAAGCATGTGAGTAACTGTAACCAAAGGGGAAAGTTTGATTTAAAATTGAGGGAGATAGAGAGAGAAGGAAAGAGCTCAAGCTTGGGAATGCTTGTTCTATGGAGTCCATTGGTGGAGAGCGGAGGGACTATACCTATTCAACAATGAGTTCTTGGAGAGTGAGAGAAGCAAGCAAGATCTCACACAAATCCAAGAGAAGCACCTGTAAAACACCTTCACACTTGCCAAGAGACTTGTCAAATCCAATAAAAACTCATGCCAAAGACAAGAAGAGCATACCCATAAGCAAATCAACATGCAAACTCTAAATCTTGAACATAAATTAATTAAGAGAGCAAAGAAACTACTTGACTCACTCCTACCGATTAGTACTAATCCTTCAATGAGGCTAGATTTGACAAGGAATAACAAATGCATAAAACAATTTCTACATAATACCTCAGCAAAAACATGAGACAATGATCATCCAACACTTAAGCCATGCACCACATGAGACCTCCAAAGCCTTTTATTATTCCAAAAATAATAAAATACAATACAACTAGAGCAGATCTTCGGTCCTCTTACCATGAATAATAATGAGCAAGAAGCTTGCTTATATAGAAAAATGGAAGAAGTGGAGGGGCACATCCATCACTTGGAGTAAAGTCGAGTTAAAGGAGAGATTTGCTTGAGCTTGGGAGATATTGAAGGGATGACGATTGAGTTGAAGTGGAGCGGCGATTATGGAGGAGGTGCCACCTCCCATGAGGTAGGTGACCTCACTCCACCAACTCGCCATCTCCCCAAATTGCCAATACAACAACTAAAGATTGCATCCTTCAACCCACATGCGAGTCAACCCAAGGATTGCGTCATCCCTTAAAACATATGATTTGTAACTCTAAAATTTAACCAAAGTTTAATGCTGTAACATTTGGAAAGGGTCGCATGACCATGGGGGACCCATTTGCCATGTCACCCCATACAGTAAACAAATCAATTTTGACTTTTTCATTCTTGTCCTTTAGTGCCAATTTGTTGCATGATTAGCATTAAATGCCGTTTTGATGCACCTTTAGTGAAATAATGCTTTACGAGATGTTTTGGCCGCTCGAAACATATGAAAAATGGGTTTTGGGGTGAAGAGGACGCTCTGAGTGTGAAAACGAGCATCCACACGCCAAATTTTGCCTCCGGATCAAGCTTTTATGTCATTTACAAGGTTTTTAATTAAACCATTAAAAATGGCGCAATTTTGCAGGAAAAATAATTTTCTCGGAATTGAACAAAAGCCTAGGGGGACCTAGCACATGTCCATGCGACTCAATTCAAATGCCTAACATGTTTATAAACATTGAAATAGAGGCTCTAGTAACCCCCTAAGGCCTAACCACCAAGATGACTACCCCAACTTTGGAGGTGTGAGTGAAAAACTTGGAAATTATTAGTCCTTGGTTCAACAACAAATAATTACCAAGGGTACAAACACTCTGGGATAGTCAGCTTGATGTCTAAGTCTAGGAAGCTAAGTCTTTTACAAAATTGATCATACTAGCACATTTCTTACAATTTCCCCAAGGGAGTATGAACATGTGTTACAAAAAATTATTAAAAAAAAGTTCCTAGAAAAGGTCTGGTAGACTTTAGAACTTTGACATGAACAAGTGTGCTTGTTCAAACTTTATCGGCTTGCCTAAAAGTCCAACTAGGTACAACTTAGTTGGTAACAGTTATCATGGATGCCATTAAGGAAAGGACCCAAGATATTTGTCAATGAGCCCAAATCATCTACGAGGCTCTCACAAGGTTCCCACAATCCATCGAGCTCATCACCAACCATGGAGGACCAATCAATACATGATCAAGTGTAATTACAAGGAATACATCATCAACACTACCCAAACCACAAACATGAAGCACAAGTATCATATCTTGGCCATCCATAACCTCATCAAGATGCAACTCCTGTTTTTATCATGAAAATTACAAGTGAAAAAATTGCATAAGATATATGGGGTAACAAGACTTATGATTGATTTTGGACTTGTCATTGATTTTGTCATCATCATCATTACTTTTCTAGTTGGTTTGACAATCTTTTACCATTTTGTTACTGCTGAGTTAGAGGCAGTGAAGGCCTTGCATTATGTTACATGAGAGATTGTGATTGGTTGTTCTCGACGAGCTTTTGTCATTGCGACTATTGATAAGATTTGAAGGTATTGTTAGTCGTTCTTACTCTTCAATTATAGAAGTAAATCCATAGGTATCATCGAGGGTGTTAGTAGTCAGAAAGTCAAGTTGGTCTTCGATATAGCATTCCAGACTCACTTTATATTTCAAAACCTTCAACTTCTTAGGGTCCCAAATGTCCCAAGCAAATGAACATGATGTGAAACTTAGAAGTATACTTTGACATAGACCAACTAGGGTTTGATGTAATTATTGCCATTGCATATACTTGCCTTCTCTGTATTTGACAAGGTGAAAATTTTGCTTGAGAATCTCTTGGATTTGTTCAAGTGCATGGTAGGTTCTTAGCATGCTTCATGGTACTATTACATGTAACCTTCCATGAAAAAGTGCATTCAGAGCAAATATGATAGTAGCAAAGGATATCTTCTATTTGTTCTCATACTAGTTCATCGCAAAGTACATTTGTAATTGCTACAACCAATCTTTGGGCACTTTTGCATTGATTTTGCTTTGAATAGTGGAATCATGATGTTAAACTATAGTTGAATGGACTTCGACACAATGAATGCAGTTTGTGTGTTGTTTGCAACATGGGAGGTTAGTGGCATGGAGGGATTTACACATCATCAATTGGGCAAATGGACTATATAGTTATTCACATGGTTTTTGCAAGCCTTCATCTATGAGGGTTTAGAGTCTAGACATGTTCAAGGATATCAAAATAATATTGAGTAAAGGTGTGTTAGTTAGTATTTGCTACTGCTCAAAATAGCACCCCTGCCCTAGCTTACGGATCACAGTGCGGCGAGTGGTAAGCATGAGAGGAGCTAGTGCCCAATGTCACCACACCCTAGCTTCTTAACACTTTAGGTTAACTCCTAAGACCAAGGGGGAGTCCCTAGATTTTGGTGAATGACATCTGCAATTGCTTAAACAACACATAAACACCTTTCCCAAGAAACCTCTCAGCATAGATCAATGCCTTATGGAGTCAAAACAATGAAGCAATAAATAACACTAAGCGAGAAGAAGGAGTTATGACACTTTATCATGGATTCCGAGAAAGATAATTTCAATGTGCTACTGCTGTTATAAGGTTTCAATAGTTAAGATACTTCAAAAAACTTGATATAAACCAATCACAATGATGCCAACTTACTGTATGATATGTACCTTGTATAGTAGGGCAAGGGGCAAGCCTCCAGAGGGTGAAGGGAAACACCAAATCAGATCTGAAAATGTAAATCAGATATGGTATGTGCCCTAGAAGAACCTCTAAATAGATGGTGGTCCCGCTTATCACGTTTCCCAACAGGAGTCCAACCCATAGCTACATATATTGTGTCGGCGAATATATCGTCGAGGGTCCGAAATGAAACTTATCAGCAACAACGGCGAAAATATCGGAAAATGTCGTAAAGCATAAAAAAAATACAAAAATAAACATTATTTTTCAATTTTTTAACATCTAAAGCAACAACAACATCAAATAAACACATTTCCACATANATATATATATATATATATTTCGTTTTTTAAGCCATTTTTAATGGTTTAATTGAAAAACTTCAAAATGTAAAAAAAGTGTGACCCGAAGTTCGTTTTTGGCATGTATGGGCTCGTTTTCAAGCTCAAAGCACCTCCTTTACCCTAGGATCCACTTTTAATATGCTCTGGGTGACTAGATTGTCCTGTATGGCAATATTTT
This sequence comes from Pseudotsuga menziesii, assembly GCA_001517045.1. Classification (NCBI taxonomy): domain Eukaryota; kingdom Viridiplantae; phylum Streptophyta; class Pinopsida; order Pinales; family Pinaceae; genus Pseudotsuga; species Pseudotsuga menziesii. The sequence goes on along the minus strand of LPNX010821909.1, from coordinate 387,957 downwards.
GCTAAAGATGCTAAAAAATATAAAAAAAATGCTAAATTTTAACGAAATGCACCAAAGTCAAAAGTTTGAAAAAGTCAAAAAATCATTTTTTAAATAAGGAAATGACTTGGCATGTGGGTCCAATGGGTATGTGACCCTTCTCCAAACATAATGGTAATTCAAACTTTGGTTAAAATCAAAGGTAATGAGTGGTTTTAAATAGGGGTGACGTCAACCCACATGAGGTTCACGCAAGCATCATCATGATTAGCGAGTGGGATGAGGGTGGATCCCTCTCCATGTTTTAAACACTTAAGACTTTGGTTAAAATTATTAGATGGAGAAAGCTTGGAGCTAGCGAGTGGTTTGCTTGATATGAAAGCGAATGGGATGAATAAACTCGCACGTGAGGAAAGTGTTGACGCCAACAAGCAAGTGAGTAGGTGGTTTTGAGTTGGTGAGGAGCGCTTCTATATTGGAGAGGTGGCGCTAATCTCACTTCATTCAACACCAAACACTCCACTTCATCTCCAGTTAACTCATGTCTACTTCAGTTGGTTGGTGCACCCCTAGGGGTTTGTAATGTCTATTTAAGCGAGGCCTTCTTCCCATTTCTGGACGGAAGCAAAGAACCTCTGCTCTTGTATCATTGTTATTGTTGTTTATGAATAAAATTTGAAAGGTTTTGGAGGCTCATGATCTGTGGCAAGTTGTGCATATGGTGATTTCTTTGTGAGGTAATATTGTTCAATTATTTTGCTTTGCATAACTAATAGTCTAACTTAGAAGGCTCTCTCTAGCATGTAGGGTAAGCATTTGCAGCTGTTAATTTGCTTATTTACTTTCTTGCTATTAGCGATCTAAGGGTTCATGCTTTAGTCTGTTATAATTCATGATCTTTTGGTTTTCAAACCGTGGGGTGTACTAGATCTAATTTGTTTTGTGCAATCCTGATAAGTATGCAGATTACCATCCCGAGTGAAAGGTTGAGCTCGGTCGCATCTCCTTTACTTTGGATTATATGTTGAAACGAACATAGAAGTATTCCTTGGCCGCATCAAAGATCCTTCCAATCTTGCAAGAAAGATTCAAGACTTGAGTAGTTTTTCTTCTCCTTCTTAAAAGTTTAAATCTTTCTTTCTTGGTCACGTTACATTTGAATCAAACTTAGATCTGTTTAAATTTTGTATTACATATTCCTTAGCTTGTTCACTTTCTTGATCTAAAGTGCCTCTAAATCGCAATTATCTGCCTAGATCTAGCATTATTTACTTGATACTTGAAGAAGCATAATTTTCCATTTTTTTGCAAGTATTTAGTGTAATTTTTATTGTATTTTTGTACTAATCTATTAATCCGTGATCATTTAGCTTGCTGGTTTTTAGCAGGTCAAAGGAAAAAGAGAGGGAGGTGCTGCCGAAAAATCACGTTTTGGGCCATTTGAAGCACCCACAATCCATCTACCATCCCCCTCCTCCATTCCTTTTCTTCCCTAAGCAAGTTTGTAAGCCTTTTTGACCCTTTCTTCAAGAGTCAAAAGACATTTCTTTTTCTTTTAAGCATTGTAAGTGATCATAAATAAAAAGCAAGTGGGATTACGACTCCTACAACCTCCTTCCCCCATTTGGGGGAAGCCTGTATCGCCCAATGTGTGATTGATCTTTGATTTACCGCTTTCTTTTAAGTTCTAGATTAGTTCAAGGTTTTGCATCTAGTTAGATCTAATTTCCAATATTTATGTGCTTGCTTCCTTTGTAGATGTAACCCAGTCTTGACTTCCCGAGTAAGGCTTTGTCCTGAAAGAGATCTCTGACTGTAGTTTCCTTATATGTCAAATTGATGTACTGCTTAGAATAAAGCACAAGCACACAATCCGTCTGTCAAGGGCTGTATAGATTAGATTTTCCTTTTCTTCAAATTTGGAATCAACAATTGACTATTTCGGTGTATGCTCACAGGTTCGACCTGAGCTTTGGGATAATCAAAAGCAGGAATGCGCACTAATTAATTCTTCACATTTAATTAAGCAAACTCACATTAATAAAAGCAACTTCCCTAAAACATTACGGAAATCCGACATAACGAGCCTGAGAAACAGTGGGCAAATTCTTTAGGGAGAGCGGGAACAACTAGAAAGCGACCGTGGGGTCCCGTTAGGCTACATTCTTGTTGGTGTAGTGTTGAACACCTCCCTACGACTCCATCTAGCCCACATTTTCCCGTGCAGAGCCATTCTTCTCAGAATTCAAACAGATTCTCAGTACTTCACAGTATATCGAGAATCCCCTTCCCCATAACTTAATTCATCCTTAATAACTTTAAAACTGACCAAGACTCCACTTGCAATACATTTATAGCTTTCAGTAGCATTAGACTCCATTCAACACTGACATTATCTTCAATTTCATATTTTGCTTTTAGGTCATTTATGTTATAATTGCCATATCTATTTTCATGCTGCTATTATATTACTTTTACTTGCAAGTAGCTTGTTTCAGTATTGATTTATCAAAACTCCTAACAAAAACAATTCACTCATAACTAATAAAAGTAAGACCCTTAACAACTCTTTCATAGGGACTACCCTGCTTGGCTCCGTTAGGAGTGGCCTAAACGGAGGAGTCAGGATCAAGTGACAGTACTTGACTCGAGACTTTCCCCTCAAGGACGCACTAAGCAGCTTGAAGATTTCTGCTGCGCTAATTCCCCCAAGGTGTGTGAAAGTCGGCAACAGACCATATTTTACCTAGCAGATCAGTTCCTTCCTCACATTGCTACCTTCAGGAAGCGGCACTAAGAGAGACCGATATCGGCACACCCTCAGACTCCATATAAGTGTAGACACGTGGGACCTTCCCCCTTCCCCAAGGATATTTTAGCAGCATAACCTGACCAAATCACTCCCTAGGAGGCAAATGAGACCCCTAGACCTTAGTGGCAGACTACCTCCTCTAGATAGCAACGCAGTGGGTGGTCTAGACCTTCCACCAATTCTTCCTCTGGACGTCATACTATTTTGAGTTTCCTTCATTCGGCCTCGGATGTTAGGAGAGATGGGTCTTTTCCATGACATACCTCATTACTTTTTGATTTTCTTTCTCTTGGATCTTTTTCTCTTGTACATCTCCACCCTTGTGCAGCTTCTTGTATTTGAGGTTGAGGGTTTTTCATGCTTTAGCATAGACTTCATGCTCTATCCTACTTTACTTTACTTATTGCAATTTGTCTTTTATAGGAGACCTTTTGGTATCCTGCTTTGTAATGACATCATTGTACTCAGCAGTCCCATTGACCTACTTTTTTTGTCATTAGTTGGACATTAATAAAATTATCTTATCTTATCTTATCAAAAGTGCTATAGTGTTTGTATAGTTGTGAATTTTTTATGGTAACCTGTATGTCCTGTTAGAGATTGACATCAAAATTGGGTTGCTCACAAAAATTCAAATTATAGAGCAGCCATTTGTGCAGTAGTCTGTAATATTTTTGGAATTCTCTTCTTAGATCTAGCCATTGCATTGAAAATCTTTACCCATGGGAAAAATTCAGGAACAGGACCATTTTTTTTTCTCTTTCTAAAATTTAAGATGTGGAATGAAAGATCTCCTTCATGCTAACTTAAGCCAAGGAAGATGATACTGTAAGGTTCATAGGTTTAACAGGAAAGAAATTACATTTATTGCATAACCAAAACAAAATGTATATAGTGCAATCTTTTTATAAATATTTTCTTGATTACAATGGGTTGAATTATAGAATATTTAATTCAGTCCAAATCCAAACCTGATTAATCAAGACATTATGATACAACTTGTCTTACCACCTGTGGCCTTTCCTTCCCTATCTACTTTTTGGCTCTCACTTGAGGCCTTTTCTTCCTTACTCGACTTATCCCAACTGTATTTGACCATTATATAAACTTTATTACTCATCGCATATTTACATAGTTTTCCACTTCCACTCCTTTTGTCAGCTAGTATCAGCATCATTCTTGGTCCAACACATTCCCATTCAAGTTCCTAATGCCCTTTTCTTATACCAACTACTTGAAAATTTCTCCAATCATAGTTCTGGATATCAAGAATAATGAAGAATAATGTCAGATAAGTAGCATTCAAGTCCTTACGATGGAAAAATATAGAACATAAGAAATGTATGTGAGAAAGAGAGAGTTATCTCATGTTGGATTGTTTTATGCTTTTTACAGAGAATTCTTACATTGTATAGTTGGGTGCATGTTTGTTAAAGTGCAGCATTCTAATGCCACATTTCCTATTGGACGAGGACCATGGGTGCTTCTGTTGAGCAAGTCTTGTTAGCTGCCAATGATGCAAAGGTATCTATTTTTTCTAGTTGAATTGCCCAAAAGATATCACAGTTGTTTGCAAATAAGTCGTAAGAATTCTAGTGGGACCACAACAATTTCTTTTAAACTTTACTTTTAAGCTTGTATTTTAATACAGTTATGTTGTAGGGAGGATGTACTTTTTGTGGGACATTTGTTGTGTTTGAGTTTCGCTTGTTAGAGATTAGAGAGACAAGTAACTTGGAAACATTTTTTTATCAGTTACAGAATCTAGATTTGGAACATGTATTTTTTTTTGTTTTTCGTAGTGCCCTTGGTATCCTGTGCTTTGGTTTTCTATTTCAAAATATTACTTGTTAAATCTTTTTGAACTTTCTTTCATTGCTACATGACCCTGTCCCCCTCACCTGCACACACACATGTATATTTTTCTTGTTCTAACCATATATGTTCTTCATACCAAGGAAGATAGGTAGTGGGGTTCTTTTGTTTGTTGTGTTTTATTAGCAGTGTTCCAGTATAACATTTTTGTGTGTTATGAAGTAGTTGCATCAATGTACATGATTTGCTACAATCAATTTGGGTGTTATTTCTGTCACAAGGAACTTTGTGCGTATGGATGCCAATGTGAAATGGATAGTCTTTCACATACTCCTTTTTCAATCTCTTGTAGTTCTCCCATAAAGTTTGACATTTTGCTGACAAATATATACTTATTGCTACATGTGCAGCTACATGGAGGAATGTGTATGAAACTTGGTAGGCTTGCCTATAAGGTTGTTCAAATATTTCCATCTTTAGAGGCTGTGCAGCCAAGATGCATGCCAGGCATACAGTCCCTGTGTGCTTTGCACCTTGCACTTGATAAGGGAACAGTGCTTCTTCAGTACTGTGCTGAATGTAGCAAACTATACTTGGTACGTTCTTTCTCCTTCCAATCAAATACAAAGGAGGATAAAATGATAGTCTTGAGAGAAAATAATGTAGCATTCTAATACTAGGAAAATAAAACTTAAATTGTATGTGGAAAGGTGGTTGTACTGCATCTCTGATATAATGGATTTGGAAAGGTGCTTTATACATTATTGTTTCTCAGTATAATGATTTAGATTGTGCAGATGCCTTGGATTGTTTTCAGATTTATTCTTCATTTTGATATTGAGGTGCATGCTTGCTCAGGCTGTTACTGGGGACTCAATCCTTTCAAAAATTTCAAGGATAAAAAATTCACTTGCTGAAAGTCTAAGCCATCTTCAATCAATGGTGCCGCGGAACTTAGCCAGTCAGGTGTGTACATTAAGCATGATTGTATATAGAAATGCGCAGATTTAATCTATGATTATGAATTTGGCTAATGATTTACATTACTTTCGAGTTTCAACAAATAAATGAAAAGTAAATTGTAATATCACAAATTAAACTTGGTTTTGTTCATAATTACTGCAACGATTTTTTGACAGTGAGCACTTTGTGAATGAAACTCCACTAGGCTTCCTTTAGTAACAAACATAATGTGTGGGTTAAAGTTTGCCAATTTTAAAGTTTACCTACATCTTGCTCAACGCTTGTTCCATATGTACATTGTGTATACTCAAACCAGATCCTTTCTTATATAAGAAGATCCACCATGTAAAAGTTGCATACTGAATTGGCTTTTATAATTTTTTTGGTAAAATGCTCTTTGCATAAATTTGAGAATGATACTGTGACATTTTGTGAAACTTGTACAATTCTGATCTATTACACTTTTCTCCATGGCACTCGAATCATCTTCAAGCTTTGCATTTGTGTGCTTGTATATCTACTTGACCCTGTTTAAAGGGGATCTTCCTGGTTCTACTGAAGTGTATTTAATTTGACCTCAAGATCAAATAGTCTATTCAATGTATTTTGTTTCATTAAGTCAGATTTTTCCGTTAATGTTTTATCATTAGCTCTTTAATGACATATTGTGGAGATTTTTCAGCAATGGTTCAGCCAAATAGGTCATGTAGATTTTAAAGCATGTGTGTTATAGACTTCTGAGTTTTCTTCTAAGAGTACAGTGTTAAGATAGAAGTGTTACTCATATGTCCATCAAGTCTGATATGTGAATTTCTCCATTGTTGGTCATATGTTTAGTACCCTGTTGCAGCTGCAACTTTTTTTCCCAAATTTTTTAAAATTTTGGACCCTCTTTTTAATTTTATCTTGCCTGGGAGTGTTTGGATTGCTGAACTTTGTTTTCCCTCTACTACATTTTGGATTGTTTGAAGTTGAATTGAGGTCAAATTGTTTTTTCTTCTTTTCGGAAAGTTGCTTTTTGCCGGCCGATGCTTTTGATTGTGGAACTTGAAGTTTGATTTATGGATGATTTCCTTTATCGCTGTCAGAGGTCAGTTGAGCAATGAGTTGGGGCGGTAGTTCTCTACGCAGCCGCCGTTGCAGAGGCATGATTGCTGCAAAGAAGATATGTCTAAAGGACAAAGCAGAAGGGAGGCAACAAGGAAAGAAGAAGCTGAAGTATAAAGAAGCAGAGATGTTGCTCAAGAAAAAGAAGAGAGTGAAGGTCTGAGATCAACAGGATCTCAAAAAGACCAACGGATTACTGAGCAGAATCGATAGCAGCAGAGGCCCAGGCTTGGGAAAAGTTCGTTAGTTACCAAGCTGGTCCCTTTTTATAAAGTGCTCATAAATCTTAATCTGAAATGTAACGTATTGTATAAATCATGAGCACTCACAAAGAGACAAAAGGGTGGGTTTGAATGGTTGAGGGTACCCAAAGGTCACCGAGGGGCAGCCCAAGAGTTTACTTGTAGTATAAGTATAGGAGAATTAGATGTAAGATGGAATTTTTTCCCAGATAGATTTGTGAGAGTATGTTGTAAGAAGAACTATTTCCTTTTGCAATAAAGAATTACAAGTTTCCTGTTGGAGAAAGCTTGGTGGAATTTTTCAAATGCTGTGCTATGGATTTGTTGAATGTGAACTATTTCGTTTTCAGCTTGCATCCATTAACTGGGAGATCATTCTAGCTCTTTGAACCTATGTTCTTGTTATGAATGCACTCTAGTTTATTCCATGAAATTTCCACTATGAGTAATGAAGGCTTTTCATAAACAATGAGCTATCTTGTTGTTCATATATCTATTAATGTTCGTGTGTTTTAAAATAAGTAACAGCTCTTTGTGATTTTTCTTAATGCATGCGCAGAAACACATTACTCATTGATAAATGATAATCTTGCTCCCTAGGGATAGGTTAGATAGTTAGTTTTAGTTTCTTGTTGTGTGTGATTTAGATGCGAGAGAGTTAAGACGAGAGGTAAAAACCTGCGCATCACATTGTGACCGCTCCTCGTATTCTCTATCAATCTGCATTCTTAGATAGGCACTTGCATATCATACTTAAACTCAAAAAACTAAAAATATACACAGTGGACTGGGCCGTAACCGGTAAAACCTTGTATTTTGTTACTTGACCTATGGTAGCCGGACCGTAAACCGGACGGATTCCCCATACCAAACAGTAACGGGCTAGTTGGGAACGTTTAGTGGGGAGAATCCCTAACTGTTGTCACCTACGATTTTCCAGGCCTCAACAATTTTTGGCGCTAGAAGGAGGGCCGCCAGTGTATGGTTGGCCGAGGAAACCCATTTTCTCAAGATTATTTCATCGGTGACAGTTTTGAAAGCAGTTTGTTTCCCAATCCAATTCTTGAAGAGAAGGGTAAAGAGTTTTTGTTTCCTGTCGATAATGAAGTAGTTGACGATTTGAGAAGAATTACTAGGGCTTATGCGAAGAAGATTGGAGGATTACCGATTATCCCTGCCTTACCCAGAAGAGAATATCGGAAGAAAGACCGCCCTATATTGGAAGACGCAGTGTTGGTTGAAGATTTTGAAGAACTGGTAGAAACAACCTTACAGGAAGTTGTTCAACCTCTGAATCAGTTGGACCCGGATACACCGTACTGTTCACTTGTTCATACCCTTGTTCATTCACCACCTCACTCTCCACTTAAAATCATGGCAAATGTAAATGCAAATCAGCCACCTAACCCACCAAATCCACCACCTGCTTGGAGGGCTAGATCACCATTAAACCTAGCACCTCCTTTGCATGACTTACCTCAGGATTTTGAGAAAATGTTGCCTAAGTTGGACCCAAGTGAAAAGATTTTGGTAGATGATCATTTGCAAAGCTTTTACTTGGCTATAGAAAGACTACGGGCTGGAGAACATGAAGATGTAGTCTGCAGATTGTTCCCTCATACCCTGAAAGGAGCAACAGCCTCATGGTATTTTGCTCTGCCTGCAAACTCAATCATAGACTGGGATACATTTGAAAGAATATTTAGAAGTAAATATGCAGTCCGAAAAACTCATGCAGCTCTGATGAAAGGGTTATGCGCTTTAAAGAAAGAAAGAAAGAAAAAAGTGCATAGTTTCACTCAAAGGTTTGCTGCTTATCTAAAGAATTTTTCTGCAACTGATAAACCATCTGATAAAGTTCTGAGTGAATACTATACTTCAGCTCTAGGGCCTGAATTGGCCATGTTTGCCAAGATGTCAGTCAAACATACATTGTCAGAAACTTATGAAGAAGCTGAGAGGGTAGAAGCTGGAAAAGAGAGCATAGAAGATTATCCTGAGCAGTCGAGAGAAAAAACTCTTGGTAAGAAAGCATTGTTACTGACTAAGCCTAAGGATGAGCAATCACATGACTTTGAAGGGATTGTGAAGATGATGCAGAAGCTATCCAACAGAATAATAGATTTGGAAAAGGAAAAGAAAGCTTAGAAATCTTATAAGCCTTACTATAAAAGGAGAGAAGACAACAATCAATCTAAACCTCCTCCACACAGTCCTGCATCAATGAATTTAACTGAGGTAGGTATGGATAATTTTTGCACTTTTCTTCAGCAACCTCATTCTGAAAAAAATTGCCTCCAATGGATAAATTTGATGACATTAGTAATGAACCAGCTATTGGATTCCAAACTAACGGAAGCTGATGAGGAAGAAAAAAAGCAGCCTACAGAAAAACAATAAGAGGATGCTCTGATTTTATGGGACTGTGTCTCACTTTTTGATACAGAAGAGGAGGGTTCACTGAAACAGGAAAAAACATCAGAAACAAATGTGACAACAAGAAGTCAAGGTTTGATAAATAAAGACAATTCAATGCCTTCGAAAATTAAGAGACTTCAAGAGAATGTAAAGAAAATTCAAAAGAGCACCACAGCTGATAAAATGCCTGAATTCACCATTACGAGTCAAAATCCAAAGAAAATCAACATGCCTGTTAAGCCTGTTGAAGAAAAGATTGATAATGTAAAAAAGAATCTTGAAGAACATAAGATGGAGTATAATATTGTGGAAGATATTAAAAGGGCTAAGGCAAATATCTCACTGTTTGAAATGTGTAATGTGCCTCAGCAGAAAGAAAAATTGTTAAAAGCCCTTGAAGTACCAGAGGAAAAGCTTCCCACTGACAACCAACCTGAAGAAGAAGAAATTGGTGAAGCAAGTGTGGGAGGTAAGTCTAAATACAAAACTCCACCATTTCTCCTAACTTTTGAAATTTTCAACCATAACGTGCACAACTGTTTAGTAGACTCAGGGGCATCAATCAATGTTATGCCACTTTCAGTCTCCAAGAAGATAAATGGACAACCTAAACCATCTACCTGACAGGTTATTCAATTAGACAGAACAACTGTGAAGGTAATTGGGGAAATAGAGGATGTTCTGATTCGATTATCTTCAAATGAAAAGGTATGTCAGTTCATCGATATTGTAGTAGCAGACATACCTGAGGCTTATGGACTTGTTTTAAGTCGGGATTGGTCAGCAAAGCTAAATGGATATTTTGCATCGGATTGGTCACATCTGTGGTTGCCTTATAAGGGAAGTCCCAATCAAATAAAAGTATTAAGAGAGCCCCACATGAAGCACAATGTTACTCAGTTGGAAGGTAAGAATGAACCAGTGAATTCTGTATTGGGAAACTACTTCATTGAACTAGAACCGGGAAACTACCAAGTGGAAGAAGCCAGCGGTACACCAGACACCCAGCCCGATCTCCTTCGATTTTCACGGGTTGATGAGATTGATTGTAAAATAGTAGACTTAGTTTCAGATGTAGTTTTTGATTCAAGTACAGTAGAAGTAGATAGTTTTTGGACATTTTTTTTTGATGGATCTAAAACTTTGGAAGGATCAGGAGCTGGTTGTGTCCTGATTGATCCAAAGAAAAATAAACATTTTCTTTCATGTAGATTAGAATTTGAATGTACCAATAATACAGCCGATTATGAAGCATTAGTTCAGGGACTAAGAAAAACAATTGAATTAAAAGTAGAAAATCTGAGTGTATGGGGATTATGAAATAATTGTAAAGCAAATTCGAAATCAGATACATTGCATTTCACCTCATTTAAAAGCTTACCAGAATGAAGTGTGGGATTTGCTTAAAAATTTTTGTGCATTTAATATTGTATCCATTCCTAGACTAAAGAATGCAGTAGCTGACTTGTTAGCTACCTCAGCTGCAAGGCTTGTACCTTCAAATAACAGATGTTCTATTGAATTACTTTTCAGGCCTTCGGTTCCAGACATGATTACCAATCTACGAGTTTTTGATGATGATCAACAAATCTTGGAATGTTTGATGAATGATGAAACATTCAAAGGAGCAATAATCGATGATGAAGAACACCAAGCTGAATTAAAATTCGACAACTTTATTCCTAAAGGAGTCAGGACCTTAGAGCGAATGTTTGATCTAGACAACAAATTCAGAAGTCCAACAAATGTCAAAACTCACAGCTCGTCCTTACAATTCGAACTAATAAATTTGGGAACTGAAGTTAAACCCAGATATGTAAATTTGGGAAAGTGTTGTTCTCTAGGTGAAAGAAATATGTTCATTAGTTTGTTCAAACAATACAAAGATGTGTTTGCCTGGACATATGAAGAGCTTAAAACATATGACACGAAGATTATACATGTCATCCCTATTAGAGCTGGAGTCAAGCCTTATTAGCAACCTTTGAGAAAGATGCATCCAAAACTAGAACATTTAATTCATAGTGAAGTGAAAAAATTATTGGATGCTAAAATTATATTCAAAGTTAGACATTCGGAATGGGTGTCGAATTTGGTGCCAGTGAGGAAGAAATCCAGAGAAATCAGGCTATGTGTAGATTTTAGAAACCTCAATCGTGCTTCGGATAAAGATAACTATCTAGTCCCACCCATGGAACAAATATTGCAGATGATTTCGGGTTCTGAGTTATTTTCATTACTAGATGGATTCTCTGGCTATAATCAGGTATTAATAGCTGAAGAAGATAGACTTAAAACTACATTCAGAACAAAGTGGAGAACTTTTGCTTACAGAAGAATGCCCTTTGGACTCATCAATGCTGGAGCTACTTTCCAGAGGGCTATGGATATAGCTTTCCGCGGTCTGATTGGGCGTAGTGTTGTAGTATATCTCGACGATGTCACGATATTTTCAAAGAAGAGAGAAGAATATGCATTCCATCTAAAACAAATTTTCGAGCGTTGTCGAAAATATGGGATCTCACTGAATCCTAGGAAATGTGTGTTTGCGGTTATAGAAGGAAAGCTACTGGGTCACATTGTTTCTAAAAAAGGGATCTCCATAGACCTAGAAAGGATCAAGGCCATAGAACAGATCCCTTTACCCCATAACAAAAAAGGTATGCAATCATTCATGGGGACAATTAATTTTGTGCGAAGGTTTGTACCAGATTTCGCTCAAATTATTAAACCTTTGCAGCAAATGGTGAAACAAAGTGTACGATTCAAGTGGATTGATGTAGAGAAGAATGCATTCAGTAAAATAAAGACATCTATTGCTCATGCACCATCTCTCAAAAGTCCAAATTTTGGAAAGGATTTTATTTTGTACACTTTCGCATCTGACGATTCATTAGCAGCGGTGCTTACACAAAAGGAAGATGGGGGAGATGAGTATCCCATATCATTTATGAGCACTGGTCTGCAGGGAGCCGAATTGAACTACCTAGCTGTCGATAAACAAGCTTATGCATTTTTCAAAGCGGTAAAACAATTCAGGCCGTACATACTTAAGAACCAGACGAAGGTAATAGTTCCACACCCAGCTGTAAGGTCTCTTTTCGTACAAAAAGAATTAGGAGAAAGAAGAGGCAACTGGGTAACAACTTTACAAGAATATGACCTCGAATTCAAACCAGCATCCATAGTTAAAGGGCAAGGACTGTGCAAACTAATGGCTGAAGGTAAAAACAATGAAGAAAACAATTAGGACAATGAAGCTGAGTTACATATGATGGATGTATGTCCTCTTTTCACAGCTCTAGATTCCTGGTACCGAGACCTTGTTCATTACCTTCAGGAAGGATTGTTGCCAGAACATTGGAATTCCAAACAATGAAGAGCATTGTGTCTTAAATCAGCTTCATATCAGATCGTTGATGGAATATTATTCAGAAAGAATTATGATGGAGTTCTTCTCAGATGCTTAGAGAAAGAAGATGCAAAGAAGGTCACAACAGAGTTACATGATGGGCCTGCTGGAGGTCATTTTTCTGGAGATACGACAGCCCATAAGATTCTCAAAGCCGAATACTATTGGCCCACACTGTTCAAGGATGCGCATGCCCATGTCAAAAAGTGTGATATCTGCCAGAGGTGTGGGGGAAGACAAGCCAAAGCAGCAGGACCATTGAAGCCTGTGATGATAACAAAACCATTCGAGCAATGCGGGATTGATATCATTGGAGAGATAAAACCAAATTCTTCCTTGCAACACAAATACATTTTGACGACAACTGAGTACTTCACTAAATGGGTCGAGGCCATTCCGTTACGTAAAGTGAAGTAAGATGCGGTCATGGATTTCTTGCAAGATCAAATTATGACCAGGTTTGGGGATCCAATTTCCCTGGTTTTTGATAATGCTACTTATTTTTCTTCTATTAGATTAACTGCATTTGCTCATGAAAGAGGAATCAAGTTGCATTATTCTGCAAGCTATTACCCACAAGGAAATAGTTTGGCAGAATCTACAAACAAGAACCTGATTAGGATCTTAAAGAAAATTGTGATAGAAAACCAGAGAAGTTGGCATTTAGCATTACCAAATGCTCTTTGAAGTTTGGGCTGATAGAGTCACACCCAAGAATTCCTTAGGTGTGTCACCATATACCCTTGTTTATGGAAAAGAAGCTATTCTTCCTCCTAACATTATGCTATCATCTTCCATAATAGCTCAGGAGTCTAGAGGCATAGATAACGAAATCCTACAAATTAGAATCTATAATCTCTTGAAGGCAGAAGAGTCTAGATCCAGAGCCAAAGAACGTTTTAAGCATCAACAGGAAGTAGTGAAATGGTGGTTTGATAAACATAAAGCTGGAAAAAAAGAATTTGAAGTGGGAGATCTGGTTCTTAAGTGGGATCACCCGCATGATAAAAAGGGGAAACACACGAAGTTTCAACAGTTATGGGTAGGCCCTTTTTAGATTGCAGCAAAGCTTGGCCCCTCAACCTACAAGTTGCAAGATTTACAGGGGTGGGAAGAGAACTTACCAGTTAATGGTTTAGTTCTCAAACCTTATTTTTCTTGATTTTTGTTTTTGTTTTGTACATAAATAAACTAATTGGGTTGTTTGTTTTTGATTTATTTCTATTTCTATTTGTTTTAGTTAGATTTTGATTGATTTCAATAAAAGAAGCAAACTTTTGGTTGCATGGAGAGCATCAGAATTCTGGATCCTTGGTCATAAGACTGTGTACTATTGATTTAATCTGAAAGAATTTCTTCTAGTTTAGCAGTTTTCCTAAATGGCTATGAACACATTGAAGTCCTACTTAATCCTTGTAAAATAACTCAAGATCAAAAGGTCTGGAATACTATTTCGAGGCTCCATCCATCTCACATTTAAAAATGTGTTAGGTGGTGACAGCAAAAGACCCATGGAAAGGAAGCAAGGTAAACAGTATATTATATATAAATAATCCCATGCCAAGAATTGAAAGCCAAAAGACAAATAAGAGTCAAAAATCTCATAAGAAAGCAATATGTATCAAAACAAAGTACCGAACCATATGAGTACAAAATTGCCAAAGTTCTTCTCCGTCCGTGAGCTGAAAATTAGATACATCTCTCACACAAAAGGACACTATGGATAGAGGAGCCTGAATAAAATTTAGAAAGAAATGCATGTAGGAGGACTCAAAAAGGACAAAAAAAGTCCAAAAGCACAAAAGTGCAAAATGGCATGGGAATGAGGAACAAATGAATATTCTTGTTTACCATATGTTACAATCCTGTGGTGTCCAAGCTGGAAGCTACCCGAAGACAGAGGTAAAAAATGAAACTCATATTCCTGGCCTCAAAAGAGTTATCTTGACTTTGAAATCTTGGGTTCCATTTTCCTAAATTGGACTATCATCAATGATTAAAAGTACATACATTTGCCATTTGGGAAATCCATGCATCTAGAAGAATTCAACATGTTGGTTTTATTGTCAAACAGTATGTTACTTAAGGAAGAAATTGTCCAGAGATTTAGTTTCACCAGGTAGTCGCCAATTGTTGTAGCTGCAACTTTTTTTCCCAAATTTTTTTAAATTTTGGACCCTCCTTTTAATTTTATCTTGCCTGGGAGTGTTTGGATTGCTGAACTTTGTTTTTCCCTTTGCTACATTTTGGATTGTTTGAAGTTGAATTGAGGTCAAATTGTTTTTTCTTCTTTTCGGAAAGTTTCTTTTTGTCAGCTGATGCTTTTGACTGTGGAACTTGAAGTTTGATTTATGGATGATTTCCTTTATCGTTGTCGGAGGTTAGTTGAACAATGAGTCAGGGCGGTAGTTCTCTATGCAGCCGCCGTTGCAGAGGGATGATTGCTGCAAAGAAGATATGTCTAAAGGACAAAGCAGAAGGGAGGCAACAAGGAAAGAAGAAGCTGAAGCATAAAGAAGCTGAGATGTTGCTCAAGAAAAAGAAGAGAGTGAAGGTCTGAGATCAACAAAATCTCAAAAAGACCAACGGATTATTGAGCATAATCGATAGCAGCAGAGGCCCAGGCTTGGGAAAAGTTCGTCAGTTACCAAGCTGGTCGCTTTTTATGAAGTGCTCTTAAATCTTAATCTGAAATGTAACGTATTGTATAAATCATGAGCACTCACAAAGAGACAAAAGGGTGGGTTTGAACGGTTGGGGGGAGCCCAAAGGTCATCGAGGGGCAGCCCAAGAGTTTGCTTGTAGTTTAAGTATAGGAGAATTAGATGTAAGATGGACTTTTTTCCTAGATAGATTTGTGAGAGTATGTTGTAAGAAGAACTATTTCCTTTTGCAATAAAGAATTACAAGTTTCTTGTTGGAGAAAGCTTGGTGGAATTTTTCAAATGCCATGCTATGGATTTGTTGAATGTGAACTATTTCGTTTTCAGCTTGCATCCATTAACTGTGAGATCGTTCTAGCTCTTTGAACCTATGTTCTTGTTATGAATGCACTCTAGTTTATTCTATGAAATTTCCACTATGAGTAATGAAGGCTTTTCATAAACAATGAGCCATCTTGTTGTTCATATATCTATTAATGTTCATGTGTTTTAAAATAAGTAACAACTCTTTGTGATTTTTCTTAATGCATGCGCAGAAACACATTACTCATTGATAAATGATAATCTTGCTCCCTAGGGATAGGTTAGATAGTTAGTTTTAGTTTCTTGTTGTGTGTGATTTAGATGCGAGAAAGTTAAGACAAGAGGTAAAAACCTGCGCATCACATTGTGACCGCTCCTCGTATTCTCTATCAATCTGCATTCTTAGATAGGCACTTGCATATCATACTTAAACTCAAAAAACTAAAAATATACACAGTGGACTGGGCCGTAACCGGTAAAACCTTGTATTTTGTTACTTGACCTATGGTAGCCGGACCGTAAACCGGACGGATTCCCCATACCAAACAGTAACGGGCTAGTTGGGAACGTTTAGTGGGGAGAATCCCTAACTGTTGTCACCTACGATTTTCCAGGCCTCAACAATTTTTGGCGCTAGAAGGAGGGCCGCCAGTGTATGGTTGGCCGAGGAAACCCATTTTCTCAAGATTATTTCATCGGTGACAGTTCTGAAAGCAGTTTGTTTCCCAATCCAATTCTTGAAGAGAAGGGTAAAGGTTTTTTGTATCTTGTCGATAAAGAAGTAGTTGATGATTTGAGAAGAATTACTAGGGCTTATGCGAAGAAGATTGGAGGATTACCAATTATTCTTGTCTTACCCATAAGAGAATATCGGAAGAAAGACTGCCCTATATTGGAAGACGCAGTGTTGGTTGAAGATTTTGAAAAACTGGTAGAAACAGCTTTACAGGAAGTTGTTCAACCTCTGAATCAGTTGGACCTTGATACACCCTATTGTTCGTCTGTTCATACCCCTGTTCATTCACCACCTCATTCTCCACCCAGAATCATGGCAAATGTAAACGCAAATCAACCACCTAACCCACCAAATCCACCACTTGCTTGGAGGGCTAGGTCACCATTAAACCTGGTACCTCCTTTGCATGACTTGCCTCAAGCCAATCCGAACCCTAACCCACCAAATCCACCACCTACTTGGAGGGCTAGGTCACCATTAAACCTGGTACCTCCTTTGCATGACTTGCCTCATTGAGGCAAGTCATGCCTCAATGAGGCAAGTCATGCAAAGGAGGTACCAGGTTTAATGGTGACCTAGCCCTCCAAGCTTTTGAGGCAAGTCATGCAAAGGAGGTACCAGGTTTAATGGTGACCTAGCCCTCCAAGCAGGTGGTGGATTTGGTGGGTTAGGGTTCGGATTGGCGGTTACATTGTTATGATTCATACTTTCATCAGAGGATTTCGAATTAGTCCAGATGCGGCCTGGATTGAGATAATCTGTTTTATCGGGCTTGTGATTTTAGTTTGGATAGTGGTTTTAGCGGTTTTCAAGACACAAACTCGTAGGATTTCTTTGTGTCGTCATTTTTTCTTTTCATGCATTAACACTGTGTATAGTTTATCTTACAGAATGCATACGGAGAAGGTAAATGGACTGATACAATTTTTGGTTATTCATGACAGGATGATTGCTGCTGCAAAGAAGACATATCTAAAAGACAAAGCAGAAGGGAGTTGGCTGAGGAAAGGAAAAGTAAGAAGCAGAGATGTTGCTCAAAAAAGAAGAAAGTGAAGGTATGAGATCAACAGGATCTCAAGAAGACCAACATATTACTGAGCAGAATCGATAGCAGCAGAGGCCCAGGCTTGGGAAAAGTTCATCAGTTACCAAGCTGGTCCCTTTTTTATAAAGTGCTCTTAAATCTTAATCTGAAATGTAACGTATTGTATAAATCATGAGCACTCACTAAAAGACAAAATTGTGAGATTAAACGGTTGGGGGGGAGCCCAAAGGTCACCAAGGGGGCAGCCCAAAAGTTTTGCTGTTTTGTATAACTATAGGAGAGTTAGATGTAATAAAGGACTTTTTCCCAGATAGATTTGTGAGAGTATGTTGTAAGAAGAACTATTTCCTTTTGCAATAAAGCATTACAAGTTGCCTGTTGGAGAAAGCTTGGTGGAATGTTTCAATTGCTGTGCTATGGATTTGTTGAATGTGAACTATTTCGTTTTCAGCTGTTGTCCATTAACTGTGAGATCGTTCTAACTCTTTGAACCTATGTTCTTGTTATGAATGCGCTCTAGTTTATTCTATGAAATTTCCACTATGGGTAATGAAGGCTTTTCATAAACAATAAGCTATCTTGTTGTTCATATATCTATTAATGTTCATGTGTTTTGAAATAAGTAACAGCTATCTATGATTTTTCTTAATGCATGTGCAGAAATACATTACTCATTGATAAATGATAATCTTGCTCCCTAGGGATAGGTTAGATAGTTAGTTTTAGTTTCTTGCTTTGTGTGATTTAGATGCGAGTGAGTTAAGATGAGAGGTAAGAACCTGCGCATCACATTGTGACTGCTCCTCGTATTCTCTATCAATCTGCATTCTTAGATAGGCACTTGGATATCATACTTAAATTCAAAAAAAACTAAAATATACACAGTGGACCGGGCCGTAGCCGGTAAAACCTTTTTATTTTGTTACTTGACCTATGGTAGCCGGACCGTAAACCGGACGGATTCCCCATACCAAACAGTAACGGGCTAGTTGGGAACGTTTACTGGGGAGAATTCCAAACTGCTGTCACCTGCGATTTTCCAGGCCTCAATAGTTTTTGGCGCTAGAGAAGGAGGGCCTGAACCTTCATTGCTATCCTACAAAACCTCTACTTCGACCACCATATGATATTTAAATAATTGTTGAATGCTTGTAGTACAGTTTCTCTAGAATTCCATTTACTCTAAAAGTGTATTTTTGATGTGTCTAGCCAGTTAACTTCTCTTGATAAAATCATGATAGAGCAAAGCATTGGTATGAAGGTCACAGAAAATGTCTTACAAGGTGGTAAGATAATGTAGAAACCTCTCTTGGTCTCTCGTCTGAACTTAGATAAAAGGCATATGACCTTATTATGTCAAGAAATAGCTGTCTTCCAGAGAGGAAGATTTCTTCTAGAACCTTTGTGATGACTCTTGTTCTTAAAACTGTGTTGCTGTTATTGCTCTCTAAATGCTTTTCCTTGGAACAGAAAACAAACAAAGGGAATAGTTCACTCATATTTCCTTTTGCTGTTACCATGACTAGATGAAAAAGTGCATTTAATCATATGACTTAAACTCTATTATTACTATTCTGAATTTAAAGCATCTCTGTACTTTACATTTTTCTCGAGTATGATATTGTCATTAGTTAGGAAATCTATTATCTTGATGTTATGTTTTTTCTTTCTTTTTCTTCCTCTTCCCATTGTAAAATGCACAAATAAGGCATTCTTGTGGAAGCACAGTTTTCACTGTTCAGGTATTGGTTTTGTGTTAAAATTTTACTGAAGGCTATCAAATCTTAAATGCAGATTGCTGAAATTGTTGAAGAGCTTGAAGAAACGACATTTGCATTAGAACCATCAGAGATGGAAATTGGCATTGATATTATTACACTGCTGCAGCATAGTTCTGGCAGTTGGAATGATACATCACAGCTAGAGGTTTTCCATCAGGTAGCTAATAGGTTAGGCATAATATCTCCAAAAGATGTGTTGACAGAGAGAAGAGCTCTGAAGAAGCTACTTGATAAAGCCCAGGCAGAGGAAGACCAGAAAAAGGTTTCTATTGTTGTTTATCTCTTAAATCTTCTAAGAAAGTACGCCAAACTCAGCTATATTTCTCGAGATAATGATTCTCAGAATTCAGATCCATGTTTGCAATCAAGTAGAGAAATTGCAAGTGATGTAAGTGTGGCAAGGAAAAAGGATCAGCATGGATCCAGACTTTGTTCATTTGACTTGGCTGCTAAAGAAACCAATAGCAGTTTAGGGGGTGTACCAGTACCTCCTGAGGAATATAGATGTCCAATTTCTTTGCAACTAATGTCTGATCCTGTAGTCATTGCATCTGGCCAAACATATGAACGAGCATGTATAGAAAAGTGGTTCAGTGAGAGCCATGATACATGCCCAAAATCTCAGCAAAAATTGTCACATCTTTCTGTTACTCCTAACTACTGTATCAAAGGTCTGATTGTCAGTTGGTGTGAAAAGCATGGAGTCAAGGTTCCGAATTCAATTACTCGACCTCTTCCTACATCTCCTTCAAGATTGGACTTATCAGACTCTGTTGACATAAGGTATCGACATGATGACTGTGTTAAAGGTGTCAAAATGAGCCCACTGGAAGACGGCCAAGATGCATGCATTCTTCAGGAAGCTGATGACAATATAGCAGCTGGCCATTTGGATGTTAATTATTACTGTGACTCTGTATTTCTGCAGGAAAATGAGGAATCAAATGAAATGTCTGATACTAGTGTCTCTTGGCCTTGTGATACAATCAAGTCTGAGAAGACAGATGAAGATAATTGTTCAAAGTATGAAATGTTGCTCACAAGTCTGATGACACCACCACTAGAATCACAATCAAGAGCAGTTGAGGAGGTCAAGTGTCTGTCAGAGGATGATGACAAAGCTTGCTATAACATTGGTGCTAGGGGACTTATCCCTCCTCTTGTGAGTTTCTTGCATTCTGCAATTGATGCCTCTGATACCAAGGCACAAAAGAATGGAGCTATGGTACTTTTGAGTGTTGCCAAAGTTGACAGGTAGAGAATGTTTTCTAGTGAGAGCAGTTATTTTCTGTATTAAGCTATATTTAGTCATTATCTCGCTTTCCTCATGTTTTTTCTTAAATTTGGCTACAGGAACAAGGTATTGATCATATCTGCAGGAGCACTGCCCCTTTTGTTGGATCTTATTCATTCTGAAATAACGGAAATAGCAGTAGCAGTTTTGCTAACATTATCCAGCTTGGATGACAGCAAAGCTAGCTTTGTTCCTTCTGGGGTAGTTCCTCTTCTTTTGGGACTCCTCGAATCACATGAGCATTGTAGGCATGATGCCCTAAATATTCTCTGCAATTTGTCAACAATCATTTGGAAGTGGTCCAATATGTTATCTGTGGCATCTGTATCCAAGCTGGTTCATCTTTTTGGTGTCATCGAACTTAGAGATAAATGCATTACAATTTTGAATAACCTGGCTGGTACTGAAGAGGGCAGAGCAGTAATTTCTGAAACAGAAGACTGTGTTCCGGCCATGGCAGAACTGCTTGACACAGGCACCTCTGTAGAACAGGAGCAAGCAACCAACATTCTTTTATTGTTGTGTACAGATAGTTTTGAGCACAGTCAATTAGTATTAAGAGAAGGTGTGATTCCATCTTTAGTTAATATTTCTGTCAATGGAAGCCCAAATGGGAGGGATAAAGCACAGAAATTACTAGAGCATTTCAGAGAGCAGCGGTTCAAGGATTATTCATGGAAGTCTTCTCCTCGGATTGTATGTAGCACAGAGACATCATTCAGTGAAGAAAGCCCCTCTATCAAAACCAAGAAATCACTTTTACAAACTTCTAAGAAGAGCGATAGAAAGAAAAACTTCTTCTCAAAACTCAGCTCCTTGTTCTTAAGATGCATCGGAAAATCATGACATTCTAGGATGAAGAAATTTGTTTTGGAGTGAAGTTTGAACTTCTTTTCAATTATGTATTTTCCTTGTAGGGTTCTCCAAATTTTTATCCATTGTAGTGCCATGTGTGGAAATTCCTCTGTTTCATGTGAATAAAGTAAGATTTCAGATCATCTTGCAACTTACTGGTTTATAATGACTGTCCAAAGGTTTGAGAGGATAAATGTCGATAAGAATCAAGAATTATGTGATAAATAAGGCATGCTTTTTTTCTTAAAGAAAGCACGGAGAGAGGAGAGCACAACAGTTAGCAGGACACTATATATTCACCTAGTCTGGTCTTTTAAGGACTCTGACATTTTGTGTGGTTCGGATTTCATACGTTGTCATGTATGTATCATTCTTTCAATTGTTTCAGGACAATTGTGCATGACCCTTCTTCAGGTTATGCATAAAGTTCTGGTTTTGAGTCACTTTGAAGGTTTCTTGAATCCTTATTATTTTTAGATACAATAAAAAATAAATTTCCTTATGGTGGTTCATATGCACTGTTTAGGTGTAGTCCTGTTTGTTTCATTGTTGCTTGGTTCAACTGTTGCAATTCTACATACCCAATTCCAAAATGTTAGGTAAGCAACAGTTTGTTTATTTCAAATTATGCTTTTGCATCATTATTATATACACAGATCTTATGTTAGTGATTATGTTGCTTGATCATGTAGTCCCCAAGTGAACAATTTTAACCCAGAATTCTGTACCGAGTGAACTATCCAAATGGACAGGAGAACTCTCAGGGCTAAACAAACATGGATATAAGAAATGAAGAAAATGTGTTGCTGTGTTTTGTTATACTCCAAAAAGGGAAAGTGAACTGGTAAGTAAAATGGTAATGATTTATGTGGATGATGGTGAAACAAGTTTATTTTGCTGGTCAGAAACCAAACGGAATCTATTTATTTTAAACATTATTTGCATTTTCAAGCAATTGCAAAGCATATGATAGTATTAGTGACTAATTCATGTTTGTGCATATAATAAACCCTAAAGTCTCTGGAAAGTTGCAAATTTTATTTTATGTGATATGTATAAACTGTTTTTTTACACTGCACTATTTGTTGTATGTTAAGGATGTGAATAGTAGCTTTATCTAGTATTTGGTCAAGGAGATTGATATACCAAATGCTAGGAAGATAGGTTGTGGAAACGCATCAATTGCACATCAATTCACCATCTCTGTATCTGCTACAAACTCAACATGGGATTAAAATAGCAGCTCTTGATGTCATTGAATGATAGAATGATTGGCTAGAAACGTCTATACATCTCTGTTATGACTTTCGGGTTGAGGGGGGAGGGGTGTTAAATGTATATGGGTACCTGCTACAATCTCAACATGGGATGAAAATAGCACTTATGATGCCATTGATTGATAGAATGATTTACTACAAATCTGTACACATCCACTGTTATGACCTTACTGTGGGTATATATGGGTTTAAATGTATACATGACTTGGTAATTGTCACTACTAGGCTGACCCACTATTACATATACATGTATGATGTAACCCCACGTATATCCCCATTAGGGTCAAAACATCTAAATACAAGTAAATAATATTTTTTTACTTGCATGATGTCTATGACCATGCTTGCTTTGAAATTTAAGCTGCCAAATGTTACAAGTACGCTGGTTGTCCTTAAATGAGGAATCGCTTTTAAATGGTTGAATCTTTCTGAAAAATGGTTGGAACTTGTGTAGTTGAGCAGAATAAGTTTAATCATGGCCTGATCCATATCATTTGAAGATGGTGAATAAAACAAGTGTCATGAAACGTTCATCTATTATAAACCTTTTATTAAATTACTTAGTTAAGAATGGTTCTTTGGGCAAACAGATGTGATTGGCGAAGTAACAATCGCATCATTCTTCCACGCCAATGAATTCTAGACTATTGAAGGTGTCTTCGAGTTCTGTTCATGGTGGTGTTGCAAGTTTCATATCTAATGTTCGTAAGCTACTTTCAAGCATGAAGGAAATACATATGAGAAGCAGTGATGAATACAGAGATGGAAATGGTTTTTAGTGGGTACGAGTTAAACTTGAAGCGGCTTGTGTTATTGACATTGGAAAAAGTCTGCCTATATACAATTGTAAGACATATGTCCAACCTTCTGATAGGTAAGACATTGGAAAGGAAGATTCCCGTAGTCTATAGTTGTTGTGCGAAGTTTCCCATTCTCCATTCGATGTCTATCTCCACTTGTAGATCCATGCTTAGATCTAGCTCTACTAAAACCTTAGCCGATCTTTTGTCTGCACAGGTCTTGAAACCTTCCTAAAATTCAACGAACTTACCGATGCTATTCGCGACTCCGACTAATGCCTTCTCTTTCCATAGTTCCAAAGGAAACCCTGGCACCAAAACCCAAATGTGTTGAAGAACAAGGGTTCCGTTCGAGGGTTAAATCCTGGCTTCCATCGTTTAAGGACCAAGCTAGACGGTTCCCAAAACCATGCCTGGGACTTAATCAACTACAAATACTCTTATGAATTGAACTCAAAACACAACCATCCTTTTAGCAAGATGTGGAAGCAGGGGATATAACCTAGAAGAGTCTTCCATATAGATTCGAGCCATAAATCCAAAGCATGTTTCGACAGTCTTGCCCATTAATTTCCCGACCAGAGCATGTGAGGCCAGATAAACCACCTTGTCTAGACCAACATCCTAACCTAGCACCATTTTAACCCGATTACTCTTGGCATTGATACATTTGACCTTTCTACGTGACAACGATTCTTCTGCGTATGGAAGATAGTTGATATTGGCAAAAAACTCAGCGTCAGATGAATCTTTGCTTATCTTGATATCGAGAAAGCTTCAATCCAAATTCACACCATGTCTCTTCCAAGATGCTGAAACCCAGAGTTTCCAATGGCAGCCTCTGCACCAGACTTATCCTTTCTGACAGAAGAAGATTAAACTGGATGTTCTCTCCGCCCAGAAATTGCAAGAACTCAAGGAATAACTCAAATTCCGGAAGAAAGAAGTCACACGCCTGATTAGAGTTGTAAGGAAGAATAATGGAATAATAACAATCGAGCTGCCCGAGCATAATCAACTCCTATGATGATCCCTTGCTATGCCCTGTCCTTGATCGATTGCTTGTAGAAATTCAATAATCTAAAGATCGTTTCCTGAAAAAATTTCCGTGACTGGGCAGTTAGTTGAAGATTTTATTGAAGACAAATAAGGAGATACTATCCGTCGGATCTGTGCGTGCTCTATCCGCCAATTCAAGCCACCCGAGTCCAGATCTATGGAGATTAAAATTTGGAAAGAGGCCCGAAAGAGACTGAAATCCAGAGCTTCCAATTGTAGCCTCTGAACCAAATCTCTCCCCTCTGATAGAGAAGAAGTTTCATTCAGTCCACCCAGAAATTGCAAGAACTCAAGAAAGATCTCGAAATCAGTAAAGATCTCGAAATCGGTAAGAAAGAAGTTATCGTTTTAACAACTATCTATGACAAAGGAAATTTCCGTGACTAACAACTTTGGCTCTACCTTGCTGTACACATCTATTATTTATTTTTAACGATTCAAACATCAATGGAGAAGGATGAATTCCTAGAGTCTAACCAATTATTCGATCAATGCCAGGTTTTTACTGTTATCCGTCGATAAAAAAAACATATATCAACTTATTTCGCCTAATAACATTTAATGATCAAAATCTCCAACAAAACATATATCAACTTATTTCGCCTAATAACATTTAATGATCAAAATCTCCAACAAATAATTCAGATAATTTATCATATTTGAGAATGGTATGGCGAAAGACTACTTGAAAGTATTTTGCATATACATGAGCAACTTTTAAAGAAGAATCCACTCTTTGGCGATTCCTCTGTGATTATAAATTGGGCAAATGAAGAATCCACTCTTGCCATTGTGAACTTAGAGGCTTGGTGTGACAACACCAAAAAGCTTATATCTTCATTCACGTTCGTGGATTTCAGCCATGTCTATAGGGAATATAATATGACGGCAGATACATTATCCAAGGAAGGGCTTCATATGGCTCCAGGCCATCTTACCTTTACGGAAATATGTAAAGGTGAGCTATTTGGGGAAGTTAAATTTCAACTTTTTTGAGAGCATTGCTCTGATCTGCCTAAGGCCTGCCGGTCTTTGAGATTTGGCTCCTGTGTGAGCATGTTTGGAGTAAGATGATTAGTCACATCAATTGACAATTTTGAGAGGACACAAGCCCTGACTTCGATAATGCCTTTGGGCTCGTATTATCTTCTTTACAGACATATTTGGCTGATAGTTTTGCAGTGAGTATTATGAGAGGAACATTTATGGTACATAATGCCCAGGTATTGACAGTAGCTGGTTCAGAGAGAGCACTTTCCACTTTGTAAAAACTGTTGATGTATTTCTGGATAGAGGTTAGATACCATATGTTTTGGATATGATATTTTGATGATGTACCCAATTACCTTTGATTCAATAGAATATCAAGGAATGCTTTTTTCGTCTAGAAAAAACTTTTAAAGAAACTTGGGAGCCAAGTCACACTCTGGCTACGAAAGTGACAACTTCTAGGCAAGCAACATCAAATTGACATTGTTGTTGGGAGCAAAGTTTTTCCTAGGGAAATGAGAAAATAATTTTTTTTTTGCTTTTTTTGTAAGTCGAACCATATATTAGAAAACTAAGAGAAAATTACATATCGACTTTGTGAAACAGAAATTCATAATAACTTTATCAGTCTTATTAGTAAACATCCCAACGAGCTACCCTTACATATCAATAACCATAATCCCTATGTCTTCTGTCCTTCCAAAACAAAAGCCTCAATCCTCGCAGAGCCTTCTACCTAGTCCATACCTTGCCCCAAGCTATACACATAGACTATCTTTTACAAAATAGGCTACTAGCCATGAAATCCAAGCATACTCTATGCTGTAAAAAAACAACTTCCAATCCTACATTCTAGAACAACTATGGACCAAACAAAACCATACTTGAAGCAAACATGAAAATTAATACCCAGAGCGCCTGTTGGGAAGGTCTACAAGATCATTCTCAAGCCAATTCACAGTAGTCCACCACATTGGGCCTCAAACCTTCCAACATCTCCAACATTCGTCTAACTTGCTACTGCCTGCACGCCCACTGCCGCATCAACTTTGCTAGCTCGAACATGATTCATAATTTCAGCACCCGTCGAGTCTGTGCTAGCCTAGACATGCCGCAAAATTTCAGTACCTCCTGAGCCCAATCACAGCCAGAATTGGATGCCCAAGTGGTTTGCAATCACATCTAGCTTTTTGTGCATAAGACAGAAGTTGTTACACTGAGCTTTCCAAAAATGAGCTGGGACTTCGTCCCCCTTTTGCTTAGCTTCCCTTTCAATTAACAGATGTCCCAACGGCCCCTTGGTGACCCAAAACAAAGCCACTATTCTATCATACAGGGCCAACCTCCCCCTCAATGTGTCAAGGTCACTGATCCACAGTTCCAGGGTGGCGAATTCCTCCACCGAAGTCTCCTCCTCCAATTCCGCTTACAAATCCTTCTCCACCGCCTCTATCTCTTCCTTGATAGTTGGCGGTACCCGATTTTGGAACACCCATGTTGCATGGGCCACTCATAGTTGTTCGCGGGTTTCCCTCTGCCACCCTGGCCCTCCCACGACTTCCCCCGTCTCCACCATCACTTGAACCTTCCAAACCAATAGGCATTGCTCTCTGCTCCAGACTGCTTCCTTCCACGATACAAACTATAAGCGTTGCACCCAAACAATAAAGTCAACAATAAATTTTAATTCTGCCACCCCAAAGCATATGAGCTTACTAAATTCCATGTTCATTGTCTCACACCCCATCCTCTGTATGATATGATACCTTCAGATTTCGAATAAATTTCCAGGCATCCGGGCTCGTGCTTTCAGACTGTCGCACGTTTCGTTCAAATTGCCCAAAGTAGAAATCGTTAAGACTCGCATTCCCTCTGTACCTCCCACTTCCTTCTCATGCATTCTTCATTGCCCAACTATGGCGTCCATAATATTTGACCCAACAATGATTACACAACTGTACCTGCTACACGCGTTGCTTTGCCCAAACCATGCGTCCTCTTGATGGCCTCCTAATCAAGCACGTAAGGAACCGATATCCAGGGAAAAGATTAAGTTTTCTTACTTGGTGGTGAATGAGAACATAATGACAAAGTTATTTGGTTCTTTATGAGAATATTCTTAGAATAATTTTTTTAATTGATGATTTCAATGGGGAGCGTTGCCACCTAATACGCATCTCAGGTAACGAGACATAAATCTTCAAGCCACTGGGTGCCTCCTCGGGAGAAAGTCACAAGTCAAGCTTGTTGTCACTTACCATTTGACTCCTCCATTTGACCAACTCTTAGCAAAGCCAAGGGTGTGTTCCCTAATAAAAAGAACGATGGTTGATTATGTTAAAACAACAATAAAATTCTAGGAGTTTGAAATACTAAACAAGAAAGTAACAACAATAAATTTAAAATAGTAGCATGTAATATAATTAACCACAGGACATGATTTGATTTAAGCAAACAATTATAAAGTAAACCATTGCCGAAATAATTAAGTAATTACTACTACAGGGAAATGTTGTGCAGTGTCTCTTGGCAATTTTAATTTATTAGATGAGTTGATTAGAGTGGGTTTGATTTCTTGGCTTGTCCCACTTAAAGGTTTATCCTTTAGAAGTCAGTGCAGAGAAACAATACCAGGTGTCCAACAAGGGGAGTTGTATAGTCTGCTTTGAGCACCCCTCTAACTCCATGGTAAGTTCAATGCAACCTCTCACTTTTCAACGATAAGCTTTGCATGGGTTTTCTTATTAAACTACTACCAAGAATCCTTTGTGAAGTACTAAGCTTTGATCCTTAAATGTGAAAGTTCTTCATTGTTCCCTAGATTGTTGACTTTATCTTTAAGGTCTTAATTTTCTAGTTCTTCATCTTTTAATATTTGATTTGTTAAGGAAACCCCCAATTAAGGTTCCTTAGGCTAGAAACTTCTTCATCTTTTCCCAATACCTTCTTTTCAAGATCTTGATTCTCCATTTTTAATTTATGATTGCACTATTTCATGTCATTTGATTTCCAATATTTTCTTCCTTCCCTGACGCAATGGAATCTTATAAAATTTGAACAATAGGGTACTAGCAATTAGATCAAATTTGAAGGGATGGATTTAATTTCAATTTGAAGGGCATATATTTAAATAATGGTACTTCTATTGGAATGTGTGAATTAAGTAAACCCTTAATGAAATAAAATGTTAAAATAAAATATTTTCCTTATTAATATTTATAATCTTAAAAAAGTTTACACTAACTATATAAAGATAATTAAAAAAATAATAAATAAACCAAATTTTCTTTCAAAATCGTGGTATCTACAAATTTATTATTTTTGTAATTTTTATGTAAATGAACACATTTTAGTGAAAAATAACAAACATATTTTTTTTCCATTCATTTGATATTCTTCAAAAATATTTCAGCTTGTATCATTGAAAACATGAATCTAGTTTCCCAACAAAAAAGGCTTTCTAATTTTTATTTGTTTCATACATCTTAAATAACATCCCAATTTACCTCATTTAAAGCATAAGGTGCATTGAGAGAGAGAAACATTAACATATCAAATGTCTCAATTGAAAGTATTGCTATATCATTATTTTTTATCTTGTTTAATTTTTAGAAGCATCTTTTACACATTGTTGTGCTTGTTGCACATAGATACATCACGACCACTACACGTTGTTGTCGCCGTTCCACATATAACCTATCAAACAAAAACAAATTTTAATATAAAAACAAGCACTTCGTGAGTCCCTAACACCAAAATTTTCACATTAACATTACATCCATATATTTTCCTAGGGGTATCTATCTTCCATTTCTTCATAATAACGACGAGGAATGAAAACTTAGCATCATAAAATAAATGTAAATTTGTGAACCTCTTGTATAGAGATTCAATCACCTTCATAACAAAACATTTTTTCCAAAATAATACAATCATTTAGTTTTCTTAATCTTCGCTTTGACAAATTTCCAAACCTCAATCAATGTAAATGTATCATACCTATGCTACCTTCACACTCAAGAGTTCTTCCTTGTGCTTCCTAAGAAACAATTTATGAAGCATGTTAATAGTAACATCTGAAGTAATGCCAATGGAGGTAATATTGACATGATCCACTTGAAACATTTTATTCAACTTATTTAATTCAATAAGCATATCAACAAGCAAATGGATGCAAAATTGTCTTTGAAATATTGTTTCCAAGTCATACATTTTTTTATCCCCTAACTCCTAGTGTTTTAACAAAACATGCATGAGTTTAACAAGTCTTTTCATGACCTTATCTTTAGAGATCCCTCTAATTTGATGAATTTGTAACACCTCTAGCTTAGTGATTTGAAATGATTTCATTATCTCTTTCCGTTCTCTATGTCTTTTAGTAGATTTTTCAAGCCATGAATACACTTGGTTTGCAAATTTGTCAATATATTGCAACTTTAAAAAATGGAAGATCTTCTTGCATATTGGGAACAATGGATCAAAATACACAACCTATTGGATCAACGAAAGAAGTCTGAGATAAAATGGAAAGGGAAATGAGTACAATTCAACTTTGTCTATCAGATTAAATGTTGTTAAATGTATATGGAGAAAACAATGCATTAAAACTATTGAATAAGCTAAAGAGTTTGTATCAATCAAAGTCTCTAGTAAACAAGTGGTTTCTTAGAGAGATGTTGTATCACATCAGGATGGATGATAATCGGGTAAGGTTTGTGTCTAATCGGGTAATGTCCCTAACTGAAATTTTGGAGAAAAGTGCAATTTGGGCAAATTCGGTCTTAACTACTCATGACTATAGGGGGTTCCAACTAGCTCCAAATGGTATTGAATTTGAAATGAAATGGTATGGTGAGTCTTAGTACATCCCAAGGTGACCTATGAACACTTTGGATCCGACTTTAAGCTTCTGCAACTGGGTTTGGGGCAAATGACAGAAAGTGCAAATTTCCTTGGAAATTGAGGTCATATACCCCTAGAGGTGGAGGCCAAATGGGCTTCCCAACTGTAGTACGAACCTCCCAAATTTCAAACTAGAGTATGGGGATGAATATCAGACATCAAGGGCTGTCATTAATCATGGTTGTTAGCTTTGCAAACTGATTATAATGTGCAACATTCATATGACAACTTTTAGGGAAATTGCTTAAGGGAAAATTGCATTACTAGCTCGAGTTTGACACATGAAAAGTAGAGTGAATAGTTCATCTATTGACATGAAATTTAGAGACCATATAGAACATAAAAATTGTTTCTCCAATAGCATTAAACATAAGGAAAATTCCTTCTTACAGATCTGATATACAACTCTTTCAAGATGGAGGCCAAATACATGGAAACTAGTGGTTAAAAAACATGGAAATGCAAGCTTTTCACATATGGATTACTTTGATTCCGAGTTACATAGTATATGGAATAAGAGTATAGATCCATACATCATATACCCAATCTTGGGCATCAAATAGACTCAGCCAAGTGCAAGCACCACTCCAACAAGTGCACCATCACATGAGAGTATGGGGAATGGTGAAGTAGGAATGAGAGAAGAGGGAGATAGGTGAGAACTTGAACTGTACAGACCTTCAAACTACAACTAAAACATCTTCATTCAACTGAAATGAGAGGAATGAATGGTCTGTCCATCAACCAACTTGAAAATGAATCCTACTCCCTCGAAATTGGTTCAAGTAGGGAGAGTAAACACTCACTGTGCAATGGACAAGCAAACACTCTCCAAAATTCCAAAGGTCAATTAAGAAATGATCAAAAGTTGTTCTCCTTCCTCAATACATCCTTTTATTAATTTCATGAGGCCTCCTAAGGTCAAATTTCCATCCATAGGCTTCCTCCAACTCAACTTAGTGGTTTAGTAACTCCTATGACACTTGTCTTCTCCTTCACGCTCCAATTCTTTCCCCAATTCGAATGGCTTCCTCTAACTCCAAAATGAACCCTCTTGATGGCTATTTTTAGCCCTATCATTTCATATTTGTCATAGTTCTGCAATCAAGTATGAAATTTTCATATTTGTCATAGAATCTTTCGTCGTTTGTTATCATAGTGTGCATGGAATCTCCTTCCAAGTGGCACACATTGTCTTCTTAGTCTCTTCTTCTTCCATGGGAGTTACTCTCCTCTCCTAATTCGAATTCCTTGGCTCATGATAGGATATGTGACACCACATCACCCTCCAAGAACGTTACACTCCCCATGGTTTAATTTTGGATGAAGGTCATGCCAAGTGTGTGGGGGAATCTAGTCACCCAAAGACTTCATAAGCTTCCAATTCTCTCCATGAACCAATGCCACCTTATTTTCTTAGCATTTATTATTTATGTGGCCCAATTTAATGTGAATATAGTAAACTAAGGTCCTTTTGGGTCCCATAGCTCCCTTATCACAAAATTTATGCCTCCACCTCAACCTAGGGAACTAGTAGGTTGGTGAAACATTGTTTGCAAGTAGTCTTATTTGAATGGGGACATGACAGTCCTCCCCACCCAACATTGTTTTTCCTCAAGTGATGCCAAGTTTGGATGCTGCAAATTTTTTTCATCTTCCCAAGTGGCTTCCTCACTAGGCAAATCCTTCTATTGTACCAAGTATTCATTTATAGTTCTACTCCTTAGCTTTCTTTCCCTTGTATTCACTATTCTTTCTAGAATGAGAATGTTTTTCCTTCATCATCCAAGGGAGATAACATTTCTAAAACTGAAATATGTTTCCCTATCACCTTTTTAATACATGAAACATGAAATACATTATGGATTTTACTTCCTTCTGGAAGTTCCAATTCATATGTCACTTCTCCAACTTTTCAAACCACTTTGTAGGACCATAAAACCTTGGTTTCAGCTTTTCTGAACCTTTTTCTTTTAAAGAGGTTTGTTTGTAGGGATGAAACCTCAAATAAACAAAGTCATTCACTTGGAAATGAATCTCCACTCTATGTCGATTTGCATATTGTTTTTGTTGGTTTTGGGCAACCTACAAGTTATCTTTCAAAACCTTCAAAATCCGTTGACTTTATTCAATCCAATCCTTATCTTTTGGAGCTCTACTACCACCAAATATGTGGTCAATAAAAGTGAATGCATCATAACCATAAAGTGCTTTGAAAGGAGGCATGCCAATGGACATATGAAAAGTAGTATTATAGCAAAAGTCACCCAAATGCAACCATTTGATCCATGTTTTTTGCTTCCCACTAACATAGTTCCTCAAGTCACCTTCTAACCATTGATTCACCCTCTTTGTTTGGCCATCAGTTCATTAGAGGAAATTTGGGGTCTAAAATGGGCCTTATAAGAAAACACACCAACAAAAAATTTTGTGAGTTGGAATTCAAGAACCAATAGAATTTCGTTAAAATGAGTCAACCATAATGGTTGAATTGACATACTTGTCATAAAAGAAAACTACTTTTTTGGTTCGTATTTTCAACATATCTCCCTGTGTTTTTACTCAAATTCCAAGCGAGAGAGCTCGTTGGATGTGGAATTTAATTCCGCATCCAATGAGTACCCACATTGCATACTTTTGATAGACCCTGCTACCCCAAAAACAATAAATCCCTGTAAAACGTGATGATGACATCATCATCACATTTTTTCAGGGATTTATTGTTTTTGGGGTAGCGGGGTCTATCAAAGTATGCAGTGTGGGTATTCGTTGGATGCGGAATTAAATTCCGCATCAAACGAGCTCCCCCGCTCGGAATTTGAGTAAAAACACAGGGAGATATGTCAAAAATACGAACAAAAAAATAGTTTTTTCATTCTTCCTCCAAAATTAATAACTATTATTTTATTATTTTCCTTAGGAGGCCCGATTTAGACCTCAAATTTCCTCTAATGTTGTGGATGATAGCTTGTGCTAGGAGTCAAGTTTGTTCCCATCATTTTGAAGAGTTCTTGCCAAATGCACTTAAAAATATGCTATCTATATCACTAACAATGCTCTTGGGAAGGCCATGCAATCTGAAAAATTTCTAACTCAACTGTTTGTGAAGCAGTGAAGGATTTAGTAATAGCAAAAAAATGAGAAAATTTAGTGAGTCTATCTACCACTACAAATATGCAATCCTTACCATGCACTTTGGGTAAACCTGTGATGAAATCCATGGAAATGCTCTCCCATTTTTGTTTTGGTATAGGAAATGATGAAAGAGACTACTGTTGATGTATTTGTAACTTCGGAATGTATTCACTTAAGTATTTCATATATTGTATTTGATTAGTCCCCAATGTTCCTATTGGGAGAATCAGTAATGTAAACAAGTCATGTAAAGTCATAAAGGTTAACCCTCCTTGTTGATCAGGGGTTAAAGTCCCCGCAGTTGTGGGGCACTAGGGTTATTAGACTCTCCTAGAGAAGTCGACCCTGGTAAGTTGTTGTCAAGTCGAAAACTAGTATAAATAGAGAGTGAGCCTCTCTATTTATCATATAGTCACTCACACTCAGTTGTAGCGCATGAGTGAGAGAGAAGGAGTTGGGATAAGAGAGAGAACAACTGTTGGAGATCATCTTATTGTCTTTGGGTTTTACTGCTGCCATTGGTGCTCATTCTATCTCCGAGGAAGTTGCGGGGTTTTCTCCTTTATGGTTTCCCCGAGGAAAATCTTTGTGTCCATTGTCTCTTGTGATTGATTGATGTGCATGTTATTCTCTTAGATAAGATCCTAAGATCATACTGTCTAATTGATAAAAATCTAACATGGTATCAAACCTAACCTGAGAAGAAGACACTGTGTAGCTACGGAGCTAGGGCTTCTTACTTTTTGGGTCTTTCTCCACAATCCATCAGAAAAAGGAGGCTAGGCTGAATCTCCATTGAAGGGAGCATATTTCTGTCGAAGCAGAATCTGATTCTGAGCACTTTCAGTTTTGGACCTACCATTACATCGGGAAATTAGGGATTTTCATTGAAGAGGAATTTTTGAGTGAGCCCAGGTTAGGATTTCTCTCCTCCTCAAAATCGAAGTTTAGAGACAAAAATCGAGGTTTTTGGTTGGGTAGAACTCCGTGAAAGTCAAACCCAAATTTTCCTTGGAACCATAAAACTAGCACCGCAGAAGATCAGCTCCAGATCCAGTTTTTGGCTTCTCAAATTGGTAAGATCTAAATCTTTTGTATTTCCATTTGAGGTTCTCAGTTAAGATGTCTCATCACACCAAGCTTGATGAAAATCTTGAGGGAGATGATAACTTCCGAGCCTGGAAGTATAGGATCTCCTTGGTCCTGAAAATGAGTTGGACTCTTACATCAGTGAAGAGGTTCTAGTTCTAGAGGGAGATGAGGCTAAGGCCTTACACAAAAATAAATTGGTCATGGATAAGAGGATTATTGCTGATTCAATCAAGGATCACCACATACCATAGGTGTCCTCCCTAAAGACACCTAAAGAAATGTTTGATGCCCTGACCAAGCTATTGGAAGGGAAGAACATAAACCAGAAGATGACTTTGAGGAACTAGTTGAAGAGTGTGAAGATCCAGAATGCGGAGACCATATAGTCATACTTTACAAGGGTCTCCCAGATCAAAGAACAACTTGAAGCAGTTGATGAAGAAGTGGAGAATGCAGAAATTGTGATGACTACCTTGAATGGTCTCCCTAGGTCATGGGACTCTTTCATTCAAGGGATTTGTGCTAGAAGAAAGCTAGTCACCTTCATTAGACTGTGGGAGGAATGCTCACAAGAAGAAGCTTGAATAGTATCCCAAGAAGAAAATATGGGAAGTGAAGATCAAGCTCTCATAGTGCACTCCAAGAAAATCAAGCGGGACTATCATCATCCTAAAGGTAAGAATTCTCACCAAAATAACTCTAGAAAAACTCAACTCAGATGTTTCACTTGTGATGAGATAGGACACTATGCCAGAAATTGTCCTAGAAACAAAATAAACTCTCACAAGAAGAAGGACAAAAGAAATGCTCACACTGCAGAGGATGATGATCCTCCCAGGAGAAGAGTCAAACAAGAAAGTGAAGATTCTTCAAGTGATGAAGAGTATGTTCTGATTTCTGCCCTCACAGGAACTGTCACACATGGAAGCAATGATTGGCTTATAGACAGCAGGGCCTCCAAGCATATGACGGGATTCAAAGAATCCTTTGTGAAACTATCCGAACATGAGTCACCTCACAAGGTGAAACTTGGGGATGATTACCAGTATCCAATAAAAGGTAGTGGTGAATCCTCCTATAAGCTAGACTCTGGAAAGTCTATGAAGATGAATGATGTCTTGTTTGTACCAGGACTAAAGAAGAATCTCCTCTCCATATCTGCATTGGATGCAAAAGGCATGAGGGTTGCATTTGTAGATGGCCAAGTCCTTATGTGGCCAAAGGGAAAGACTATAGATGATGCAATAGTGATTGGAGAGAAAGAGGGAGGACTATACAAATTGAAGGGCCAACCAGAACAAGCTTTGGTCCATGACTTAGTAGAGCCAAATGAACTTTGGCATAGAAGGCTTGCACATGTGAACTATAGGGAACTACCACTTGCAACAAAAGCTGTTGAAGGTCTTCCAGAAATACAGACAAAACATGACGGTGTCTACAAAGGATGTGCGAAAGGAAATAACACAAAGAAGAAATTTCCAAGTAGCGAGAGCAAGGCAAAATGAATCTTGGAAATCATCCACTTTGATGTATGCGGTCCGATATCATCCAACTCATTGAGTGGATATGTATACTATGTTTCTTTCATTGATGATTTTTCTAGGAAGACATGGATATACTTCTTGAAGAACAAAGATGAAGTATTAAAAAAGTTTAAAGAGTTCAAAGCCTTGATCGAGAATCACACAGAAAATAAAATCAAGACCTTTCGATCAGACAACGACGGAGAATTCACATCGAATGAATTCAAAGAATTATGCAGAGATTCAGGGATTAAGAGGGAGTTGACCACTCCATACAATCCAAAACAGAATGGGGTTGTAGAAAAGGAAGAATAGAATGATTATGGAAGTAGCAAGGGAAATGCTTTATGATCAAGATCTTCCCATGCATCTATGGGCAGAAGCTGTCAGAACAACTGTGTATTTACATAACCGTACTGCACACAGAGTACTCGAGAACAAGACACCTGAAGAAGTATTTTCTGGCAAGAAACCAGAGGTCAGCCATCTCAGAATATTTGGCTGTCCAGTGTACATACACATTCCAAAAAAAAAGAGGACAAAGTTAGATCCTTATGGAAAGAAGGGTATATTTGTGGGATATAGTGAAAGCTCGAAGGCTTGTAGAGTATACTTCCTAGGATTCAAGAAGATCGACATTAGCAGATACGTAACATTCGACGAAGACTCGGCTTACAACAAATCCAGAAAGAGACCAGTTGAATACCCTGAAGAAACAGAAGTACCCAGGATTCGAGATACAACTATGAATGATGCAACTCAAGAAGAATATTGAGAAATAGAAGAACCCCAGGAACCTGTAGATCCACCCCAAGAGAAGAATCCTCACAAGAGGAAACCTGCATGGGTAGGAGAGGCTATCCAAGGTGCAGAAAGATACGGGGCTCTAGAAGAAATACACAAAGAGAGGAAAAGAACCAGGTCCTGCTTCGGTTATGTAGCCCTATTATGTGACATCATTGATAAGGAACCTTCCAATTATGAAGAAGTGGCAGAAAATAAAGAGTGGAAGGATGCTATGATCGAGGAGTACTAGTCGATCATGAATAATTATGTCTAGAATGTTGTCCCAAGACCAGAGGGGAAGTATGTTGTGACTTCCAAGTGGATCTACAAGATCAAGCATGCTGCAGATGGTAGCATAGAGAAATAAAAAGCAAGATTTGTGGCTCGTGGCTTCTCCCAGAAAGAAGGAATAGATTATGAAGAAACTTTTGCACCTGTAGCCAGATACACTTCCATCAGATCAGTACTTGCTCTGGCTTCAGTAATGAAATGGAAGATACACCCGATGGATGTCAAGACTGCCTTCTTGAATGGTGTAGTGGAAGAGGAAGTGTATGTGGAGCATCCACTCGGTTTTGAGACACATTATAGGGAGAATCATGTGTGTAAATTGAAGAAATCCCTGTACGGTTTGAAACAGGCACCCATGACATGGTACGACAAAATTGATAGCTTCCTATCCAATTTGGGCTTTACCAAGAGTAAAGCAGATTCCAACCTCTACTACAAGGTTGAAGAAGGGAACCCAATGATACTCCTATTATATGTAGATGACCTGTTTGTAACAGGTGAGGATGGGTTGATTGCTGATACGAAGACGAAGCTCACTGCCGAGTTCGAGATGAAGAACTTGGGTATGATGCACTACTTTCTAGGCATGGAGGTGTGGAAAAATACAGATGGAATCTACCTGGGACAAGGGAAGTATGCAGTAGAGATCCTGAAGAGGTTTGAGATGATAAACTGTAAGGCCATGACCACACCTATGCTACGGTGTATCGTCAGATGATTGGGTACTTGATGTACCTGACGAATACGAGACTGGATATTTTATTTGCTGTGAACACATTTAGCCAGTTCCTGACGAATCCTAGACATGTTTACTTGATTGCTGCAAAGCATATTCTGAGGTACCTGAAGGGTACAGTTCATTATGGGCTCAAGTATGAGGCGAATCAGAAGATTAACCTGGAGGGTTATGTGGATTATGATTGAGAAGGCAGTGCCATTGATAGGAAGAGCACTTCGGGGTGCTGCTTTAGTATGGGATCAGGTGTGATCTCTTGGTTTAGCAGGAAACAATCTTGTGTGGCACTGAGTATAGCCGAAGCAGAGCATGTCACAACTTGTTCAGCTAGTTGTGAGGTAGTGTGGCCGAGGAAGCTACTATCTGATTTGTTTGATCTCCAGTTGGATGCTATTTATATATATTGCGACAACCAGAGTTATGTGAAGTTGTTGGAGAACCTGGTGTTCCATGACAAGTCGAAGCATATCGAGATAAAATACAACTATATTAGGGATATGGTGCAGAGGGGAGCAGTGAATTTCCAATATGTTGCGACGGACGAACATATAGCTTATGTGTTGACTAAGCCATTAGCCAGAATGAAGTTTGAGTACTTCCGGGAGAAGCTTTGTGTTCTCCAGATAGAGGTTCCTTCCAAGGAGAAGTGATGAGTCCATGAGCCCTTCTGACATGGTTGTAGGCGGGGCATCCCATGGTTATATGTAAGTGCATAGCTCTTCTGACATGGTGGTAGACGAGGCCTCCCATGATCAGATGTAAGTGCAGAACCCTTTTGACATGGTGGTAGGCGGGGCCTCCCATGATCATATGTAAGTGCAGAGCCCTTTTGACATGGTGGTAGGCGGGGCCTCCCATGGTCAGATGTAAGTGTAGAGCCCTTCTGAAATGGTGGTAGGCGGGGCCTCCCATGATCAGATGTAAGTGTAGAGCCATTCTGACATGGGGCCAGGCTGGGCCCTCCCATGGTCAGATGTAAGGGCTGAGACATTCTGACATGGGGGTAGGTTGGTCCCTCCCATGGTCAAATGTAAGGGCTGAGCCATTTTGACATCGGGGCAGGATGGGCCCTCCCATGGTCAGATGTAAGGGCAGAACCATTCTGACATGGGGTTAGGCTGGGCCCTCCCATGGTCAGATGTAAGGGTTGAGACATTCTGACATGGGGGCGGGCTGGGCCCTCCCATGGTCAGATGTAAGGGCAGAGCCATTCTGACATGGGGGCAGGCTGGGCCCTCTCATGGTTAGATGTATGGGATGGGCCATTCTGACATGGGGGCAGTCTGGGCCCTCCCATGGTTAGATGTAAGGGCTGGGCCATTCTGACATGGGGGCAGGCTAGGCCCTCCCATGGTCATATATAAGTGCTGGGCATGCCTTTCTAATGTAGGAGGGAGGCTGGGCCTCCCATGGTCGGATATAAGCGCTCAAGAAGATGAAGACCTACATGGAGGATAGGCCTACAACCATCATGAAAAAGGGGTTGGCTCTGTAGAACTTTCTGTGGCGAGTAGAATTGAGATATGGTGCCATTTGATCGAGATAGAGGAGAAGTGATGACGATGATCCAGTGATGATCCAACTTTGATGATGATCCAGTGATGATCCAATGATGATGATCCAGACTTGATCCAGAGAAGAAGACTTGTGCCGATGAATTGTGTCAAGAGAATACCTTCCTAGTTAAGAGGGAGTGTTGATGTATTTGTAACTTCAGAATGTATTCACTTAAGTATTTCATATATTGTATTTGATTAGTCCCTGATGTTCATATCAGGAGAATCAATAATGTAAACAAGTCATGTAAAGTCATAGAGGTTAACCCTCCTTGTTGATCAGGGGTTAAAGTCCTCGCATTTGTGGGGCACAAGGGTTATTAGACTCTCCTAGAGAAGTCGGACTTGGTAAGTTGTTGTCAAGTCAGAAACTAGTATAATAGAGAGTGATCCTCTCTATTTATCATACAGTCACTCACACTCAGTTGTAGTGCATGAGTGAGAGAGAAGGAACTGGGATAAGAGAGTGAACAACTGTTGGAGATCATCTTATTGTCTTTGGGTTTTACTGCTGCCATTGGTGCTTATTCTATCTCTGAGGAAGTTGCGGGGTTTTCTCCTTTATGGTTTCCCCAAGGAAAATCTTTGTGTCCATTGTCTCTTGTGATTGATTGCTGTGCATGTTATTCTCTCAGATAAGATCCTAACATCATACTGTCTAAT
Source organism: Pseudotsuga menziesii (assembly GCA_001517045.1). Lineage (NCBI taxonomy): Eukaryota > Viridiplantae > Streptophyta > Pinopsida > Pinales > Pinaceae > Pseudotsuga > Pseudotsuga menziesii. The sequence goes on along the minus strand of LPNX010821909.1, from coordinate 347,722 downwards.
TGATAAAAGTATAAAAACTACCTGGACGATTGTACTCTAATTTGTTTTGCTGACATGTTGGGAATTCATTCACATATTTTAGAGCATCATTCTTCAACCACTTCCAAGAGAATATTTCTCTCAACATTCTATATGTTTTGAAGAATCCAGGGTGGCTTGCTAAAGGAGAATCATGAGCATTCTTAATTTTTTTTTGCTTCAAGATCGAACCAGGGACCAAATAGATTCTATCTATTATATCTAATAGATTCTATAAATGAGAATATCATCAAATAAAACTAGTACAAACTTACGAAGTTTATTGTGGAAGATATTGTTCATGCATGACTAAAATGTGGTAGGAGCATTTGTCAAGCCAAAAGGCATGGCAAGGAGCTCAAAGTGACCGTAGTGACATCTGAAAGTAGTCTTTGGTATGTCTTCCTCCCTTATTCGAATTTGATGATAACCAGATCTAAGGTCAATATTTGAGAATAACTTTGCTCCATGGAGCTCATCCATGAGTTCATCAATCATTGGGATGGGATATCTATTATTCATTGTCTTCTTGTTCAAGGCTCTAAAGTCAATGCACATTCTTAAGGTTCCTTCCTTTTTATTCACCATGAAAACTGAAGAAGCAGAAGGGATTGAACTAGGTCTTATGAGACCCAATTCCAAGAGTTATTTAATGGCCTCCTAAATCTCATCTCTAATCCTTTTGGGTGTCTATAGGGATTCATTTTGATAGGTTGGGTCCCTATCTCTAATTCAATGGCATGCTGCACCCCTCTGTCAGGTGTCCTTCCTGGAGGAAGGTATCCAAAAACCTTCTCATACTTACTCAACAATTGTTTTATATCCTTTGGATATTTGGAAACCTTCAAGTGAGGCTTGGAAGAGGTGATCAAACATTCAACAACCCATTCAATGTCCCCATGTCTCAAAATAGACCTCATATTATGAGAGGACACCACTTGGTTAGGATAAGTGTGCATTCCTCTCAACAAGATGGGTTTCCCTTCTGAATATTTGAACCTCATTTCAAGGACTTTATATTTCATTGTATGCCTCCCCTATAGAATATAACCATTGGACTCCCAAAACCACATTTTTATTAGCCACATTCACTACATAGAAACTATTACTAACAATGTAATTCCCTATTGTAACTTGAAGCTTTGGAATCCATTTGGAATAGTCCATAGAATTGTTACCTGGAATGATGACTGTGAAGCCTTCAAAAGTTTCAGCAGGTATATTTTTCCTCTCCACCAAGGATGCATCTATGAATTTATGAGTGGCTCCTCCATTAACTAGAACTGTAACCCTTTGGCCTTGTATAACACCCTTGAATCTAAGGGTGTTAAATCGAGGCACACCTAGAAGTACTCCAATTTTTCCTTTCTCAGGAGAAGGCTTCTCTTCTTCTGTTGTCTCATACCCCTCTTCTTGGGCTGCAAGTTGTCCTTTTTCCTCCAACTCCTCCTCATCATCTTCAGAGAATACTTTAATATAGTGTGCCTTCGCGTTAACACACCTATGTCCAGGAACCCAAAGTTGCTGGCATGTGAAACACAATTTATTCCTCTTAAGTTATTCTTTGTTTGGTCCCTCCTTATTCTCCTTAAAAAAAGATTCAATTTTCCATGGTTTCCTCCATGCTTTGAATTTGGAAGGAAAATTAGTTTTAGGGGGATACCTTTTCCTTGGAAGCACATTATGCAGATCCCTTATCAAGTTTATGGAATCCTTCAATGTAGTTGGCTTGTGGTATTTCACCATCTCTTTCAAAGGTTCTTCCAACCCTTCAGTGTACAGTACAACCAACCGATCCATAGAGATATCAGAAACCATCACTAAGAGCTTTTGAAATTCAAATATATAGGCTTCAAGGGTCCTTGTTTTCTTTAATTGTGCCAATTCTTTGAAATGAAGTTCAAGGTATTTCCTATCAAATATCTCTACTAATGCATTGGAAAACCCCTCATAGGATGAAATTTGATCATGTCCCAAGGTATTAATACCAGGGAACCACCAATCATTGGATTCTCCCTCAATATGTAGAATGACAATTTTCAATCCATCCTCTTCAACCATAGGATTCAACTAGAAATACACATCTAGTTTTTTAATCCAAGGATTAATAGACATTTGGGAAGAGACAACAAAGGAAGGGAGAGTTATCTTTCCTATGGTAGACTTCAATTCCTGATTTATAAAATGTGTCCTACCCCCATTTCCTCCAAACTGGAGCTTTCTAGATACCTTGAAGAACTGGTTGAAAGGCAAAGTATTCCTACATTCTTCACTTAGTTGATGCCACTCATATAATACTTCCTTCATGCCATAAGGAGTGTCAAGGTTCTCTTTAGAATTTAAAAACTTAGGAGTTGTAGGTTTGTTCTGATTCTTGAATTCATGGGGTCGATTGTGAGGTTCAATCTTCGAGGAAATAGTTTCCTCGTAGGTCTTCTTTCCTTCATGATGTGAACTACTATTATCCCCTGTTACCAACTTACCCCCAAGTTGGATAGCCATCAATTCGAACCCTTGCATAATATAATTGGTCATATCATCAAAATATGACTTCATGAGTGTCTTAAATTCCTCATTATCATCCATAACTTTTACTCCTAGTCTATCCTTAATCAAGACTAAAGCATAATTGACTTCTTCACCTTCTCTCCCACTGACAATACCTTCAGTTTCAATATCTAATGGAGGAAGATAATCATAAGGAAACATCAATAAATAACTTCAATAGGTGCCAAGACCATGCTGTGATACCACTGTAATGTCCCTACTTGAAATTTTGGAGAAAAGTGCAATTTGGGCAAATTCGGGCTTAACAAGTCATGATTATTGGGGGTTCCAAATGGCTCCAAGTGGTCTCGCATTTAAAATGAAATGGTATGGTGAGTCATATTACATCCCAATATGACCTTTGAACACTTTGGACCTAACTTTAAGCTTCTACAACTTGGTTTAGGGCTAATGAGAGAAAGTGCAAATTTCCTAGGAAACTGAGGTCACATTTCCCCCAGGCGTGGAGTCCAAATGGGCTTCCCAACTACAGTACGAACCTCCAAAATTTCAAAAAAGAGTATGGGGATGAATATCATACATCAATTTCTTTCATTAATCATGGTTATTATCTCTGCAAATTGATTATAATGTGCAACAATCATATGACAACTTTCAGGGAAATTGCTTAAGAGAAAATTGCATTACTAGCTCGATTTTGACACATGTAAAGTAGAGTGAATAGTTTAGGTAATGGCATGACATATATATGCCATATATAACATACAATTTTTTTAACCAACAACATTAAACATCATATAAATTCCTTCATACATATATGATATACAACTCTTTCAATATGGAGGCCAAATACATGAAAACTAGTGGTTTAATAACATGGAAATGAAAGATTTTAACATATGGATTACTTAGATTTCGAGTTACATAGTATAAGGACATAAGAGTACAGATCCATACATCATATACCCAAGCTTGGGTGTCAAATAGACTCATCCAAGCGCAAGCACCACTCCAACAAGTGAGTCATCACATGAGAGTATGGGGAATGGTGAAATAGGAATGAGAGAAGAGAGAGATATGTGAGAACTCAAACTATATGGACATTCAACCTGAAACTAAAACAAATTCATTAATATCCAATGAGAGGTATGAATGGCCACTCCATCAACCAACTTGGAAATGAATCCAACTCCCTCAAAATTGGTTCAGGCAGGGAGAGTAAACACTCACCGTGCAATGGACAAGCAAAAGCTCTCCAAAATTCCTAAGGCCAATTAACAAATGATAAAAAATTTGTTCTCCTTCCTCAATAAATCCTTTTATTAACTTCATGAGGCCTCCTAAAGTCTAATTTTCCTCCATTGGCTTCCTCCAACTCAACTTAGTGGTTTAGTAACTCCTATGACACTTGTCTTCTCCTTCATGCTCCAATTATTTCCCCAATTCGAATGGTTGCCTCTAACTCCAAAATGTGCCCTCTTGGTTTTTATCCCTGTCATGTCATATTTGTCACATTTATTTAATTAGGTATGAATTTTTCATTTTTTTCATAAAATATTTCATCATTTGTTGTCATAGAGTGCATGAAATCTCCTTCCATGTGGCACACATTGTCTTCTTAGTCTCTTCCTTTTCCATGGGTGTTATTTTCCTCTCCTAATTCGAATTACTTGGCTCATGATAGGTTATGTGACACCACATCACCCTCCAATAATGTTAAATTCCCCATGGGTTCGAATTTGGATGAAGGTCAAGTGTGTGGAGGAATCTAGTCACCCAGAGACTCCATAAGCTTCCAATTGTCTCCATGAACCAATGCCAGCTTATTTTCTTAGAATTTATTATTTATGTGAACCAATTTAATGTGAATATGGTAAAATAAGGTCTTTTTGGGTCCTAGAGCTCCCTTATTACAAGATTTATGCCTCCACCTCAACTTAGGGAACTAGTAGGTTGGTGAAACATTATTTGCAAGTAGTCTTATTTGGATGGGGACATGACAAGAAAATAGTATTTTAGATTTAATGCATAGTGATGTGGATGGATGATAACATAGTTGTTGCCCCCTTGAAGATACAAAGCAATAGTGGTGACAAAATAACATCCTGCAACTTCGAATTTTTTTTTTTGCACTTTGACTGAGTCCATGTAAAATTCTTCAAAGTATTGATTTATCATGTTGCTTGTACCATAAAGAGCCATGAATCAACAACCCTTGGGCCTCCTCATCAAATCAATCATGGTGGTTTGTACAAAAACGCTTTGTTTGGTTTCAATATGCACATTTTTGTCCATAAGAAATTGATTCATATTTTGCACAACATATCAACATATCAACATGTCTCAATGAGGCCACTTTAACTTACCAAGTAACATAATGGATAAAATGGCCTATGATAACACTCAACCTCGATAACACAATGGATAAAATGTTCCAAATTCATTTGTTGCCATCTTTCTTTTGTAACTTGGTTCATTTTCTAGCACTTAGAAAACACTACCTATCCTTCGACGACCTCTTCTTTGACGACATCTCCTCCCAGGAGATGAATGGGCTCTTAATTCTTCTTAAGTTACTGCTTTACACCTTTTATGACTGGATATATTGTACTCATACATAGGTCAAAGTGCATATTTAACATATTTGTATGCTTTGATACAATGGACCAACCCTAGTTTGATCTGCAACGAGGAAATTCATGGCGATATCCTCATAATTCCATTTTTGTTCCATGAATTCCCTGGCTCCTGACAGGGTATTGCACATGTAAAGGCATAAATAATCTATGGAAACAACCATGAGCTTGGTGAGTAAGTTACTGCTTTACACCTTTTATGACTGGATATCTTGTACTCATACATAGGTCAAAGTGCATATTTAACATATTTGTATGCTTTGATACAATGGACCAACCCTAGTTTGATCTGCAATGAGGAAATTCATGGCGATATCCTCATAATTCCATTTTTGTTCCATGAATTCCCTGGCCCCTGATAGGGTTTTGCACATGTAAAGGCATAAATACTCTATGGAAACAACCATGAGCTTGGTGAGTAGGATGGAGTACATGTCTGGGTGGACCATGTAGATCTAAGAGCTAGTCTCAAATTCTAACCCATGGGAGCGTACGAAAAAACTAACAAGCTACTGTCCACCATATGGTGTCCATATATGGATCACAAAGAAGAAGGAATTGGTGGCAATATTAACATTGTTGTAACATGCGAGCACAATTTTTTTTGCGATGATAGATCCCGTGGGAGAAATCGATCGTTGAGGCTGTAAGAGGGTTGCTTCACGATGTTAGCAACAATTTTACTACATGACACTAGTAAACTATACAACTGTCTATGCACATAAAAAAATATTTCTACAAACTTGTAGAAGGGTTGCTTCATGATGTTAGAAACATTTTTACTGCACGACACCAATAAACTCCACAACGCTCTATGCACACAAAAACTTCATTTCCACAAACTTTTAACAATAGAGATAAATCAACACACATCTATACTATTCCAATTTACACCTACTCTTATCCTATGGAGTTCTACATCTCATATTCTCTTATTTTCTTGGGATTTTTTGTGAGGGAGTTAAGCCCAAATTATCTAATACCATGTAATAAAATGAGTGAGTAGACATTTTGTTCACACCAAAACAACTATAAGTATTATATTCAATCATAAAATAGTACAATATTTATAAATATATTAATTCATGCCTCAAGATAGACACCTTAGTTTAACCAAACTAACAAAATGTTGAAAAAATAACTCAACCACTTACCAAAATAGGAGAACTAGTTGACATAATCTCTCACATTCAATTAAATCTAACAATCTCCTAAATAATAGAAACATACAACTTATTATTGGTAAACTCAACATAACCAATAGATTAATGAACCACATCCTTATGGTATTATGAAGAATCCCACATTAAAAATAAGACAAGTAAGAGTTAATAGCTCTAACACTATTATTTCCAACTCATACATTTTTTAATCCTCAACTCCTAGTCTTTCAACAAAGTATACATGAGTTTAACAAGTCTTTCCATGACCTTGCCTCTAGAGAGCCACTTCATTTGATGAATTTGTAACACCTCTAGCTTAATTATTTGAAAATGTTTTCATTTTCTCTTTCAGTTCGCTATGTCTTTTAAGAGATTTATTAAGCCATCAATACACTTGGTTTGCAAATTTGTCAATATATTGCAACTCTAAAAAATGAGATGAAGCATCATTTGTTGTTAATGCTTCACCATGGGCTATGCAATGAATATATAATAGATGAGGAGCATCTCAACGAAACTTGGTAGATAAACCTTCATGAATACCCCTCATGGAAGATGCTGTATCAGATCCAAATCCAATGAACTTCATCATAGATAGATCCATCTCTACTAAAAGAGTTCTCATTGTGTCTTACATAGATTGAGTTGTTTCATACTTTATTTGAAGCAAACATATGATATTTGTTACATAATGATCTCTCTTCTTTCATTTTTCAAATAAGTAATAGAAATAATCAAAAGTTATCTCTAGTTCGATCAAAGTTTTCATCAACTAAAATAGAAATGGGCTATGTAAAATATCATCTTTTAATTTTTTCAATAAACCTCCTTTGCTACTTGGAGAAATTATTTTCCAAATGTTGTATCTGTGTATGTAGAGTATTCATCTATTAGAAGAATGTGTAGAGTGTATTAATACATGTTCAAGTCACAAATTGACTTATACATTTATAAAGGTAAATCACATATACCAACAAAATACATGTTTTAATCACTGATATAATTCTCTCATTCTTGGCATCTATTATTATTTTGTGCTTAGTAATTAAAAGAACATTTTGTTTGGTTTCACCCTCCCAAATTTGCAAAGAAAATTTACGAACTTTTGATTCTTAGACCACTAACTTGAAGAGTGATACCTCTATCTTTATCAAATGAAGCTACTCTCTTAAATTTAACACACCAAGAACATTTTATTCTTTCATTGTCATTACAATCTCTTACAATATAGGCCCACATAAATCTTGTCTTCCATTTAAATTTGAATGTTATTTTGTGTTTCATTAATGGTTGTTCTCCTTCAACAAGCTCTACATTATCTAATTTTTCGTTTTCAAATGGATGAGTTTTAACTTCATTTCAAAATTGACATGGTTGATTATAATGTTGTGAGATACTAAATACATCGACAACTAATAATTGCTTTTAATCTTTCTCAATCTTTCTCAAGGCAACGCGATAAATTTTTCATGATTTACACCGATTTATACATAGATCAAAGTGTGAGATAATAGAATAATATAAAATAAACAAAATGTTATTTTATGATATAAGATTGGAACATTGGTTTTTGAGATAAGATTTTAATAATGTTTTGTTAAAGAGGTTATGTTTTGTTAGTACTTTCCTACGATGGAAACTACATGTTCCACTTTTTTCCTATTAGTTATCATAAATACAATAATGACATATAAACATAGGACAAAGTTAAATTATATTCTATATTTATGTATTTTTTTTTTAAATAATTCCACTTCTCATTAGACAAAAAGTCATGAATAGACTAATTTTATTATTAACCGGTGGTGTTAGAAAATTGGAAAAGAACAAGATATCATGTCTCAATCTGATATATTTTTCCAACAGTAAATGAAAATTGTTGGTAGGTGTTGTCATTTTCATTTAAACTCTAAACAAGTGATGGATTTTTCATCTCTAACAGGTGATATATTTTGTGGTGTCTTCTGTATGCAAATGACATTTGGGGCATCTAAATAGAACAACCCATATGGACTTATGATGGCTACAAATGGATAGACCTGAACATAGTAGCCACCCTTGATCTCATTGGATTGGGTTCGTCCATTGTGCCACTAGGTAGACATTGATGCTACTTATATTCCAAATTGAAACTCCTAATGTATTAGCATTTTCAAAATTGGAGAACAATAGTGGAAAGATTTATGGTCCTCTTTGAAAGTCGGGAATCGATTTGTTATGGAATTGATGTCCATATCCATGGATTGGCTTGTGTTGGGTGAAGTATGGTCGATAACATAAGGCACATGATAGTGCACTACATAGAGATATTGTTTTATATTAGAAGCTAGTTGAGTATCTATCCTTGGCGGAATTGGATTCCTCACTGGCTGGAAGATCCCCCAGTGGCAAGAGCAGCGAGTGGCCTCAACTATGGCTCTGTCCAATTATTCTGAGGTAGACCTTGCTTTACAGGTTATGATTGCATGATTAATTTTGTACATTTTTCTTTTATGTTGAGTTGAAAATACTCTCTACATGAAACATTTTGAGATTTTAATCATACAAGCTTGGTACTAAAAGCATGACATTTAATTTTAGGTATTTCTATTGTGAAGTACTTTATTTTATGGTTCTCATATAGTGCTTGCTTATTTTGGGTTTTATAACAAGCTCTACTCTAAAACCTTGTTTATTTTCATGTCCCGATCAATTTGAGCATAAAGTTTTTCATTTATATAAAAATAAATTGTTCTACAAAATATCTCACAAGTTGTTGCTGGGGTTGAAGGTTGTACCTTGAGAATTTTAATTTACTATTTACACCATTGGTTGGGTTTGTTAAAACAAAACTTCTTTGTTACAATTGAGCCCATGCATGATAGAAGTGCTTGGTATATACAGTAGGTGCATTTTTTGAACATTTGAGTGATGAGAGGTTTATCAAAACCGGGGTCTGATGCACTCAATATGTTGGAAACTGAAGGCGGGTTCTACATTAAGAGAAAATGTATCTTTATCGAAGGTTTGAAATGTTCAAGTCAAATTGACATTGCCATTCATTTAGGTGGCCTCCAATATCTACAGTGCCTTACTGTAAATTATTCTCTGAGAACAAGAGATAGGGGGAGTCATGAGAGAAAGCATGATTTATCTGCTGTGGTACAAGATCTCCCAAAGAATGGTAGCTTTTGGAAAGATTAAAGTTGTTATTGTAGTGACAGTGATTAGAGCTCAACCAAGATTTTAAAGCTTGTATAAAGTATTAAGGTTAGTACCTATTAATACATAAAGTTGTTTACAAAAAATATATTGACTTGCTTGCTACACATAAGGGAATAATTTGCAGAAAGAATAGTTATTTGATTATTGAATCCCGAGAGGTAAAAATTCTTCATGAATTTATCATTCTTACAACCAAATAAGTTATTAAATATGCCTCTTGTGACATCTCTTTAGCCACATAATTGCAAAAGGTTAATTGAAACAAAGGCTGCAAGAATATCATTCTCTAATTTTTGTGAATTGGCAATGCATTTCCGTAACTTCTTAAAACTCAACATGATGGATTGAGACTAAAGTGAAAGAGATTGTCAAAACTGTCTTTATAATAGAGTGAACCAATTGAATCACATATTTGATATAGCAAGGGTGGTTACTTATGTTACTTTTTATTTAGTTATTGATCATGTAGGTTCTCAAAAGGGAATGGAATATATGTTGTAGGGCCTAAATAATTCAGTGATTCTACTCAAGAAGGATTTCTTCTCTTTAATACATGCTCTCATTTTATCCAATAACATTGGTTTTCATTACTCAAGAGAAGGGTTTTGCAATTCTATTTGCGTCAGAAAGTAGTTAGTGAAGAATTTGAGATCCATTGGATACAATGTCACAGTTTGCAAGTAAGAGTGGAAGGGAAATGATAAAATTCTTGGGTGTAAGTCTTTAGACCCATGGCCGTTTTGTGTTTATTTTATGTATTTTTGGATTCTATTTATCCGTATTTGTTTATAGAAATGTTTCCATAGATTTAAATTTAAATTAAAAAACAGAGTGGATGATTTCTTTAGATTTCAACTTACTTCAAAGTTTAACTTAGCCTATATATATCCAATAGGTAAGATAACCCAACATGTTTTCATTTATGTATATGAATTAAAATATATGCCCTGTCCATATAATTGAGTGCTTTTGTCTTGGACATACTATTTACTTACATAAATGATAAATCCATCATTTTGCACATTTTAGAATAATATTGTGTGGTGCACTTTTGGGATTCAAAACTTGATCTTTGTTTTTAGGCCATGAGGGATCACCTGTCATTAAATTTGAATTCATCTTCTCCACAGATAATGGAAAATGATATTCGTAATGATTTTGGGAAGTTTTTAGACTTTGACTCCACGTTGCAGAGGCATATCCTAACAGTAGGTAGCATCAAAACTTTATACATGTGCATTATGTAATCTTAGTTGTAACCTCACTATAGGCAGTATCAAGAGGTAGAAAATGAATGATATAACTTGTGATAGATAATGAATTCATATAGAAGCATTGTATTGAATAATAGGTTTGACATTTTTTTTGAAGTACTACGACCCCATTATCTTTTTGGATTTTTCATCTAATTGATTTTCAGATTGGTTGCTGCACTCTTTTTTAAGTGATTAGGGTTTTTAATACTATGAATAAGAGAAGACATATAGTGTTTGAAATTTTATATCAATGTCTCTATGGATTTTGATCTTGTCTTAGTCCCACTGGACTCTGTCATGTATTTTTTCTGTTTATTTCACAGGAATGTGTACTCGGGGTTGTGCCAAACCATGTATCCTTGTTTATAAGTGTTGAAAATCGTATACATGTAGTATCTGGATAATTTAAGATATACAAAGCTCCACCCTAAGTATTCGGCAGTGTCCCTAGTGTCAGAGGGTAGCTTCCCCAAGAAAATTTCAAAAGGTCCTTTTTAAGATAATTTTTTCCTAGGCATATTCATAAATATTGTTGGAACATTTTCCTCTTTCTAAATATTCCACAAAGTGAAATGTTACAACATAGAATAAAAATCCCTCACCAAGGTAGTTTATATATAGTGTAGTGTTGAGAGGTATTTTGTTAGCAAAACAATGTTATCATTCAATAGTCTTAATGTTTATAATTATAACATAAGAGAGATTTATACTCGTCGAGACTAGGCCCAAATATGGCCGGTTTAAGAAAATGTATGCATCAATAGATGCTCCAAGCATATTGCTTTAGGATTGACAAGGTTAGACATATTCCAAAACTATAAACAACTGCCATGTCTCATAGCCATGCCTAGGTTATATATATTGATAAATTTACATGAACTACCAACCACTTGTACGCATTAGGATTATTGCATTTGAAATCTAAATCGTAAATTGTTAGTGTTTTTTTTTACTCTAAGCATAGAAAATAGTTATGAAGTATTGAATCTAATATATGTGAAGGTAAGCATGACCTTGATCTATGGGAAAGGTCTTGAAAGGTTTTATTGGAAATATCATCCTTGCTTTTTTGAATAGAAATATCATCCTTCTTATTTTGTTTCAAGGGTTGGTATGAAAGTTCTAATCTCAAATTAACTTAAGGACTTGACTAAAAGGTTAACCCAACAACATTGTAAACCATTCTAATGTGAAAGGTTCTTAAAAGGAATTATTGGAAGTAAGGTCTAAGTCTTTATCTATCTCAACTAAAATAAGGTTATAAATGAAGGCCAAACTGAAGGCATACTCTGTGTCTGCAAGTATATTATATCGGGCCACATATTGGATTTTGTTGAGGAAATCAACTTAATAAATATATATGGGCCATATATATCAAAAGAACAATTCTCGGATGGGATTGTGGCTGAGGGGACTTTTAATCTACTCAATTTGGTGATTGCAGAAGACCTTAATTTCACTTGGTCGACTTGTGAGATTTAGGGGCTGAAAGCAAAGTTGGATCCACTTGGTGCTTATTTAAGGAAATGTTTGAAAGGTTTGAATTGGTGGATGTGGAGCCTGTTCCTATCTGGCCTACCTGGCGCAATGACAAAGTGGGAGAGTGCGGGGTGGCAAAAGTTTGGATAGATTTTTCATAAGTTTGTCCTTGATTGATAAAATGGAAAAATATAGGACATGGGTTGATCATAACAGATTCTCGTACCATTATCCCATTTATTGTCAATTTGAGTTTGGTGGGAAGAGGCCAAATAGACATTTTAAGTTTAACCTTGAGTGGTTGCGGGTGGAAGGTTTCAAGGACCCGGTGAGCAGGGTGTGGAATGACTCATAAGATCTAATTTCTCTATCTTCGATGGATATTTTAACTATGAAATTAGGTAAGTTGAAGTCTGATGCCATTGGCTGGGATAAGAAGAGATTTGAAATGGATAAGAAGGAAATGATCTCCATTGAGGTGTAGATGGGTCATATCAATGCAACTACTTCTAAAGGGTTTCTGTCTCAGCCTGATATGGATTTTCTTATGAAGATAGAACAAGAAAAAATGAAAATCCTCAGGGTCTCTTTTGAAAAGTCCATCTGGTGAGCCGAATTACATGGTTAGAGGCGGGTGATAAGAATACTAAATTTTTCCATAAATTCGTTGAACATTGCAAAAACATTAATTCTATATGTGAACTGAAAAATATAGATGGTTTTCTTGTTGAGGATCAAGGGGAAATCTCACAGGTGGCTCACTCACATTTTAAGTCCTACTACAGAGCAGATGACAATTTATTTGTCGGTGATAAGATTAGGGTTATAAAGGAGTTCCCCATACTATTTTATGATGTGGAAGGTGATGAGATATTTTTGCCTATGGGCCTTTGTTCAAACTAAAAGGGGTAATTATGGCCTCTTCTAGATCAAAAAGTCCAGGCCCTAATGGGTGGCCTATGGAATTGTTCCTGGATTGTTTTGAGGTGATGGGTACAGACTTGTTAAAAGTGGTGGAAGAATCCAGAGTAAGTGAGGTGTTCCCAGGAGCCATAAACTCCACTTTTATTGCATTATTCCCAAAAAATATGCCACTGTGTACCTGGAGGACTTCTGTCCCATATCCCTTTGCAATTTTGTATATAAAATCATATCGAATATCATTGCAAACAAAATTAAACCCATTCTTTCCAGAGGTCTTGTTGGGCAAAATATTGTGTTGAATAGTTTACCTACTATTTAATTATCGACCGGGGTTTGTAAGCTTGGAGTTGCTACAAAATATATGCGAAGGCAGAAGGATTCCTAAGATGTCGTGGCAATATTTTAACAAACACAGATCAAAATATCTTTCAAAATAAGAAACAGAAGCAGACTTCTAAATTCAACGGTTAAGAAGATTAAGCTAGGACAGAGGACTATACTAGTGTAGTATCCAGTTATACTACTCTGCCTTATACACAATTATTGGAGGGATACAAATAAAAACAAGATAACCTTATAATAATAAACTATCCCTTAATATCTATTCTACTACTTTAAACAACTTTGAAATCTAACTATACAAAGGAGGATGTACAAAATTACATCAACTAAGATATATAACTAAGGATATACATGGCAGATCAGACTAATTCCAATCTCCTGGGTTGTTTTGGGGATAAGCATTTACAGTGTCTGGGACAGGGGTATAAGGAGAGTCAAAATGGATTTCAAATGAGGTATAGAAACTAAAGGGAATCAAGTCTAACTTTACCTCTACAAAAATATGCAAACTAAGAAATGTCTAGTTGCAAGTAATGGTAAACATGGTTCTTTATATCATATACACTTAACAAAAGACAAAACATAAATGCAAAGGAGAGGACCTAACTTATAGACAGACAAAAAACCTAATGAAGATGATCTTAATTCTTATTTAGTAACCATCTAACTAAAAGGAACAACTTCTATTTATAACCCATCAACATATCTACCAAATTATTAATATAATTAACCTTGAATCTCATATAAAGAAATGAAATCAATTCAAGCTAATATTACAAAACATAATCATATGGCAGAAAGAAATAAAGACTTAATAAGTACTCTATATAATTTGATCACAGACTCTTAAAAGGAAATATAATCACTGTGTAACTATTCTAATAAAAAAATACTCAAGGAACTGAAGAAAACAGACTTAAACTATGTAAAATATGCCAAGGACTGGATGAAGGACTGGAAAACAGGTTGAAATGAGAGTCTATATAACAGACCAAACAGACTGTCTGTATGGCAGTCTGTATACAAAAACACTTAAAACTTTGAAAACTGATTAATCTAGATGATCTCGGGCCAGTTGACTCATGCATGTAATAACTAGAATGTAAATACATGAATTTAAACCTATTTAACAACTACATTTACTCTACAAGATAATTCAAATACAATTCATAATTTGAAAACATCATTACCTATTGCAATTTGAAAAGAAATTGGAAATTAAATAAAGTGAGAACATAATAAGAATTAGCAGAATTGAAACTAATTACGATTAAATTCTATAGTATTGAAGCCATTTACTATATTAACATTGAATCAAACAATGAACTAGAAATGCATCAAAAGGAATTACAATCTAGTCTATATGCAACCGATTGCTAACTTAAAATGAAGGACTATATAAACATCATAACATTGAAATGAAATCTAAGCTATAAACATCATAATATTGAAATGAAATCTAAGCTACAAGAAATAACATGAACGATTACAAGATAAGCATCATAATATTGAAATGAAATCTAAGCTACAAGAAATAATATAAACGATTACAAAAAATGGAATTACATAAACAATCTATGAACAAAGCTATACTAATTACAATGATGGGAGATGACAGAGACTATACGAAAATATAAAACTCCGATTGGCGGGGGGCCCTCCCAGCAAACAAAGTCACAGCCTGCTAAACGTTAATGGAACACGATCGTAGATAGTGTAACATAACTGTTGATGTATATGTAACTTCAGAATGTATTCATCTATGTATCTTATGTATTGTAACCCGATGTTTATTTCGGGATGTTTCTATTATGTATTTGGGTCATGTTGTCATGCCCCGATGTTCCGATCGGGAGGATCAATAATGTAAACAAGTCATGTCAAGTCATTGTTAAAGTCCCCACATTTTTGGGGCACTAGAGTTATTATACACTCATAGAGATGTAGGCTCTAGTAAGTAATTGTTAAGTTAGGCCGATATGATTGAGTGCACTTCAAGTGAATGGAAGAATATAAATAGAGAGTGAGAGCCTCTCTATTTATCACTTGCAACATATCACTCACTCACTTAAGTGTGGCGCATTAGTGAGGAAGGAAATACACTGGGACTAGACAAGAAGAAGACTACTGCTGTCGGGAGTGCATCTTACTGTTTTGGGGCTTTTACTGTTTTGGTGCTGATTCTATCTCTGAGGAAGTTGCGGGGTTTTCTCCTTTATGGTTTCCCCGAGGAAAACTCTTTGTGTCTCTTGTCTCTTGTCTCTTGTGATGTGCTTGTTATTCTCTCAGTAAAAAGATCCTAAGACCATAATGCTAGCTTATATGATGAAAAACTAACAATAACTTCCATTAAAAATAATAAACGAGTATTACAAAGTCTGGATAAAAACTTGCCGAGCTAAAAAAATCTACTAACTTCCTTCTCGCATACAAGCGTTCTTATATAGAGTTTTGGATAAGGAGAGCGAGTCAACCCTTCAATGGTCAACTTCTCTTTGAGATGAGTCAACCATTATTACAATCCGTTGCTCCAATGCCAACACATAGTCATTTTTCCTCCCTTGTCGCGAGTTGGTTTCCATCGGGCATGAGGTGGTGTATAGGCTTCCCTTCTTTAGCGTGAACTAGTGGCGTAATGTAAATCAGAGAGGTATGCTGGAAACCTTCCAGAACAAAGCTCGTGCTAACACTTCGACATGTGGACAACAAGCGGTTTACAGGTCGCTCCATACTTAAATGTTGGAGAATCAATTAGTTCCAACACGCGGTTGTTTTGGCGAGCTAAATGACGAGCTGGATATGCTATGCACATATCTGGCCGAATGTGCGTCTGTGTGTCAAGCTTGCCCAAAAAGTATGCTCCGCAATTAATGAATGCATTTGTTAGCAATTGCATCAATTAACATCAAATTTACTCATTAAAACAATAAAATAATAAAGAATGAATCAATCTTAAATAAATCCAAAATAAAATAATACCTGAAGCTGAATGGTAATCTGTATGATACAAAAGACGCCAAAAGATAACAAAATATGTGTTAATACATAAGGTTTTTAGCTCAAAAATGTGACAAAATGGGGCTCAACAGGTCTTTCTACATAACAATTGTTTTTTAGAAAAAAGACAGATACTGGAAGCCATTGGGGTGGCTTAGGAGGTCTTTCACTGTGTCAAGTCTCAAAAATTGTCTGCATGTGCTCTACAACTAGATTTAAATAAGGCTTATGATAGAGTTTCGTGGGAGTTCCTTAAGCTTATTTTAATTTAAATTGGTATGCCATTCAGAGTTATGAAATGGATAAAGGGTTGTTTTACTTCGGTGTCATATGTAGTTCTTGTGAATGGATTCCCTAGTGAATTTTTTCCTGCAGAAAGGGGGCTTAAGCAGGGATACCCACTCTGACCACTTCTTTTTCTCCTGGTTATAGAAGGTCTCAGTAGGTTGATCATGAAAACAAAGGAAACTGGTAAAATTAATGGTATCAAAATCAGTGGAGGCCTTTTTATAACTCATCTTTTGTTCGTAGATGATATTATGATCTTCGGCTGATCGGGCTCTTCTGCTGAATGGCGTGTTTATTATGATATTATAAAGGAGTTACGTAATGTCTCTAGCCTTTCTATCAATTCCAAAAACTATCTGCTACTGGAAAATGAGGCCTTTGTGATGGTTTTCATAGAGATTAAAGATTTGTTTTAGGTTCAATCTTATCCCCTTGAAGTGGGTACTCGGTACCTTGCATATTTCATAAAACCAAATGGATACAAAGATTGATATTGGTTGTGTTTATTGCAAAGGTTTGATAGAAGAATCAAACATTGGTGTCAGCGTTGGTTATCATTGGGGGGACGATTGATTTTGGCCAGATCTGTGTTGGTTAACCTTGCGGTGTATTGATTATCCCTGTGCAAAGTTCCAAAATTCGTTATTAATGAAATCTAGAAAAACACCATGGCTTTCATATGGTCTAGAAATATGGAAAGGTCAAAGTAACATTTAGTGAGATGGGATATTATTGCTCGGCCTGTGTCAAAAGGGGGACGGGGTATGAAAAACATGCATTTGCTCTTGTTGGCATTATGAGAAAAAAACATGTGGATGGTATCCTTTGGTTGCATCTTGTGGTCCTATGTTATCCGAGAAATATACTTCAGGTCCCGTACTAAGATTCAATGGATTTGAAGCTTTATAAGCCTCGTCGTGGAATTTCAAATATTTGGGCTAGTCTCTTAGAGGATTTTAAGATATTTGGATCCTTCTTGGCTTGGGCTACAGGATATGGGAGGGATATCAAAGTGGGGGAGGACCCTATCATTAGTGGTCCCTCATGGAATCAGTTTTCATTGTATTTAATTTTTCATTTGCATGGTAAGGGTTATTATTCTCTATATCATATCTCTATGTCGTCCTTTAGTCACGCATATTAACAAGGTTGGATTATTGCTACTTGACTGGGGCTATATGGTTCGATGGGTGTCGAATGGACTAAATATATTTGAGGCCTAGAAACTGGTTCCATTAGGATGGATGGTGGTTCAGATATTTTAAAATGGACCTACAACAAGGTGACGGGGGATATCACTGCAAAATTGGCCTATCAGTAGCTAACTGATGATATTTTTGTCATACAACATTGGTGGCATACTATTTAGTATTGGAAGGCACCTTATCATATTATTATCTCTTGTTGGTTAGTGTTGGAAAATCGCCTCTTAACCTGGGATAATCTCCTGAAATGAGGTATGATTGGTCCAAATTTTTGTCCTCTCTGTGGTCTGGTTGAAGAAAATATTTTTCATCTGTTTGTATCTTACTACTTCACTCAATATGTTTGGAAGGCTATTTGTTTTCTGTTAAAAACCAACATAGCTTGGAACAATGATACATTATCAGAATGTTTCCTTGTTTGGAAAAAAATGAATCCTCTATGGATTTATTTTCCTTGCTTCATATTATGGGAGATATGGAAATGCAGAAATAAACAGATATGTGAGGGCTCTCTACCAAATGGTTGTGCAACCGGTCTGAAGGGATTGAGATATTTTTTTGAATTTGGGATGGACCAAACCACTAGTTGCATTCCTTTGCATAAAACTAGGGTCCTCAAAGAGCTGGCCCCTGCACATAATTTGATGGGATTCTTTGATGGGGCCTCATAAAAGGATTCTACTCTTGGTGGGGCCAGTGCTATCCTTCGGTTCAATGAGTTTTGTTTCTATACATGATGGATGAGATGTAACCCTGGTTCCAATAACAAGGGGGATCTCCTCTTTGTCTGGGTCCTTCTGCAGTTTACTCGAAGCCTTAGTTTGGATGGGATTCATATTTATGGTGACTCACGTATTATCATTGATTGGGCCAAAGAAATTTAGGGGTTAAATCTCATTTATCTTGAGTCATAGCTGAAAAGAATCAAACTTCTGATTAGCGGTTTCCAAAACATTTCCTTCTCACACATTTTCAGGGAGCAAAAATTTCAGGCTGATTTGTTATCAAAGCAGACTCTCAGTGCTTCTGATGGTTTCATCTTTTTTGAGTTCTATTCGACAGGTTCTCTTGTCTCAGAGGAAAGTCTCCAGGATATTTTTGCCTGAGGCTTGGTTTGGGCCATTACTTCTTGGGGCCTTCTTTGCGGCCTTCTTTTTTTCCCTATTGGTTGAGCCTTGTCTTGGTCTACTTCTTTGGCTAGTTTTGGACTTTCTTCTTTCTCGGTGGGACTTACTCTATTGTGCTTTGGGCCGAAACCTTGTGGTTGTTTAGTATTTAGGCCCAATACTTTTTTTTGCTTTGGTATTTCTCTTGGTCCACTCCAGTAGTACACTTTTGTGTCATTGTGGCGAACTACTTTACTTATACATTCAACAAAGTATATATATTTTTCATGGAAAAAAAAAACTAAAAGGTCGACCCAACTAAACCACACTATTTTAATGTGAAAGGTCCCGAAAGATTTTATTAGCGGTAAGGTTTAAGTATTTATCTAGTAAGAGTTAATAAAAAAAGGTCTTATCTAGGTCTAAGTCTTTATATAGGAAGGGGTGATACACAAAAGTCATATCTGAGCTCAAATAAGGTCTTTACTAAAAGGTCAAACCAACTAAACTGCATACCATTCTCTTGTATTTTTTTTTAACTAAACTAGCTAATGAATATATAGGTTGATAAAATTCAATTTAATATTATTAATTCATATTGTATATTTAAGGCACATGTAGCATGTCTTCCTATGGTATGCAAATGGCTCTAATGGCCAACCTAGCTAAACTACAAACCCTTCTTATGTATTTCAATTGTCATGGCTGGTGAATATATATGCTGATAATTCAATTACTCAATAATTCATTGTATATTTAAGGGGCATGTAACATCTCTACTTATGGGATATAGTTGGCCCTAATGGGTTGCTAGCAGGGAAATACAAACATTTGTAATGTTGATTATCCCTTATATTAAATTTTTGGATGGGAGATGAATTTGATTGCTTTTTTGTAGTACTTGTGTGTAGTTAGGAAGCCGCTACGCTACTACCTTGTGTCACTGAAAAGGTTTAAGGATAACACTTGTCTTGTTAATATTAATGGAAATTAAGGATCTAATTCTATATCAAAACACGTGATCAGAGGTTTGCGTGTGAGAGTAGTTTTGTGACTTGTTTCTATATGGAATGCTTTCTGTTCTTTTTTTTTTCATTTAGAAATATGCCTACACCTTCTATTCCGGATAATAATGCTTTATGCCTTTTACTCCAGAGTAAGATAACATAATGAAGTGGTATGGAAAATCCCTAATTTACTTAGATAAAGAGGTTTTGTATTGGTCAAATTCCTTTTTACTTTGGAATAAGATACTAGGATGAAGTGATATGGAAATAACTTAATTTACTATGTTAAAGACAATGAAATTTTTTTATTGGTTAAATAAAAAAATCTCTTTGCTACGGAAAGTATAATGACATGTTTATACTTAATTCTTTTTATGTTTGATTAGTGATATGCCATTTTTTCATTAAAAACATGTAACCTTTTTTTTATTCTAATCTTCCAATATTTAATTGCCTTGTTTTATTTGTTTAAGTCAATTATATCAAAGTTGGATTAGTAGTAGTGCTTAATTTTTTCATTATTAATAAAGATAATTAGTTATTAATGAAAAATTGTTGTAATTTCAATTTTATTTATTTGATTAAAAAAACTTGTTTATAATGTTAATTTAAAGAGTTTTTTTTCAAAATTTCCTCTTTTATTAATGCATTGAGGATTAGGGATATACCTCTTTTTCCTAGGATACACAAGTGTTACCTCTTTTGTGATTCCATGAATATCCATCTAAAATATCGGTTTCAAAAATTCATAACAATGAAAATTTCTAAAGATATAAACAATGTCTGGCCACTGTGAAAGCATCTTTTCCAAAAACACAAATATTTATTTATTTCATTATTAATTGATATATACAATAGCCAATCAATGCCTATCAAATTCCATTATTAATGTATATATGCAATAACTAGTCAATGTGTATCAAATTCCATTATTAATAGATATATGCAATAGCCACTCAAGACATAATTTTTGGAAATTAATTAAAATACTTCTCATTAATAAAATTCATAATTAATTTTTTTTATCAATATATATATATATATATATATATATATATAAACAAAATAAATATATAATCTTAAAAATAAAAAATATTCATAATAATCATCCAAATAAATTAGTAGTAGTAGTATATATATATGTGTGTGTGTGTGTGTGTGCAGTCATGTATGTATGAAAAAAATACCATTTAACTATATTATTATTTTATATATCATTATTCTTGGGATTATCTACATAGTGTAAGTCATTAAGCTATGACCCATATCCCATGAGTATAGTTGCAATTAACCAATTTTCATGGTTTTGAATAGTCTACTAAGAACTCAATACATCGGGTGATGCTCACAAGGATGAAGAAGCGAGATTAATATTTTTGGGGATTGCAACCAGTAACCAAGACTTTCTAGGAGGTCACCCATCCATTTCTCATGTTTTTGGATATGCCACTTAACACTCATTGTATATTGATATTTATAGGGCTTGCACCTTGTAACTAGGACTTCTCGGGAGGTCACCCATCCCAAGACTCCTCTGGTTCAAGTGTACTTAACTATGGAGTTTTCCTAGAAATGAATCCCACTCAACTTCCTATCCCATTTGAAAAGCCTTAGCAAGTACTCTTCCTTATGAACTATTTAATCAATGCTCCCTTGACTCTTTTTATTTAAGTATAGGAATTTTAGCAATCCAAGATATGATATATCATTATTTATAGGATTATGTGTGTAGCGTAAATCATTAAGATATCACCCAATCTCATGAGTATAGTCACAATTGATACATCAGATGTTGGATTGCAAAAATCCCATACTTAAATAAAAAGAAGTAAAGGATCTCTAATTGAATAGTTCATAAGGAACAATACTTGCTGAGGTTTTTCAAATGGGGTAGTAAGCTAAGTGGGCTTGATTGTGGGGAAAAGTCCATAGTTAAGTGCACTTGATCCAGAGGACTTGTGGGATCGGTGACCTCCCAGAAAATCCTAGTTACCGGGTGCAAGCCCTGAAAGTGATGATTGATGATATCTGATTCATTTCGTTACTCTCAATCCCACTTCTTCAACCTTGTGAGCATCACCTTATGTAATGAGTGTTAAGTGGACTATTCAAAACCATGAGAAATTGGTTGGTTGTTACTATACTCATGAGATATGGGTCATATCTCAATGACTTACACTGTGCAAATAGTCCAAAAAATAATGATATATCAAATTGGACCACGGAAACCCCTATACTTTAATATTATTGTTCGTAATTTCCTAAATTAAGTTTAATTTTATTAGCTCATTAACATTATTACTTGTTGTATAGTGTCGACATGATTAATTAATACTTAATGTTATTTTTAAATAAATGTACATATATTCCGAAAGGCAGGGATTAAGATGCATACAATTCTTATTTTTAATGTGATTATTGCATATGGATATGTGGATGCTACTAACTTGTCAATAAATTTAGATTTTATTGAATACATTTTTTAAAATAATCATTAGAACAATAATTTTAAAATAATTGAAAAAATAAAAAAATCTCATTAAAATTTGAATTATGGACTTTATGTATAGTTTGCATGCGAACTACACATGTTGTCATGGATCTAAGAGATCTGAATTGGAATTGAAGTTGTGTTCCCTTCTCTAGGTTGTGCAACATTGCCCAAGTTCCTCTCCAAGCCTAATGGCGTGACCATCCCGAGTTCATGACTTTCCATATTGCGCCTCTCAACTTAAGCTTGTTTTTTTCTTAGTTTAGAGTTTATCGATATATACCCAACCAAAAGCAATACATTAAAAAAAAAGAAGACACAATCATGTTGGAAACATCAAAATGTGTTCCCAAAGATCATATAATACAATGAGACTTGTTACAACATGCATATTATGCCACAATCCTGCAACTCTCCAAGAGCACTCTCTCAATGGCAGTGTTACCACCTAAGTTGTACTTAGCTGGAATTTCTGTGAGCCGCCAAAGATTGAACAAGCCAATTACGCATTATCAGTGTTCAGAAGTCCGTGCAGGCCAATTTGTGGCCCCTTTTTTTTGCATGTTCATACCCCATAGGAATTGTAACAAGTAGATGTATAATGATGACCTTATGTAACAGGCTTGGTTTACTTAAACTTAGTCATCGATCCAATTACTCTAGAATGTTTTTTCCTTGTTAATTATTTGTTTCTTTTTGACGACTTATAATTTTTTAGTTTTTGAGTCAAACCTCCAAATTTGGAGTAATTGTCTTCGTGGTTAGGCCTTAGGAGGTTATTAAATTCTAAGTGTCAATGTATATTACCATGCTAGTCACTATTTTTGAGTCATATGAACATGTATTAGGTTCCCTTAGTTTTTTTATAGTTTTCGCTAATAAAAAACATTCTCGTATAATGAGCAATTTTTTAATGTAAAAATCCAAAAAGTCATAAAAGTGGTATTAGGAGGTGTAAATTGCTGTGAGGGTGCTCGTTTTCTAACCCAACAATTTTTTAATGTTTTTAATGTAAAAATCCAAAAAGTCACAAAAATGGTATTAGGAGGTGGAATTTTCCATGGGGGTGCTCATTTTCTAACCCAGAGCACGCACTTAACCCCTAAACCCACATTTGAGAGTAAATTAGTGATTGTTTATCACTTAATTTGATTTTATCTTGAAAATGACCAAAAAAGACAAAATAAAGTCAAAATCAGAATCACATAATCAAAGGAGATTTGTCCCAAACATGTTTTAGTTGGATTGAGAATCATATATGAGATTGATTGAGTCTAAATCAGAGTCAATGGCATCAAATCCAAGTGAGGGCGAGTTAACTCAAGAATAAGCGGACAGATCTATCTAATGAAGGGAACAATTCCTTATGTGGCATCTTAGCAATGGATAGACATAGATCCCAATGAAGAGGGGTGCACCTCTTGAGAGGTGTCCCCATCCTCTTAAATTTAACTCTCAATCAAATCCCCAAAATCTCTCCCTAACTCACCCTCTCATCTCAAGTGGCTAATACACCACTTTTGGCTTAATTTTTCTATAAAAGAAAGGCATCACCTCTCCTTTTTCTCATGGTCAAAGGACCAAAAGGCTTCTCAAGCTTTGTACTTGTAACTTGTAATATTTTATGGAATAATACAAGGCTTTGGAGGAAAATCTCTGGTGTCAGGAATCATTGTGTGTGGATGAACATTGCATAGCTTATGAGGTAATCAATATTTTCTTGTATTTTTCATACTTGTTTGGTTAGTTGTGGGCATGAAAGGGGAGCTATCTCTTGGTAGGGTAAGGAATTTATTGCTTGATTATTCCTTACTACTTTGTTACATTAGATATCCTAGAAGTACATGTAAATTTTTCTTAAATGCATGTGTTCTAGGTTTTATGTGTAATTAACATGCTTGCTTTCAACCATTTCTTTGTGTAAGAATTTATAAGTATATGTAGGTATCTAGCTTGAAGGGATGGTTAATCTTGTTCGAATCATCCAGGCCTCCAACATTATTTCTATCTCTTTATCCTTCACCTCTTATTAAAATTTCTTTGGTTAAGATTATTCACATGCTTAAGTAATTTAGTTTTATGTTTTAAAAGAATATCTAAAAGTTGATTTGTTTAAGTATGTATCTAGATCTAGAAGTGTAAATCAATATTTTCATAGTGATCCAATTTTGTTTAAGTACTTGTGCATTTTTTCTATCTTTTAGTATTTAAATTTGGTTATGCTTTTAAATGCCTAATATATAAATTTGAGTACTTTCATGTGACTTTTTTTGACTTTTAACAAATACGTAAGAGGAAGTGCTCCTGAAAATTTGGAGATTTAGGCCATCCAAGACCTCCTGAAACAACATACCTTAATCCCAATTCATTTAATGAGACTTGTAAGCATTTTGGATTTGAATATATAAGGACCAAATCCATCCACCTTTTAAATTGTAAAACTAATAATAAAATAAAGTGGGATACCCAGTGCCCACCCTCCATCCCCCAGGGGATCTGTGTCATTTTTGTGGAGTGAATTCTCTCTTTATTCTTTTTTTATTTCAATTACTAATGTTTAGTTAGCTTTATTTTCTTAGTTTAGTTTAGTTCCATTTCAATTCTTTTTTTTAGTTTGCAATAAAGTGACGGACCCATCTGTTATGCTTACCCAAAGTATGCTCTTGTTTCCACCGAAAAGGATTTCCTGAGTAAGTGGTTTACAATCAAAAAATATATTTGTAGATTAAGTTAAATCACATAATATTTGATTTATTTTTGGTTCTTGTAACGACTCTAACTTAGATTCCTCGTATGCTGTTTTCCACTACGAGATTTGACTAATCATTTGGAATATTAAAAAAAGAGATTTAAGTGGCTAGTCTAATAGGGAAATATGGTGAATATTTATTCTTATTAGTGAAAGGTTATATTGAACTTACTACAGAGTCAAGGGTACACTCCAAGAATATTTTATGTCTCACCCCGTTGGACACTTGGTATAGTTTCTCTATAATCGCTTTGAGTGATAAATTGGAGATGATCCAAACCTTAGAGTAGTTTACTTTTCAACATTATACTTTCACTTTTACAATCTCCAAATTAACCCACACTTAATCATATCATCCTAATAACTAAAACTGACCAAGATACAATTGCAATACATTTTTCATTATATCAACACTATTTTACTTCTCAACACTTGTCTACAATCATTCTTTGCTTGAGTACTCAATTTACATGTCGTGAGTGCTTTACTATCAAATGTTGTTTATTTAAATAATGATTTTTCAATTCTTGTTTCAATAAATCTTTTAACTCTTATAAATCACTTTCATTTTCGTAACTTAGAATTAAAATACTTAGTTACTTTTATTAGTGACCAGCTCCCTTGACTTCGTTAGGATTTGGCGTAGATGGAGGAGTCAAGGATCAAGTGGCAACTCTTGACTTGAGACTTGCCTCCAAGGTCACACCTAGTGGCTTGAATATTTTGACTTCGTTAGGATTTGGCGTAGATGGAGGAGTCAAGGATCAAGTGGCAACTCTTGACTTGAGACTTGCCTCCAAGGTCACACCTAGTGGCTTGAATATTTTTTCCACACTAACCTTGAGGTGTGTATCAGGAGGCAACAAACAACAAATCAAGTCACAATTATGATAATATATCGATCAAACTTTGTCGTGTCTACAACTCTACCTCAACGCAGTACCCATTCCAAGTCTCTCAACAGGGAACCCTTTGTCGCAACCCTATTGAATCTACATGTGCCCAAATACCTTAGAAAAATATGCCTAAGAGAGTGCACTGAACAAGCCACTCTCCAACATGTCTTCTTGCTCACAACCCACATAATCCATCCACCTTACCTTAGTGGGTTCTGCTACATTGTACCTTCTCTAATACATCTACACCAAGGATCAACCCTCTTATCTAAGAATATGGCCTCTCCATGGCAAGTGCATCCATCCAATATGAGCTTGTGCCTCCCCAAGACCCAAAAATATCTCTCCAAGAAGTGCACCCAAGGTTTTCCAAGAAAAATGCCTCACTACACCAAGACAAGTGTGCCCATCCTTTTAGGAACCTCTCAAATGGAGTTCACTCATGCTTGAAATTCATACCATCAATTAGTGTGTTTGTTCCCATCCAAATTTCTAGTCATATCCTCTTATATATACATACTAACTCATGCTAAGAGGTACAACCAAGGGTCGTGATCCTCCATCATGAATTTCAATAAGTGAGTCAACTTGCCACCAAAGAACCTAAGTGTTGGATTTGCACCCAACTCAACTCGAGCTCCAACTCACCTCATGCTAAATTGCATCCTCTCATCATGGGTCTCCATTCCAAGGTAACCCCAATCGATCTGATGCGATGGAATTCTTTCCCGATATGATGAACCTACTCATGTCAGGTATTCTCATGGGTGTGGGAACACCTTTCCACACCATGCAATGTTCCTACCTAACCACAATCAAAACATATCCATGCACACAAGGGTGTAACTGACGGGGTAATATTCCCAACACCCACATCCATATTTGGTCATGCTACCATATGATGGGATTCCTAAGTGGTCATGAAATAACCCCAAGGTTATTCTAACCTAGGGGTATGACATCCTCCCCCACTCCAAGTTGTTTTCATCCTTGAAATTTTTTCCATGAACACAATATTCCATGAAGCACTCTACCACTATCACCACTACCAACTGCTACTGCACCTGATTCTTCCTAAAAATCCTCCAAATTTTTTCATCCATAGCACCCATCCAACCTACGACTTCCTTGGTATTGTGTTGTCACGTCGCGTCTCTATCCCTCGTGTGTCGAATTGATTTGTTATGTAATACAACTATCATGTCTAACTCCATGAGAATGAACTGCTCATGCCTAAGACATCCAACTTCCCTTCACACTTTGGTCACCTATATGAATCTACGAAACCAAGGTAAGGTCGTCAATTTTGCCTAAAAATTGTCCAAGGTACTAATACTAAGCACCAAACTCATATTTCCAAGTGTCGTGGCTCCTAGACTTACTTCTACTCCAGTACTTGATCTTCTTGCCTCTCATTCAACCGATCATCATCCATTCATGTTTTCCATCTATTCACATACCCTCTTGGTCAAGAAGGTAAGGTAGTCTTTCTTGAATTAGACCATCACAAGGGATTGTCCTCACCTTCATCATCCACTACTTCCCCTTGACTTGTTTCTCAAGTCCTCAAGGTCTACAACGAGTCACTCTTGATGTTAGAATCTTATGCAAAGTAGAAAAGCAAACTACTCGTGCAAGGTCCTAAGACTTACAGTTCTACTAAACTACTACAACACATCCAAGAGTCAGGATGGTTTGAGTGCTTGCCGCACTCCTAAGTCCCAACACTAACTTGTAAAGTCCAACGCATGCTAGTTTGTATTATTTCTCCACGTCTTTTCAATCTATGCCTGCAACACAAAAATCCTACCATCCTTAATGATAAAAATATCTTCCCTTGATTCAACCTTCAAGCCACCACTACAAGCCATCACCTCCAGGATCCTCATCATGGAGAAGTGGCAGTGTAGTCCTTATGACTTGTTTCCCACAATAGCTCATCCAAAGTCTTCCTAGAAGAATGAATAAGCCAAATAATCCATGTCCTTCGCAAGACATGCCAGGACCACTACTCAGTTACATATGCAGCCAATCGACACATGCTATCATAAGTCTCAACCAAAAATTAAGTACCATAACAAAGTTAGGTGAGAATATGTCAACTTGACCTATTCAGTTGGAGTCTAAGTTCCCATACACTTAAATGATCTTGGCACGCCAATCGTTTCTTCTTGTTGGTTGTGGAGCCTAGTATTTTTGGTTCAAATATGTTATTTAAGCCATGTTTGGATCCCAACACCTAACGAGGAGGTGTGGGGGGGATTCTCCCCCACTATATTCATCAGGGGGGTCACATGGTGAGGGTTCAGGGGAAATGCCACCTGTAGAAAAAATTTAGAAAAAAAATTCCTTGTAAAATGTTGTAATTTCAGAGTCATGACTTGGTCAATAATGGGTGATTTATGGGCCAATGGTTTTGGACAACTCGAGGTATTTTCCCATGGTATTCCCTTTATAAAAGGAAGGCATTGTAATACAGTTGGGTATTTTATTGTAACATTGTAAAACAATTTCTATGATTGTGTGAGAGAGATTGTGAGAGAGTGAAGAGGAAGTGCAACGAGGTTGTATTCGTTCATTTTGTTGGATGGTAAAATAATAAAAGAATGTAAATTTCTATGTGGACGTAGCCCATCTTAGGTGAACCACGTTATATATATGTCTCTCTTGCAATGTGTTTTAATATTTGCATCTTGTTTATTAATTATTGTTATTTCTCTACGATCATGTTTTTCTAACAATTGGTATCAGAGACAAAATTCTATATGGCTGGTAAAATCACAGGAAAGAAGGGTTCCTGGTTCGAGTGGGAGCAATGGAAGAAGAAGGAAATATTAGGGTCTATAAATTAATGACCAAAACTACCAAAACTACCAATTGTTATGAATATTTAAATGATATTATTAATTATAAATAAATAAATTATTAATTACTAAGGTGGAAGGGCATAACGCTTATAAAGGCGAGCCTCATTGTAATATTTTATCATCATCTATCAATACATTATTATTATTTATTCTCAATCATGGAAGTCAGACTCGCTTCTTAAATCTCCAAATGGATACGATTGTGCCAAGTGCAAGTCTCTACACAAGAAGTCTTGTCTGATTCTAATACCGACACAAAATAAGAGTGAAGGATGACATTAAAAAAATCAAGCTTTGAGGACAAAAATTTCCCAAGGGACAGGAAATGTTATGAATATTTAAATGATATTATTAATTATAAATAAATAAATTATTAATTACTAAGGTGAAAGGGCATAACCCTTCACTATGCATGCTCAAGCCTTATAAAGGCGAGCCTCGTTGTAATATTTTATCATCATCTATCAATACATTATTATTATTTATTCTTAATCATGGAAGTCATACTCGCATCTTAAATGTCCAACCAGATATAGTTGTGCCATTGGTATCCGAGAGGTTTCTCCTCCCCTGAGCTCGGATTCGGATCCTCCCACTTTTGAGCTCGGTTTCGGCTCACCTATCCTCACCTTACTTCATACCTTGCTTCTTTCTATTTTCGCTGCACTCCTACCACCATCGCCCTTCCCCCCATGCTTGAACTCCACACTTTCTCTCCTTCCCTATGCAAACCTTCATGTATGCGTTCTCTTTTCGTGCATTCCACCTATTCCTGTGCTCTCTCTTTTCCGCCAGTTTTTTCCCATTCCCCAACCTACACGCTCCTCCACATTGCATCTCGCTAGCCCACCTCACATCCCTCTTCCCACGCTAATGTCCACCTTCTCTTCCCTCTTCCCACGCTGTTGTCCACCTGCTATCCACCACTCCTCCACGTTCCCTTCCCTCCATGCTGCACCTCCCTTGCCACCATCCTCCCGTCGCTTTTCGCTTCCACCCTCCCCCCTACTTATGATGCCTGCAACCCTCTCCATTCCTGCCTAGCTGCCCTCCCACGCTCTATCTCTTGATTCACCCACGCGCCATCGGAACCACTCCATTCCTTCCTCACTCCTATCATCAAATTTTATTATAATAGAATTAATATTGTTGTAATATTAAATTTGTAATAATATTAAATTTGGTTAAAACAATTGTTTTTATTAAAATTTATTATTAAAGTTTATAATAAAATAAAAAGTATATAATATCATAATAATAGTGATACTATTATTATATATTTTTATTTTTATTATTTTATCCATATAAAGCCAAAATATCGTCCAAATACACACCTCCGCATACAAGGACCAAGACCATGGCTGAATTAAAAGACCAAATTGAGAAACTGGAGAAGGACATCAAGGCCCTCATTGCTAAGCAAAAAATATTGAAGGAAGAGATAAAAAATAACAATACAATGCTTAAGAAAGAAATCAAAGATGAAATTGGCATGGTACTAGAAAGAAGGCTAGATGAAAAATTAGACATCATGAACGAGAAACAAAAAGACTCGGATGACAAAATCAGTACCATGACTTGAAACATAAACACCATAGCACAGAACTTGAGCAGCATGGCGTAGAACCACAATACATTAATGGAGGTGTTACAATAACTAATGCCTAGTACATACCATGTTAGTAGTACAGACATGTTAGATTCCTCATTTCATGTTTCCACATAGGAAGCACTTGCCAAGAATGAAGAATTTTTTGCAAAAAGAAATAAAGATTAACAATGTGACGCTTAAACAAGAGATAGAAACAAAAGTACTGGTAGATATGGAGGCATGATTAAACAACACAATAGATGATATCAGTAAGATAATAGAGAAGGAAAATGCTAAAAATCACCGCCAACAACGAAGCGGTTCAAATATTTCGGTTGCATCGTCCAATAGCTTCGAGCCACCATCAAACCGTAAAGAAAAAGGAAACTAATATCATCCTTACATAGTTTACCCACCTAAGGAAAAAATAGAGTTGTCGAAATACACCGGAGGTGGATACCCATGCGTTTCCTGGTTAAACAAAGCGAAAGAGTACTTCGACATCTACAATATTCAATCTGATGAGGAGAAGGTCAAATATGCGTCAATGCATATGGAAGGGTATGCCTATAATTGGTACTTGTGGTGGAAGAGAGATAATTTTGCCTACACTTGGAACTTGTTCAAAAATGTTTTTTAATAGGTTTAAAGCAATCACAACATATGATTTTTTGAGTAAACTTACCAAATTACAACAGGTTGGAAGCATTGAGGAATTCACACATCAATGGGAATCCCTATCGACACAAGTATTTGGGTTATCTGATAAACAAAGACTCAAAACCTATCTAGGAGGTGTTAAACCATACCTCCGAAAAGAATTAAATATGCATGACATACCTAACGTAGAAGTGGCATGACGTAAAACAAAAGCAACAGAGTGCAAATGGGAAGGAATAAAAACAAGAGGTGATAACAATTATCGACAAGGAAAAGAGACACAATGTAGATATTGTGAAAATAATTGGTCACTTGGTCATCGATGCCACAAACCTCAATCATATGCCTATGAAATTGAAAATAGGTCGAAAACGTTTAACAGTTACTTTGATAATAGAAAAAAGAAGAAAAAAACATGTCGTTGATGCGGTGATGAATGGATCCCAGGCCATAAAGGTAGAAACAGTCAGACAATACAATGAAAAATCATCAATGGAAAGGAAGTGCAAGTCTCTGCACAATAAGTCTTGTCTGATTCTAATACCGACACAGAATCAGAGTGCAGGACGACATTAAAAAAAATCAAACTTTGAGGACAAAGATTTCCCAAGGGGAAGGCAATGTTATGAATATTTAAATGATATTATTAATTATAAATAAATAAATTATTAATTACTAAGGTGAAAGGGCATAACCCTTGACTATGCATTCTCAAGCCTTATAAAGGCGAGCCTCATTGTAATATTTTATCATCATCTATCAATACATTATTATTATTTATTCTCAATCATGGAAGTCAGACTCACTTCGTAACTGTCCAATCGGATATGGTTGTACCACCAGTTATGGAAGATGCAAATGGAGGATTATATGTACCAGAAGAATCTATACCCATCATTGGGAGGAAAAACAAAACAAGTGGTGACTATGAAGGACGAAGAAAGGGAGGTTCTTGATAGAAAGGCACTGCGAACAATACAGTTGTGCATGGATTCGTTAGTATCTTTCAATATTTCAAAAGAAAAGACAACAGAGGGTGTGATGAGCACATTGGTTAAGATCTATGAAAAACCCTCGGATTCCAACAAGGTACTTTTAATGAAGAGTTTATTTAATATGAAGATGTCAGAAGTTTGATTTGTTGCTGACCATTTAAATAGATTTAATATGATTACTATTCAGCTAAGTTCTATAAAATTGACCTTTTATGATGAGGTTAGGGATCTTCTAATACCGTGCTCATTTCTAGAAAGTTGGAATGGGTTGGTCATGGCTGTAAGTAACTCTGTTCTTAGTTCAAACACTATTAAATTTGATGATGTTGTTGGTGTTATTATTAGCGAGGAAATGAGAAGAAAAAGAACATGTGAGACATTAGGTTATGCATTGACCATGGAGAGAAAGGGGAGACAAAGTGAGAGAGGAAGGATCCCAAGTAATTGCAACAAGTATAGAAAGGGAAGATCCAATTCCAAATTTGGAAAGATACAGTGTTGGAACTATGGTAAAAGAGGACATTTGAAGAAAGATTATAGATCTCCAAAGAGGAAAGGAGACAAGAAGTAGGAGACTACTCAGGAAACAAATGTAGCAGGCGATGTGTTACAAGATGCTTTGATTCTTGCATTAGAGATAATGCTAGTGATTATTGGCTAGTATATTCAGGGGCTTTGTTCAGGTACACAGGATAATCCCAAAAGATCGAACACCTTCAGATACCGCTTCACACAAACAGATCACAGATCAACACACTGATGTTTGTCACATGGTTAAAACCCTCGAGAGGGAAACAGTCCAAGGCCCTAGCCAAATAGATACTTGGAGCAATTTATTATGCAAAAGAAAGAAAGTTACATGAGCTTCTCATAATCGATCAACTAGCCAAGGACCCTCTATGCTCTTTAAATAGAGATCATAGACCAATCGGGTGTTAAGCCATAGATCAATGGTAGGTATGATCTAAGAGAAGTTGAACCGTCGGATCACTCTATGTCTAGAACATGTCGTGACCGTCGGATTAGAATATTTACAAATGCATACTAATGCATACTAAAGAAACACACTTTTACCTAACAGATATATTACACAAGTTGAGCTTAACTAACTCTTAATTGTCTAAATATCCTGACATACCCCCTTAAGAACAACTTGGGATAGGATTGAAGGATTTACAAAAGTGACACTATTAGGAGAAGGAAGGAGGCATTAGAGCCTATCCCCCTTAAGGACACATTCCTGAACTCCTAACATAGACCGAAGTTTAGAAAACTTCGCTTCTGTAAGAGACTTGGTGAAGATGTTTGCAACTTGATCATCTGTAGGGTAATAGAGCAATTCAATAACACGATCATGAAAAAGATTTTTGATGAAGTGCATGTGTAGATCAATGTGTTTGCTACACTGATGAAGAACTGGATCTTTGGCAAGTTTTATGGCACTTTGATTGTCGCACCAAAGTGGAGTAGGCTGCTGCTGCTCGAATCCAAACTCTGAAAGGATCTGTCGAAGCCATAAAGCTTCCTGACTGGCATTAACTGCGGCTCGATATTCTGCTTCTACTAAAGAAAGAGCAAGAGCTTGTTGTTTCTTACAAGCCCAAGTGACACGTCCAGATCCTAGATTGAAAACATAACCTGCAGTAGACTTTCAATCATCAGGATCGCCGGCCCAATTTGAATCAGTGAAACCAACCAACAAAGGTTTCCCCCTTGTACTGTAATGAATCCCAAACTGAATTGTACCTCAAATATATCGAAGTATTCTTTTTGCTGCTTTCTAGTGACTTTCATAAGGAGTTTGCATATAACGGGAAACACGACCAACGACAAAGGAAAGGTCAGGACAGGAATGAGTCAAGTATAAAAGACTACCAACAAGCTGATGATACAAGGTGGCATCTACTTCAGGGGAAGTACAAGTGGTAGAAAGTTTGACTCCAGATTGGAAGGGAGAAGGGGTTGGTTTACAATTTTCCATGTGGAAGCGACGAAGAAGGTCACAGG
>LPNX010821909.1:236489-312974 GCA_001517045.1 Pseudotsuga menziesii | reverse complement strand
TGTAAGGCTGCAAGGGAAAGAACAAGGCGGATGGAGTTCATTTTTGCTACAGGGGAAAATGTTTCATTGTAGTCAATCCCTTCAACTTGGGAAAAACCTTTGGGAACTAACCTTGCCTTAAGTCTTTCAACACTTCCATCTGACGCATACTTAGTTCTGTAGACCCATTTACATCTGACAAATTTTCTTCCTTTTGGAAGAGGAACAAGATCTTAAGTATTGTTCGCCATTAAGGAACGATATTCTTCATCCATAGCTGCATCCCAATCTGGATTTCTTGAAGCTTCTACAAAAGTTTCTAGATCATGATTCTCGGAAACTTGAGCCAAAAGAGAAGAGGCTCGCTGAGACTGAGAACATGTTCGACGTTGATCTCTAGGATCACTGGCAAGTTCACCAGCTGCTTCACATGTTGAACGGACCCATCAAGGAAGTATTGGTGCTGGTGCAATTGGAGGAATATGAGCAGGCGAAGGTGGATTTTCATCCTCACTGTCATCATCAGAAACTGGAGTTGGAAACCTGTCAAGGAAGCTGGAAGAAGAAGAAGAAGAAGGAACAATCGCCGAATCAGGCTCGCAGGCCAAAGATGGCACACCTGCCAAGTTAGGCTCGTAGGCCAAGAGATTTTCATCAAATTTAACATCTCTTCTAATGATTATATCATGAGAATGTGGCTGAAGAAGTCTATAACCTTTTACATATTCAAAATATCCAACAAATATGCACTTTTCACTTTTAGGCTACAATGCTTTCCGTTTTTCATCCGGAATGTGAGCCCACACTTCACAACCAAACACATGAAAGTGACTTATATCTGGTTTAATTTTACTCCATGCTTCTTTCGGTGTTATGCCCTATAAAAATTTAGTGGGTGTGCGATTAACAATGTAATTTGCACAATTTATGGCATCAGCCCAATATTGAAGACTTAGTCCCTTAGATTGGATCATATAATTAGCCATTTCTTTTAAAGTGCGGTTCTTCCTTTCAGCTACACCATTTTGTTGTGGTGTATATGGAACAGTGTGCTGTTGTTGGATTCCTTGTTCAGTGCAAAAAGTAGTGAACTTGTTGTTAACATATTCTCCTCCATTGTCAGATCTTAACTTAATAATTTGATGACCAGATTGTTTTTCAACAAGAGCCTTGTAGGCTAAGAACATGTTAAATACTTCGCTCTTAAGTTTTAGGAAGTAAACCCAAGTGCATGTGGAGTAGTCATCAATGAGAGTTAGAAATATTTGAAACCAGAAAAGAAAGCAGATGGAAGAGGGCCACACAAGTCACTATGCACAAGCTCCAAGGGAACGGAGGCGTGCCAAGAGGCACGTTTATCAAAACTTTCCCGATGATGTTTTTTGATTACACAACCGGAACAAACACCATCCTTGCAAGATACCAGTGAAAGACCAGTCACCATATTGTATTTACATAGTTGTTGCAATGAGCGATAATTTAAGTGACCAAATTGCTCATGCCAAAGTTTGCTCAAGTTATCATTATGAGCAACAAAAACTGAAGGAAAAGGTGATGACCCAAAGTTGTTAAATTTGTACAACCTGGTAATATCATCAACAGTTCTAGTAGCAAGGATATTTTGAGGATTTTTAAAATCCTTGATTACAACTTGGTGAGGTGTAAACGTCATAGTTTTACCTTCACCTGAATGAGTAATTTGATAGACTGATAACAAATTACAGGAAATTTTTGGAACACATAGTACATCACTGAAATGACCATTTTCTACTGGAACTGTTCCAGATCCTACAACACTTAGAGATCTATCATCATTAACAAATATTTGTTTGGTGTTACATTCATGCGTAGTAGAAAACATGACTTTATCCTTAGCCATATGATAAGATGCTCCAAAATCAATGAGCTATTCAATTGAAGTATAAGAAGAAGATGCAGTATAAAAGTAAGCAGAAGCACAAAGTGCATGTCCATAAGAGTTAGATTCTGTAGACGAATCTAGGTTGATGTGGTGCTTCTTCATTGCTGCGTCCAAGGCTGCCATCTTCTTAAAACACTTAGATTCATCATGATTATCTTTCCCACAAAAATTGCAATGATGCTCAGTCTTATTTCCTTTATGCTTGGATCCTTTGTCATTTTTTAAAGAAGGAGCTGACTAAGAGGGTTTGGGACCCTTGTTGTTTTGCTTATTATTGTGAAAATTCTGTTTCTTGGGAGGCTTGGACTTTTCTTTCTGTTGGGACAATAATGCTTTCCCAGATGTATCTGCATTGTTAATTATTCCAATATGAATGAGCTTATCTTGCTCTCTAATTAAGGAATCACAAAAGGATTCAAGGCTATGCTCTTGATAGCTAGCTGTAGTCAACTATTTTTTCATGTAGTAGAATGTAGATACAAAAACATAATATGCAGGTCCAAGTTTGGAAAGAATATGATAAATACATTGTTTGTCTTCTTTCTTAATCTTGCATTCTGCACATAAGAGTCTAAGAGTTTTATACTTAGATAAATAGTCTTGAATGCATGAAAAATCATTTGGATTCAAGGAAATCAACTCATTCTTGAGTTGATGACCCTGAATTTCATTGTGTTTACCAAACAAAAATTTCAACTTTTCCCAAGATTTATCAGGTTCATCAATGTCAGATATGTGGAATCGCAAATCAATAGAGATTGTCATCCCAATCAATCCACGAGCTTCATCACATCTATTTGCCCATTTAATTTTCTTATCATCATCAGTGGGTTTTGTTTCTTTCCTCGAGGTTATCCTGAAAAGTTCTCTACTTCGTAGAACATCTTCCATACGAGATTTCCATGAGAAATAGTTAGAACTTGTAAGTATAAGATCGCAAGGGGCGGCCATACTATAAAATAATGGCTGAAACAATAGAAACTAACTATCTGGATGCAAACAACTCGAGAAAATATGCGGTTTAAAAAAAATGGCACTTAAAACAGATTCTGGATGATGAAATTATGCTTTATCAAAGAAAATGTTGAAGATGTCCCCAATAGTGACGTGGCAGATATTAACTTAACCAACTAAAAAATAGAAGCCCCCTCTTCCCAAAATCAACCTTTGACAATCACTTTTACAATAAAGTTGCTTTGAAGTGAATCACTTTTGTAGAATAAGTGATGTTCACTTTTACAATAATGTGACTTTTAAATAGTGCGGCAATAAATTAAAAGACTTAAGTGACTCACTTTTATTTTATTTTATTTATGTGAGATGCACTTTTACAATAAAGTAACTTGAAAATAGAAATTGCATGCACTAGAAAGTAGCTTAATAAGACTTGAACTCAAGACTTATCAAGGTGTAAAACAACTTTGGACCAAGTAAGCTAAGTTTAAAAGGTACGTAAAAGTATGGAAAGAGGAAGGGTTTTTTTTTTTTTTCACTCTTCTCTCTCATTTTTCGTGCTTGCTTTCTTTTCCTGCAAATCACAAAAAAAACGAAAAACATTTTTTTTTTCCACACAATGGGGTTAGATCTTGGTTAGCTTACCCGAAAAGTCTACGTTTTCAAGTTTTCTTGCTGTTTCTGATTTGTTGTGATCGCACAAGGTGCACGGCAAAGAGCATACGTAGCCGAGAAGACAAGAAACAAAACTTTCCCTTAATGTTTCTGATTCGCCGCGATCGCGCAAGGTGCACGACAAAGAGCGTACATAGCCAGAGAAAACAATAGTCCGAGACTAAAACATAAAAGATCTAATAATAAACTGATAAAATATGAGAGTTTAAAAAAAACAAATTCGTCACTATAACATTATACCTTTAGATTTGCCGAAATGGGTGTTTCTGGAGCAAACGGAAACGGTTTTCGATGAAACAAAAACTATTTTCCAATGGAAATGACACTCCGGACGCAATGGAATAGCTCCCATAGGCCACAATTGTACAAAAAATCTAGAACCAGAAACCCTTTCAAAGTTTCAGCAACACCGGTTCCAGATCTTGATCAAAACCGAAAGCAGCTCTTCACAAAATCTCTGATACCATGTTCAGGTACACAGGGTACTCCCAAAAGACCAAACACCTTCAGATACCGCTTCACACAAACAGATCATAGATCAACACACCGATGTTTGTCACATGGTTAAAACCTTCGAGAGGGAAACAGTCCACAGCCCTAGCCAAATAGCTACTTGGAGCAATTTATTATGCAAAAGAAAGAAAGTTACATGAGCTTCTCATAATCAATCAACTAGCGAAGGAAACTCTATGCTCTTTAAATAGAGATCATAGACCAATCGGGTGTTAAGCCACGGATCAATGGTAGGTATGATCTAAGAGAAGTTGAACCGTCGGATCACTTTATGTCTAGAACATATCGTGACCGTCGGATTAGAATATTTACAAATGCATACTAATGCATACTAAAGAAACACACTTTTACCTAACGGATATATTAGACAAGTTGATCTTAACTAACTCCTAAGTGTCTAAATATCCTAACAGGCTTCATGTCATTCTACACCCCATAGGAAACTCTTTCATGAATATGTTCCAGGTGATTGTGGACATGTTTTATTGGGGGATGATGAACCATGTAAAATTGTTGGAATGGGTAAGGTACATATTAAGTTAAATAATAGAAATTAATGGTTGCTAAAATATGTAAGGAATATTCCTGCTATGAAAAGAAATCTGATATCAGCAGGGCATTTGGGAGATAGAGGTTATTTTTCTACGTTTGGAAAAACGTGGTGGAAGATCACTAAAGGAGCACTGGTAATAGAAAAAGGAGAGAGGATAAGTACGATGTATTTATGTCCTAGAAATACTAATTATTCTATCTCTGTAGCTTCCACGGAAACATGTGCAACAAAGTGGCATCATAGGCTTGGCCACTTGAGTGAGAATGGGATGCAGATTCTCCTCTCAAGGAAATTGATTCCAGATCTTAAGCAAGTAAGTTTGGAATTTTGTGAGAACTGTGTTTATGGAAAACAAAAGAGAGTTATATTTCTCAGGGTTGAGAAACATAAGAAGAGTGAAAAGTTATAGCTTGTGCATACAGATGTATGGGGAGTGAC
Source organism: Pseudotsuga menziesii (assembly GCA_001517045.1). Classification (NCBI taxonomy): domain Eukaryota; kingdom Viridiplantae; phylum Streptophyta; class Pinopsida; order Pinales; family Pinaceae; genus Pseudotsuga; species Pseudotsuga menziesii. The sequence continues at coordinate 307,941 of LPNX010821909.1, read as the reverse complement.
TCAAGTACAATATCTTGGTGGATCTCGTTCTTATGTTACTTTTGTTGATGATGCAACTAGAAAAACTTGGGTTTGTTGCATTAGACAAAAATATGATGTGTTTTCTATTTTTAAGAAGTCAAAAGCTTTGGTTGAGAATGAGATAGGAAAAAGGTTGAAAGGTGTCGGATCTGATAATGGAGGTGAATACTGCAGCATCGGATTTTGATAGTTACAGTTGATACACTAGGATTCATAGAGAGAAGATAGTTATAGGAACACCACAAAAAAATGGTGTGTCAGAAATGATGAATATGACGATTATGGAGCGTGCAATGTGTAAGGGATTGCATGCATGGTTGCCCTTACAATTTTGGGTTAATTTTGTAGATATTGTTGTTTATTTTATAAATTGAGGGATTTCAAGCGCTTTGGATGGTGGAATTCCATAGGAGGCATGGAAAACTAGAAAGGTAAACTACTCATTTATGAGAACTTTTGGTTGTGTGCGTTTGTCCATATTGATAAAGAAAATAGAACAAAGATTGAGGATAAATCCAAGAAATGTACCTTTATTGGATACGAGGTTGATGATTTTGGTTATCGCTTTTGGGATTATGAAAATCACTGAATCATTAGAAGTATAGATGTAGTATTCAATAAAAAGGTTATGTACAAGGATCAGTTGGAACAAAAGAAAGAGGAAAAGGAAAATACAGAGTACACAGTGCTTGATGAAATCAAAGAAAAAGAAGTTATAAAGGCACTAGAAAATCAAGAGCAACAACATGTATCTTAAATTCCTGTAATTGTAAGAACATATACCAGGTTAATTAGACCCCCTAAACGATTCTCTCCTTCACTATATTATTTATTGATGATCGGTTTTGGTGAACCAGAATGTTATGAAGAAGCAACACTGGTGGAAACTAAAAAGAAGTGGGACCAATGCATGGATGATGAGATGGACTCATTGGTAAGAAACTAGACATGGGATTTGGTTGAGTTTCCTGTAGCTAAAATATCATTGCATAATAAATGGGTTTATAGGTTGAAGGAAGAAGATGGAGGCAAGAAGCGGTACACGTCTAGACTTATGGTAAATGGGTTTGCACAAAAGAAAGGTATAGATATTGATGAAATATTTTCTCTTGTTGTTAAAATGAATTCAATTAGGACTATTTTAAGTCTAGTGGCGGTAGAAGATTTGCATCTTGAACAGTTAGATGTAAAAACAACATTTCTCCATGGGGATTTGGAGGAAGAGATTTATATGAAGCAACAACAAGGGTATGAGGTCAAAGTGAAGGATAATTTGTTTTGTAGGTTAAAGAATAGCTTGTATGACCCGAAACAAGCTCCAAGACAATGGTATTTGAAATTTGATAAGTTTATGATAGAACAGGGCTATAATATATGCAATTATGACCACTGTGTTTATTTCAAGAGGCTAGATAATGGACGATATATTAGCTTGTTACTGTATGTGGATGGCATGCTTGTTGCAGGGTCTAACATGCATGATATAAATGTGCTCAAAGGAAACTAGTTAAATCATTTGTGATGAAGGATTTAGGTGCTGCAAAGTAAATCCTTGGTATGAGAATAACACGAGACAGGAAAAATCACAAATTGACATTGTCTCAAGGTGCGTACATAGAAAAGGTGTTAGAGAGGTTAGAATGTAGAGTGCAAAAGCAATTAGTACACCTTTGGCCATCCATTTCAAACTAAGTAAGGATATGTGTCCCAAGACACATGATGCGATATAATACATGTCCAAGGTTCCCTATTCACCAACAGTTAGTAGCTTGATGTATGCCATGGTGTGCACAAGACCAGATATTGCACATGCAGTGGGATTTGAGAGTAGGTATATGAACAATCCATGTAAATAGCATTGGAATGTAATTCATTGGATTCTTAGGTATTTGAGAGGTACCAATTCTCATGCATTATGTTTTGGTGGTTTAGACATTGTTCTACAAGGATATGTTGATGCATATATGGTTGGTGATAAAGACAATAAGAAGGAGCACCATGGGGTATGTTTTTACTATAGGCAGAACAACAGTAAGTTAGATTTTGAAACCACAAAATTTTGTTGCACTTTCAACAATGGAAGCAGAGTATGTTGTTGCTACAGAGGCTAGTGCATGAATGATTAGGTTGCAGAGGTTTATGGAGGAATTGGGTAAGAAGTAGGACAATAGTAAGTTGTACAGTGATAGATAGAGTGTCATTTATCTTGCAAAGAACTCATCCTTTCATTCTAAGACTAAACATATACATCTCAAGTACCTTTTTCATAAGATCTGTTATGGAAGATGAACTGTTAAATTTGGAAAAGGTGTACATACTATCCAGAATCCTATAGACATGTTGACAAAGTTAGTAACTAGAGAGAAACTAAGTTCTTGCTTAGTTTTTGTTGGCCTTTAAGCATGAAGGTGAAGATGAGAAATTTTCCCGGTCCAAGGTCCATAGCATAGTGTAGCAAGTGAAACAACGATGGATTTGTTGTGATTAGTCTGCAAGCGGGAGGTTGTTGGTTTTGGAGCCTGAACTTCCTGATTCAAATATGTTATTTCAGTTGTGTTTGGATCCCAACACCTGACGGGGAGGGTGTGGGGGGATTCCCCCCCCACTATAGTCATCAGGGGGTCCCTTAGCGAGGGTTTGGGGGAAACACCCTCGTAGCGAAAGTTTATAAAAACAATGCCTTGTAAAATGTTGTAATTTCAGAGTCATGACTTGGTCAATAATGAGTGATTTACGGGCCCATTGTTTTGGGAAACCCGTGGTATTTTCCCATGGTATTCCATTTATAGAAGGAAGGAATTGTAATACGTTTGGGTATTGTATTGTAACATTGTAAAAAAATCTTTGTGATTGTGTGAGAGAAACTGTGAGAGAGTGAAAAGGAAGTGCAACGGGTTTGTTGCAAGTTTTATTCCTTCATTTTGTTGGATAGTATAATAATAAAGGACTAGAAATTTCTTTGTGGATGTAGCCCATCTTGGGTGAACCAAATTATATGTATGTCTCTCTTGTAATGTGTATTAATATTTGCATCTTATTTATTGATTATTGTTATTGCTCAGCGATCCTGTTTTTCTAACACTTCTTTCCATTCTTGACCTTCCACGGCATGATATAACCATATTCATAGTTGAATATCTACTACATCCATCACATCAATAGGAAACAAACTACCTTAGTCCACCTAATCAAGAATTCCATGCTTTGAATATGCTACTAGAGGCTTCCCAAGGAGAGGGTCGCACCTCTTCCTTAACCATGGAAAGTGACCACATGTGACTCAACACATCAACTGTACTAGGAACCCTCACTAGTACCCAAGGATTCAATACCTCCTAGACAATGAGCCAAAATTGTCTCTCAACAACAACAAGGGGGTGACAGGTGGATATTAAGGCCACCTCCATTAAAATATCATAATTCATCCACCTGGGTTTACCATAATCCTCATCATCGCAAGTGACCCATCCAACCATTTCTATGTCCATGTTGCATCTTCTACATCTCTTCCAAGAGCTTATGTCTATAGCACCCAATTATTTACTTGGTAGGGTGGTCGATATCAATTCCAAGGTCTAATTTGCATGCCATCCTACCCTGGTTGCATCATATGGTGTGGGCACTCTTCTTGTTCCTATTCCATGACAAAGACCTTCATCTTGGACTAAGGTGACTTTGCCCCAATCCCTTCCATGTCCAGTTTTGGCTGCAATGATGTATCTCCCATGGAGTCATTGGTTCCACTAAGCAAATCCTTCGGTATCTCCCAAGACTCTTATCTATCGAAATATTCCATGTGTGTTTCACTAGATTTTGAATGTACTATGTCCAGAGCGCATTTCTTTCAAAGCATGCAATGTGTTGAATGCACCTCTATTATGTCTCAGGCACATTGTGTTCCGAGAACACACCCTATGCCATGTGTTATCTCCTCAATAAATCAATTTTCCATAAGTCCACTCAGAAAATTTATTTTTTGATAAGTGATGAAGGTTTCAAGTCATATTATGAACAATGTTTGGATGAATAACAAAGTTGGAATATCTGGTGCTCAGCTTTTCAAAAAATTTGAAAGTTTTAGCTTTCGGTGGCTTAGGAGAGCTTTCAAACAGCTCATTAGCCACCGAATAGCCAAGCTTACGGCAGCTAACGGTTTTGACTCAGGAACATGTTCACCACCGAAAGCCTGTTGATCACGTATTTTATAATTTTGGGGAAAAGGGGACTTTCGGTGGCTTAGGCGAACTTATCAATAGTTCATTACCCACCGAAAATCCTTGGTTTCGATGGTTTAGCAATGGATCCAAGAACATATTAAACCACCAAAAGCGCATTGAACTTCGTTTTTAAGAAATTTTGGGAATGATACTTTCAGTGGCTTAGGCAAACGGACCAAGGGTTCATTAGCCACCGAATTCCCAGCTTTCGATAGCTAGGGAACTAAACCCTAGAGTCTCTTAAGCAACAAAAAGGCCGAAAAGGGAAAAAGGTTATCTGTCCATTGAAATCAAACTCATCAGCATGAGGCATGTCATAATTTAGCATGATTAACCACCAAAAAGACCGAAGAAATGCAGTAAAGCATGAGGTGATGGATAAGAGGTCGTTATTGATCTGAGATGACTGATGGAAATCGAAACCTGAGCTTCCCTCCATCTGTCCCACGACTGCAGTAAACCTCCATGAAATGCCAAGTTTAACTTAAAAATGATTACTAGGCGGGCTATCTCGTGGATATCACCAGAATCCACCATCATCTCATTAAAGTACCTATCAAGTGGTTAACCCCTCAAAATCAGTGCCATACCTTCAATACACTCCTCATTTGTTGCATGTATCCTTACTGCTCAAGGCCATCTCTGAAAACCAACCCACTAACCTCCTCCATAGAATTTGAATTTCGATTTTTGCAGGTACCAACAAACACAGTTCAGAGATGAAGAAAGGAGGACCTGCTCTCAGGTAGGAACTAGGAGACATTAGCTGCCTAGAATCTCATCCAGAAGTATGCCAATTATTCAAAGATGCAGGCTGTTACATATTTTGTGAGAAAATCCAAGGTTCACACCAGCAGGTTATAGAAGCATTTTCCCTTTCTTTTGATGGTTCCAAGGCACTGATAGGCAAGGAAGAGTTCTTAGTGGATCAAGCCCTAATTGCAGAGGTGACAAAACTCCCAAGAATTGGGGAGAACTGGTTTAAGACCACCATTACTAAAAATGTGGATTTTAGATCATATTTAAAGCTTGAACACAGAAATGTAGTATGAAAGAAAAGTGTTCCATCCACCTGGCTAGAGGAGAGGTGGAAGCTATTACTGAAGGAAATTTTGGTGTATATAACCTGTGAAGGCAGGTACGACAGAGCAATGATATATCACTTAAAGCTGATGAACCATTTTATAGGAAGGGGCCCTTTAAACCTACCCTTCTACCTCCCCAAGAGCTTAACCAAGATGGCACACCAGGTAAAGGCCCATCCCACCAAAATTGCAGGAAGGTTATCTCACCATGGCCTAATACAACTCATTGTCCAAGAATTGCTGCAAAGGAGAAATGTAGCATGGGCATATTTTTTATTCTAGAATGAGTTTGAAATAGTCCTACCGCTAGAAGGGAAAGGAAAGTCACCTTCAAAGAAATCCACTACCCCCAGGAGTGGAAAAGGGAAGAGGAGGGATATCTCACTAGTAACAGTGGATTAGCCTTCTCCCACTGCTAAAACCCACCAAGATAAAAGAAACCTGGACTTCAGTGAAAAAGAGAAGGAGGCCTCAACACTAAGTGGAATTATTCTGAACATACCTTACTCACACTCAAAAGAAGAAAGGGAGGAGGAAGTTAACCTAGCATAGCAGGTTGTAGTAGAAAATGAAGAACTTCCATCACCCACACCAAAAGAAGACCAGGGTGAACCAGTGGAAAAGGATTCCTCTAGCAAGCCTGGGTCTCAGAGAGTCAACCAACTACTAGAGCAAATACATGAACTAGAGATCCTGGGCAGGGAGATAAAAAGAAATAATGAAATATTAACCAAGAGAAATAAGGATTTGCACAATTATGTTCTAGAGATGAGGGGGATGTATGTCATGCTGAAAAGGAGAAATATAAGATATATGCAAGAAAACACCAGGCTTTACAGGATGATTAGGCTTTTGAGGCTGCAGGTGAAGAATTCCAAATCAAACCCTAGCTCTCAAACTCACTTTGCACTAGAAACCCTAGCTGAGGCAGCATTGAGCCTTCAGAATCCAGAGGCAGCCCAGGATGTAGATGTTTTTCCAAACCTTATGCAGGCTGAAGGAGTGCCATAAGATCAATAACAAAGATGAAAAGGGATGCTTGGGGGGCTGATTATAGTTTCGTAGAAATAGGACTTTTGGTGGCTTAGGCTGGCGTGACAGCGGTTCATTAGCCACCGAAAGTAGAGCTTTCGGCAGCTAACAGACGCAGGATTCTGCTTCCTTAACCACCGAAAGTAGAAAAGGGTGTAGAAAGATGTTTTGGCACACAAAACTAGTTTTGGAGAGTACAAATATCTCAGGGATGAAATGTAAAGATGAAATTTGCTGAAAAACACCATTGGAGGAGGTTTGTTCCATTTTTTGAGGATACAATCATGGAGAAGAGGGTCACAAACCCTACCTGTCTTTACCGGCAGTGGCTTATCTATCAGATGACAGGTTACAACTCTACTTCAGTACTCACTATAGTCATAAAAAAGTTCAATGAGTGAACAAGAGTTAAAGTTAGATATACTAGTAGTTAAATTAGGGTTTCTGACCTAATTTTGCAAAAAACATTAAGTTTATCTATTTTTAGTAAAACAAAGCCAATTTTTTTGGATTTGAATATTTTTGTAAAGGATATAAAGCCTACGAATTATTTGAAACAGGGGTTTGACTTCGAAAACCTATAGACCATTATTATTATCAAGATTCTCATATTATTCATGACCTAATATAAGCTCTTTTTCTATCATATGTTCAACTTCCATATCTTATCTATTATGTGCTTGTGCCTGAATGTCTGATTCAGTTTTATTCATGTTATTCAATGTCTGATAGCTTTCATCCTATCTGTATGTCGATGAGTTGAATGGAAAGTAATTTTCCTTGTTATGATTAGCCATTTATATGTCATTATTTTATGTATGAATCTTCCAGCATAGTAAGTTCTCCATCTTTTCACCCTATTATCCAACCTTTTAACAATGGTAGTTAGAAGCCTTATCTTTGATTGATTTTTGTGCATGTCTTGAGAGTGTGAGGTCCCGTGGGTCATTTGACTTGATCCAGTTAGAAAAACCATAAAAACATTTAAGTTACTAGGAATCCTCGAGCTGCAACCTAGAGGAGTTTCTTGGAGTGATAACAAATTGGCACCGTTGTTGAGGAGAGGAGACTGAAGCTCAACTTCCCTGGGAGACGACACAGATCCTACTTTGATGATAGAAAAAATATGGACACTATTCTGGTTATAATCATCTATATGGAGACTCCATTGAAATAAGGTGGCTTCAAGAAGACCAAGTACCAGAGAAAACCCTCAAGGGCCACCAGTAACACCTGTTTCCGATCCAAAAGATATTCTAAGAAGAGCTAGGGCTTCACTCAGACAGACCTCCAGAGCTACAAGGGAAGCCACATCAGGTATTTCAAGAGGTATTTCTATTGTTATATCAAATAGATCTCCATTTCAATCTCTTCCTGCTGAAACATATAATTTTCAGGAATTTATAGTTGAATCAGAAAATTTTAGGGTTGAGGAATATTCAAGCACTACTGCTTGTCTAGGTCCAATACATGGAGACTCCACTGAGATAAATCCACCCTGAATACTCTCTTAGCTACCATCCAAACTAGTAGAAGCTTCTTCTACCCTTTCCATACCCTTTTCCAACATGACTGCCGCTCTGACCAAAATGGAAAGGATCCTGATAGCTAGGTATGCCCCTCTGAATTTACCTAACCCCCTCTCTGCCATGCCTACTAGAGACTATCTCAAATACATGCCTAAATTTACTGGAGAGGGAGATTTCACAGCTGAAGAACACCTAGAAGAATTCTACAGTTATGTTGAGAACATAAACATAGAACAAGAATATGTGTGGACTAGGGTTTTTGTGCAAATCCTAGATGGCCAGGCTAGGAAGTGGTTCAAATAGCTACTTGCTGGATCAATAGCAGGCATTGAATCCCTAGATGACATATATTTAAAGCACTGGGGGAGAGAAGAGACCACCTTTATTATATCATTGAGTTTAGCAATCTGAAGAGGGAGAATGGTGAGTCTGTTTCTAACTTTACAAAAATATTTAACAAGATGTTCAACAAGATCCCTGCTGAGAACAAGCCCACTGACACCTCAGCCAAAATCACCTATTCCAATGCCTTTGATTCTGAGTTCTTCCTTCTACTCAGAGAAAGAAGTTCTGCTTCCCTGTCACTCATGCAGAATGCTGCCTTAGAGGTAGAATCCAACATCGTTGCATCTCATAAGGTCAAGGGAAAGATAGATAGGAAGAAGTAGCCCATAGATCCTCTTGGGGCTTCTTCATCAGAGAACAAAATTGACAAGATGGCCAAAATGTTGGATAGTTTGATTGCTGAAATGTCCAGGCTGAAAGATCGAGGGAAAATACCTGTGAGGGGTAAAGGGCCAAATGATTTTACTCCCAAAAACCCTAATTTTGTCCCTTACAGAAGAAATAACCCCCCATCTCAAATCCTTCAAAGGGATATGAATCAGAATGAGGATCAAAAAATCAGAGCTCCCTTTCAGAATGATGTACTAGAAGAAGAACCAGACTTCACTCAAGAAGAAGGAGAGGCATAAGACAACATCAACTGCATGGAGGATGAATTTGATTAATCCTTCCTAACACAAGCAGACTATGAGGAAGCCCTCATGAATGAGAAGATCATGGAAGAATCTATGTATAAGGCAGATGATTAGGAGGGGTATAATTTGAGATCTAGGCTTGTTTCTCCCCCTAAGAAGAATGTTGTTCCTGCAAAGAATCCTTCTACTCCAGCTAAGAGGATTGTTGTTCCACTCAAGAATGTGGCTACCATTCCAAAACAACAACAAAGGCCATTGTAACCATCAGCTCATGATCCTATTCAGCTCAAAGCCACACCACAAGAGGTAAGAACTTATGACAAGTTGTCCTATGCTTTCAATCTTGAGTCAGAAATTCAGAAGTTAAAAATCCCTTTTCCCTTGATAGAACTGATGAAGAATGAGGCCTTCAAGACATCCATACTGAAATCCCTTCAACCAAGGAATCCCCTAGATGCTGAATTTGTGAACTTGCAAGATGATAAGCCCACAGTAATCCTAGGCCCTATGATTGAAGAGCTGGATGAGTCTTTCCCACCTTTCTACATATCTATGAATATCCATGATAAAATCCTTCATAACTGTTTGCTGAACTCAGGATCTTCCCATAACCTTATGCCAAAAGTTGTGATGGATTAGCTTGGCCTCAACATTACAAAACCCTACCATGATCTGTTGTCATTTGACTCTAGGAAGGTCAAATGCCTGGGCCTCATCAAAGACCTTGTCATAAACCTATCCCAGTTTCCTTCAAAAAGCATAGTGATGGACATAGTGGTAGCTGATATCCCACCTAAGTTTGGCCTCCTATTGTCTCACTCATAGAGTTAAATGCTGGGTGGTACCCTTCAAATGGACCTCACATATGCTACAATTCCAATGTTTGGAGGGGAGACCAAGAGACTTTACAAAGAGAACCAGTTTACCTATATCATTAGTAATGCCAAGAAATCTGTAAGACATCCAATATATGCAGTAGACACAGACTTTGGGTCATGCATCGTATAGATAGATGATTCCCATCCAACATCCATATAGCTTACAAAGCCTGAAGAAATAACCACATCAGTTTGGAGCATGTTTTTTGATGGGGCTAGTACTCAAGCCTCAGCAGGTGCAGGAATAGTCCTGATTTCTCCTTCAAAGGAAACCATACATTTGTCTTATAAGATGGATTTCAAGACTACTAACAACATAGTAGAATATGAAGCATTGTTGTTTGGGGTGAAGGCTGCCAAGGAAATGGGGATCATGTGCATAAAGATATTTGGATGTGCAGATCTTATCATACAGCAGGTCAACAACACCTTTCAAGCAAAGAATGTCAGACTGAAGGCTTACAGGGATGAGGTATGGAAACTCAGGGACTCCTTCATGTTTTTTGAACTCTCATATATACCAAGGGCTATGAATCACCTATCTGATTCCCTTGCTATCTCTGAAAGTCTGTTTGTTTCCCCTTTACCTCATAAGCTGAGCTATGATATCCAATTCAAGTACAGGCCATCCCTACCTGATAATGTGAAATTTTGGAAGGTCTTTGAGAATGATGATGAGCTTAGCAAATTCCTCCAGGTAGTAGATGAATTTTCTGATATGCATATTGATCAAGAAAACCTAAATATGGAAGAATCTCAGAGGCTCAAGTTAAAAGATAAAGTAGGTGATTAGAACATTGTTCAATTACCTAGTACTTATATACCTTGGGGTCTGGTACCCCTGGAGGAGCTATTTGATCATAATGATGTCCCTTTTAAGCCTGCCAAAAAGGAGAAAGATCCTGCTATCCAAGAGCAAAACATAGGTAGCCATAGTTACCCAAAATTCATAAATATGTCCACTGAATTGACTGCTGACCAGAGGTCCAAATTTTGTAGCCTAATGAAAGAGTTTGCTGATGTCTTTGCCTGGGAATACAGTGACCTGAAAACCTATGAAACTAGTATCATCCAACAAAGGATTCCCCTAGAGAAGGACACCATCCCTTTCAAACAGAAGCTCAGATCCATCATTCCTCTCCTCCTGCCTATGATTGAAAAAGAAATCCAAAATCTCCTTAAAGCGAAAATCATAATTCCCCTCAGGTATTCTATATGGATTGTAAATTTAGTGGTGGTAAGGAAGAATAATGGGGAGATTAGGTTATGTGTGGATTTCAGAAACCTGAACAAATGCTCTAAGAAAGACAACTATCCACTACCCAATATGGAACACCTGTTGCAAAGAGTCTCAGGGGAAAGTGTCATGTCATTCCTGGATGGTTTCTTGGGATACAACAAAGTTGTTGTGCACCCTAATGACCAAGAAAAGACTACGTTTACCACTCCCTGGGGCACTTTCATGTATGCCAAAATTCCATTTGGGATGATGAATGCTGGGGCCACTTTTAAGAGAGCCATGGACCTAGATTTTGTAGGATTGAAAGACAAATTTGTGCTTATATACCTACATGACCTCACTGTTTACTCCCATAGCCATAAAGAACATTTGCAGCACTTGAGGAGGGTATTTCTGAAATTTAGAAAATTTGGGATCTCACTGAACCCGAAGAAGTCTCAAATTGCACTCAGTAAGGGAAAATTCCTATCACATAGTCTCAACTGAAGGTGTGAATATTGATCCTATTAGAGTTGAAGCAATCCAGAATTTGTCCATACCTAGGTCAAAAAGGGATATTCAGTAATTTCTGGGTAAGATAAATTTTGTCAGGAGGTTCATCCCTAACTTTTCTGAGTTGGTAAAGCACATAACATCTATGTTGAAAAAGGATTCTAAAATCAAATGGACAGAGTAAGCAAGAATTTCTTTTGAAGAAATCAAGAAGGCTATCATGGAAGCTCCCACTCTGATTAGTCCAGACTACACCAAGGGTTTCTGCATTTTTTCTTTTGCATCCTATGACACCGTGGCAGCTGTGCTGTTGCAAAAAGATGATGAATGCCTGGATCACCCTATTTCCTTTTTCAGCAAGACATTGAGGGATGTTGAACTAAAATATGATCCCATTGAAAAGCAAGCTTATGCTTTCATCAAGTCATTGAAAGCTTTCAAGGTTTACATTCTACATGCCAAAGTCCTTGTCTATGTCCCTTCAGCTGCTGTAAAGGATGTATTGACCTAGAACAACATTGATGGAAAGAGAGCTAAATGGATTGCCAAGATTATTGATTTTGACATAGAAGTAAATCCCACCAAGTTAGTGAAAGTCCAAGGTCTAGCTAAGCTCATGGCTAAAGAAAATTGTGATATTTGGGAATGAATTTTATTGGTATAACTTCAGCTAACCTGCAGACAGAGACAGCAGTAGAAACATCAGAAGCAGTTCATGAGCAGAATGACAGTCAACAAGTAGATGACAACTTGTCCTCATGTGAGTGGTATTTAGTTATTATTCATTTCCTGCAAAATTAGAAGTTCCTCCTAGGCTCACTCTAAATCAAGCATGGGCTCTTAAACTTAAGTCTGTAAAATTTTGTGTAATTAATAAACTGCTGGATCAAGTGGATCAAAGAAGTCTCATCAATACACCCATGAATATGTATATCATCATGAAATAACAGAGGATTTTTTTTCCAATAAGAATTTTCTTCAATCACATCCCTCTTCACCCAAGTGTTGGATGAAGTTCCTCCAACATCAAATGAACCAAGTGTTGAGCAAGAAAAACCATGAGCCTTCAAGTGACTCAAATGAACATCATAGATGCACCCATGTAGATGTGTATAATCATAATGTAAACAAGGACACTGCTGAAAATGTAAATAATAATGTGCTCCAACCATGTCATCATAAAAATTCAATCTAGGAGTTCCATACTCCTCATGTGGCACCATAAAAAAGAACCATTTCACCCATACTTCATTAGGATGACTGCTGCAAAATTTAGAAGTGTAGGATGTAGGAGAAAGAACCAACTCACCCAAATGATCAGTAAGTGAAAAATTGTCATAATGTGAAGGATACATAGGGGTAGGATTATGCAGCTCCTTCAAGAGTGTGAAACCTTTGTCATAGATTGGTTCCAATGTAGAGGAATCATGTTCTTCTTTAAAAATTGCATACCCTTAATTAAGAGACAATTCAAGTTCCTCTTCAACCACATCGAGTGTTTGGATCTCTTCAAGCACATCTTCAAATACATCAAGTACATTCAAATTTCCAAATTTCTCATGATCCACCATGTCATGATAATCCTCCAAACAATCTACCATTTGACAATCTGAAACATAGGAGGAAAAACAAGTGTCTTGCAACTTTTCAAGAAGTTGCTCATTTTGAATTGTGAGCTTATGAATAAATTCATTATTCTTCAGGTAGTATTCATGTAACCATTCACTAAGCTCAATTACATTTTTTCTATAAAAAAGAAAAGACATGAAATTACCTTTGATGTCGCACATTTCTATTTGAATCTTCTCCATGTCTTCAAGGAAGGATGGCTCCTCCAAGGAAGTATCTATCCAACAACAATTTGATACCAATGCTTGAGTGTCATGGAGTATGCTAAGGGCATCTTGGATCTTATTTTTATTCATCTTTAAGGACCCTTCAAGAAAACGAGGCTCTTGCCAATGAACCTCCTCATATTCTTCCTTCTTGCTTGGACCAACTTCATGAAGCTCAAGTGGTGATGAGGAAGTTGATCTTTTTTCTTCTTCAACTGCTACAAGGTATTCATTTTCAGGTTTAATTGAAGTTTGGCTTGCAACAACACTTTCAAAATTGATCTCTATGTCACCAACATAGAGGTGTGAGCACCCATCAGTAGGTACTCCTTCATAGTTCAAGCATCCATCAGTAGATTCTCTTTGGTCCATGTCCATAGTAGAATTTTTTTCAGAATGATATTCAATAGTTTCAAGGTACTCTTCTTCCTTCTCATGTGTTGTTTCCTCATCTTTTTCAAAGTCATTTGGTAGTGAATTTCGATCCTCTTCATGTAATGCCTTTTCTTCTTCATCACGCATAGAAATTTGTAGCTCCTTGGTATCATCCATACTTTTGCATTTATTATTATTCCTTAATGATTTCTTATTTGAATTATTTTTTATAAATTCTTTCAACCAATCATTAAGGTCTTCACAATGAATAGTTTTATGTGACAATTTGAATGCTTGATTAACCTGCCTGGACATATCATCACCACATGGATTAATGAATTTATTCAATTGATATATACCATAAATAACTTCAATAGGTTCCAAGACCATGCTCTTATACCACTGTAATTTCCCCTTTTTGGAATTTTATTAAAATGCCCAATTTTCCAAATTTTTCACAATTTTGGCTCTTGACTAGTTTTGATGTCTAGACCTCCAAATTGACCCAAATGCTTCCAAATTTTCTATGAAGTTACATGAATGATAATATAAATTAAATACCATTCTCATGTATTTTTTTTTACCTCCAAATTACTTCTGCAAACTTGTTTAATGTTCTGTTCAAAGTAGGATTCTTTACTAGCAAATTGGGGCTCCAATTCCCCCTGGGTAATTGCCGGAAATGGATTCACAAATGATCCCAAATTCACTTGAATTTATGAAAATATTCTGGGTATGTGTAAGGGACATTTTCCAAGTCTCATATGCATCATGGTTCAGTTTATACAGTCTGTTATGACTCTTTCCAAAACAACCACCAAGTCACAATTTCGACCCTTGGGGAAAATGCACCAAATCTTCTCCCAATGCAATAAAAATGAGTAAAATGGCTTCCAATGCTTAAGTAATGAACATGAGACTTGAAATAAACATTAATTACAGTCCATATATCATATATTTATCATATATACATTCCTCCATTCGAAGTAATAAGCATTACCATGGCATATATCAAAATGGAGTGGAAATGGTCATTGTTTGCTCATTAAAAGTCATTTTGACAAAAAAATATTGGGAATTTCGACTTGAAACTTTACAAGAATTAAGAAAAGAGAGTATTGAACTGATTCCAATAATAAATGGACAATTAAAGTCTCTCCCAATTCGAAATCATCAGCATTACAATGGTTGACAACAAGATAGTGGGGAAATGACACTATTTCTTCATTGTTCAACATTTTTACATGAATTATTTTGGGTATTTTGACCTGAGAGTCTTCTAAAAATGAAATATATAGAATATAAATCAGAACATAAGATAATTAGCATTATAATCTTCCCCAAAAATATCAATAGCTCACCCAAAGCGCAATCCCTCCATTGGCATGAATATGGTGTGAAAACTGGAAACAGTTGAGAGAGAGTGCTGCAATAGAAGAATCCACATTCCTGTAGCTTACAATTGCAAATAAGACTCCATTAAATCTCCATTAAATACCTGAGTGGCATTTCCAAACACCAACTAGGATGGGAATCTTTCACCCTCAAAATTGGCTTAAGCAAGAAAAGTAGTCATCCACTAGCTCTCACAATTCACAAATGAGCAAAAGATTCTTCTCATGGATGATAACTGTATTTTATAAAAATTATTAGTATTCTAAGGTTCCAAATCCAAGTTGAATTGGTGTGGCTTCTCATGCTATGCCATGTGGCCTCTCTCTCTTCACGTTCCCTCTTCTCCCAAATTTGAGTAGTAGCCTCTTGGCCTTCTCCAACTCCCAAATTAGACCTATAAGATGCTATATTCAGTCTTGACATGTACGTATGTCAGTATTTCAGGCTTCAGATCTGACTTGTGTCATAACTGTCATAGAATCTCCATCATTGGATTCATAGATGTCATAAATGTAAGGGGAATCTAGCCAAGTGTCTAGGAAACTCCCATTTGGCTCTTCCTCTCCCATGTAAGTTTCAATTCATCCCAAATTCAACCTATGAAGTATATGGACAAGTATATTAGCCTTATAATCCATCCAAAAACATTAGTCTTCCCATATATTCGAATTTGCAAGAGAAAGATACCATTTAACATTCTAGCTAGTGTGGGCCTCGTAGTCTCCATGTGTCTTCATGCTCTATTGCCACTTCCATTTTCTCTTGTATTTATTTAATAAGATAAATTATTAAATATGTATCCTCTTCTAATGTCTAAACATCATTTATTATCCCCCTTATTCCAAATCTCAAAGCTTCCACCCCCAACCTAGGAAACTAGTGCTTTTCCTCGGCAATTATT
Source organism: Pseudotsuga menziesii (assembly GCA_001517045.1). Lineage (NCBI taxonomy): Eukaryota > Viridiplantae > Streptophyta > Pinopsida > Pinales > Pinaceae > Pseudotsuga > Pseudotsuga menziesii. The sequence continues at coordinate 291,961 of LPNX010821909.1, read as the reverse complement.
TGACTTTTAGCATCCATTTGACAACTTTCATGAATATGGAAAATGTGATTTGGCCATTATGACCCAATGCAAAATTTGGGACATTACACTGTATTGGAAAGATCTGTCTGGTGTTTTGTTGAGATGCTTAGATAAAGAAGAGTTAGTTCAGGTCATGCATCAGTTTCATTCAAGTACATGTGGAGGCCATCATTACTGGAAGACCACAACCCACAAGATTCTGAGGGCTGGGTACTATTGGCATGTTCTTTTCTCTGATGTGTGTATCTTTGTGAGAGCCTATGACAAGTGCCAAAGATTCATAGGAAAGCAACAGTTCAGATCCTTGCCCCTCATATCTATTGTAGTGAATGGTTCTTTCCAGCAGTGGGGTCTTGATTTCATATGGGAAATTAATCCTTCATCCAGTGGTCAGAACAAATGGATCCTAGTAGCCACATACTATTTCACCAAGTAGATAAAGGTTGTACCTACAAGGAATGCCACCCACCAGGTTATCATGAGGTTTTCGTATGAGAACATCTTTATCAAGTTTGGCTGCCCAATAAGGCTAGTGATTAATAATGCACCAACTTTCAAAGCTAGGGCATTGGTTAACATGTGTGAGTCAATGGGAATTCAGCTGGTGCATTCCACTTCCTATTACCCTCAAGGAAATGGCCTTGCTGAGTCATCCAATAAAATCCTAGTCAGGATCATCAGAAAGCTATTGGAGACTAATTAGAAAAGCTAGGATTCTAAGCTAAAGTTTGCTCTATGGGATGATAGAGTGACTGCTAAGAGAGCCATAGGGACTTATCCTTTCAAGTTGGTTTATGGTACTGAGGCCATTTTTCCCATTCAACCAATTCTGCCAGTTGCAAAATTCTTTTAGGAGGAGCAGGATGAACCAAATGACATGGTGAGGAGGATGCTTGATTTGGTGGAATTGCAGCAAGTCAGGGAACATGTGATGGAAAGGTCAGAAGATCAAGACTATTTTTGACAAAAGGGAAAAAGTGGACAACTTTCAGGTTGGATATTGGGTCTTCAAGTGGGATACTGTCAGGCAAGACAAGATAAAACATGGAAAGTTTGACTCTCTACAAATAGGCCCTTTTGTGATAGCTCAAGTGCAGCAGAACAACACCTTCAAATTGCAAAATCTGGAAGGAGAGGAGGTGTTTGATGGCCCAGTAAATGGGCGGTTTCTGAAAATCTATTTCATCTGAGGCTTTAAGGTCTTGTTATTGTAAAATATTAGTTGGTAGATTGTTTTTGCTTACAAAATAAACTCCATGCCCAATGGAACAGTAGTAGATAGGTTTAGTTCTTATTTTGTTTTTTCAGGAAAGACATTTTGGTCTGGGTTCTTGGGACCTCATAGGGAGGTTCCCATCCCCGAGTAGGAGCCAGATGTTATCTCCTAACTAAATCAATTTTCCATAAGTCCACTCAGACAATTTATTTTTTGATAAGTGATGAAGGTTTCAGGTCATATTATGAACAATCTTTGGATGACTAACAAAGTTGGAATATCTAGTGCTCAGTTTTTCAAAAAAATTGAAAGTTTTGGCTTTTAGTGGCTTAGGTGAGCTTTCAAATAGCTCATTAGTCATTGAAAAGCTAAGATTTCTACAGCTAACGATTTTGACTCATGAACACATTAACCACCGAAAGCCTGTTGACCAGGTTTTTTATAATTTTGGGAAAAATGGGACTTTCAATGGCTTAGGAAAACTTATCAATAGTTCATTAGCCACTGAAAAGCCTTGGTTTCAGCGGTTTAGCAATGGATCCAAGAACACATTAGACCACCAAAAGCGCGTTGAACTTCATTTTTAATAAATTCTAGGAATGAGACTTTCGGTGGCTTAGGTGAATGGACCAACGGTTCATTAGCCACCAAAATCCCAGCTTTCGGTAGCTAGCGAACTAAAACCTAGAGTCTCTTAGCCATCGAAAAGGCCAAAAAGGGAAAACAATTATCTATCCATCGAAATCAAACTCGTCAGCATGAGGCATGTCATCATTTAACATGATTAACCACCGAAAAGACTAGAGAACTGTATTTAAGCATGAGGTGATGGCTAAGAGGTCGTTATTGATCTAAGATGACTGATGGAAATCGAAACCCTAGCTGCCCTCCATCTGTCCCATGACTGCAGTAAACCTCCACGAAACACCAAGTTCAACTTAAAAATGATTACTAGGCTGGCTATCTCGTGGATATCACCAAAATCCACCATCATCTCATCCAAGTACCTATCAAGTGGTTAAACCCTCAAAATCAGTGCCATTCATTCAGTACACTCCTCATTTGTTGCATGCCTCCTTACTGCTCCAGGCCATCTCTGAAAACCAGCCCGCTAACCTCCTCCACAGAATTTCAATTTCAATTTTTGCAGGTACCAACAAACACAATTCATAGATGAAGAACGGAGAACCTGCTCTCAGGAAGGAACTATGAGACATCAACTACCTAGAATCTCATCCAGAAGTCTACCAATTCTTCAAAGATGCAGGCTGTTACATATTTTGTGAGAAAATCCAAGGTTCACACCAACAGGTTGCAGAAGCATTTTCCCTTTATTTTGATGGTTCCAATCCACTGATAGGAAAGGAAGAGTTCTTAGTGGATGAAACCCTAATTGCAGAGGTGACAGAACTCCCAAGAATTGGGGAGAAGTGGTTTAAGACCACCATTACCAAAAATGTGGAGTTCAGATAATGTTTAAAGCCTGAACACAGAAATGTAGTATAGAAGAAAAGTGTTCCATTCACCTGGCTAGAGGAGAGGTGGCAGCAATTACTGAAGGAAATTTTGGTGTATATAACCCGTGAAGGCAGGTACAACAGAGCAATGATATATCACTTCAAGCTGATGAACCATTTTAAAGGAAGCATCCCTTTAAACCTACCCTTCTACCTCCACAAGAGCTTAACCAAGATGGCACACTAGGTAAAGGCCCAGCCCACCAAAATCCCAGGAAGGTTATCTCACCATGGCCTAATACAACTCATTGTCCAAGATTTTCTGCAAAGGAGAAATGTAGCATGGGCATATTTTTATTCTGGAATGAGTTTGAAATAGGCCTACAGCCAGAAGGGAAAGGAAATTCACCTTCAAAGAAATCCACCACCCCCAGGAGTGGAAAAAGGAAGAGGAGGGATATCTTACCTGTAACAGTGGATTAGCCTTCTCCCACTGCTAAAACCCACCAAGATAAAATAAACTTGGACTTCATTTAAAAAGAGAAGGAGGCCTCAGCACAAAGTGGAAATATTCTGAACTTACCTTACTCAGACTCAGAAGAAGAAAGGGAGGAGGAAGTTAACCTAGCAGAGCAGGTTGTAGCAGAAAATGAAGAACTTCCATCACCCACACCAAAAGAAGATGAGGGTGAACCGGTGGAAAAGGCTTCCTCCAACAAGACTGGGTCTCAGAGAGTCAACCAACTACTAGAGCAATGTCAAAACCCCAATTTTTCGCAAAAAATTTAAATTTTGAAATAATATAAAATGCTGAGTCTCCAATTTATTAACAATTAACGGTTAGCAAAAAGGAAAGGAATTTAATAGATTAATTTGCATAAACTTGATCTTATTAACAAAATCTTAAATTTATCTTGCACATTAATTCTATATTTGGTTTACTGATGAGTTCTATTTATGACAGTAGGTGGAATCTGACTTTGAATTCTGGAGCTTACTTAGCATTTATGCTAACGCAGATGGATTATTTGTTCTTACAGGTTTACAAGTATAAATGACCGAGTATCATCTTTAATTTCATAAGCATCCTGCAATAATTCTATTTGCAAATAATAAGCTTAGATTATAAGCTGCTGTAATTCAACCTACTTCTGTAAGGTAACATAGTTTATTTTCTTCTATCTCTATTGTTAACGAAGTTCAGATGATTGTATTTCTTCCTGTAGAACATGTAGCGACAGTATTGCTTCCTTTGGTTCTGAACAGTTTATTTTATCTACTTGATACTCTTCATTTGCAAAGATACATACCTTAGCAATTCCATGATACATTTCTTATATTTGGTTCTGTCTAATAACAACTTCCAGGATTGATGTTTTTCTTATCGAGTCAATCTTTATCCTCTTATGTTAACCTTAGTAATTTGGTAAAAATGTAAAACTATACTCTCAGTAATGAGAAACTTCCACAATGTCTAAGATAAGATCTCATCGATCTGTATTAAGTAAACGAGAACATGGGAAAACTGTTCTTACATTTCACTTTGCTATTACATAGTTGGTTATCAAAACTTTGCTAGTTTCTAAGATTTAAAAATATGGATAAACTATTTGTTTATCGTCACAAAGGTTTTATTAGTGTTATAAATGCATAATGCTTAAGATCCTACCCAACGATTCTATGCACATTACATGAGTTGAAAGTTGGGTAATCATTGACACCATCATGACAGGCATTGGAACTAATAGATAGTTCTTCTTACACTATTCACTAAACTGTTTATAAGATAAAGATTTCATACTTATCTTAAAATACTATTGATGACAACTTAGTTTTTCACCCTAATTCACAAGGATGATATTACTATAAGCTTGAATGGTTTGCAATTATTCAAAAAGAGTTAATACTCACTTATATACTATGCATATACTAACGATAACATTAATATAATACTCATTAGTATAAACTACTATTGGTTATTGATATATTACATAACCTATATCCCAAAGATAATCTCTTTATATAAACTTTGATGAATTGTACCAATTAAAAAGAGGTTAATACCTATATAGAGGTTATTCGTATTACTATGATAAATGTTTATATAACCCTTTAATGTCTCCATAAGTCAATTATTAGTGCAAACTTAATATATAAAAAAACTGGATTCTTACGAGATTATTAATACAATCTCGTATCAATGCTTACCCATAAAAATATATATAATTTCTTTTGGGTCACGAGGGTGTAAGGTTATGATTGTGTTAAGTCAACTATTATCATAATGTTGTAACCAATTTATAAAGGGTTTAAGATCACATGTATACTATACATATCACTAACGATGATGTTAAAATGACTTTGTAAAGTTTCCCCATGATGCTCATTAGTATAACTTACCATGCCAACATAAACATAAACCTGACTAGCTTTTACTAGCAATATCTCATAACATAGGTGTTTGATAAATTATGTAATGTATTGGATACGAGGTTAAAGTTTTATGTTATGTGGTAAGTCAACGTTGTAATAACGTTGCACCCGACGTCAGTGATGAGCTATATGTTACGTTAAACAATTATCATTATGTTGTAAACCCGTGCCAAAACAAGCCTTGCACTAAGCATTGAAAGGATCATTGTTTGATTGGAAACCCATGCAAACTATAATGTGGTTTTTGATGAAATCATTGGTTAAATAAAATGATTTTTGGAACATAGGTGACTATGGAAATTTGACCCACTACATGATTTATTTGATGCGGCCACGTGGAGGTTTCTTGGCCATGCATTGGTTGCATATAAAGTTGTTAACCCTAACCTTTGGCTCATTCAGTCTCCAACATTTGCGTTGGATTTGTGGGCTGCTCTGTAGGCTTCCATGGCGGCCATGAGTTGCAGACAGCTTCAGGGGCTCCAACACTGGATTTTAACGTGGCTTCCTCCCTTGAGTTAGATTCCATTACTCGCCTCCTTTGTGATTTTTTTACTTCGCTTACAGTTTACTTCCTTCCTTGTGTATGGTGTTACGACTGCTTGAAAACTCCTTTCTACTTCTGTGTCGTGGTCTGCCATTGATAAAAGCTTGAGCTTTAATGCATGTAATGGTATTGCTCCTTCGTCTTAGGGTTTTGGAGTTTGGTTTACTTATTTTCTTGTAGTGATAGTCAGGCTCCATGCTTGCAGAATCCTTGCAGCCATTGCTCCGGCTTACCCACACCTCCACTGTTAGTGTGAAAAGCTCCAAACCATAGCATCTTCTTCCTCGGCGAGAATGAGGGTTCGATTCTTCTTGATGCTGGTTGCGGTGTTACTGTTCGTCCGGGGCTCCATCATTTTCGTTTCTGGTTAAGGTGAGTAACAACAATAACTAATAGCTATTACTGTTTATGGTTTTACTTTGCACACGGGTTTTCGGATTTTTAATTATCTTTGATTCTTTGTTATGCAGGTTGGCTCGTCTCCAAGGTTGGCCGTTTCACTGTAGAGATGGCTCCACGAAGCATTCATGGTAAGCTCCAGTTTCGAACAAGGTTCTCTCTCTGTTTGTACAGACTCCTTCAGTTGGAGATGGTTTCAGCCGTGTTGCACCCAGTATTGGGTTGTTGTCCTTCATTTTTAAAATTTTTACTTTGGTTTATCTCCCTTGCTTTTCGCGAGGTGACTACAGCTTTAAGCTGAGACTTGTAAGCTCTTCTCGTAGTTTTAATGAACTTACAGTTTTGTAATATGTTGTATATGCTTGTTCATACTCCATATCTTAATATGGGTGCTCGGCTCCTCATTGAGGTTTTGTACTCTGTTAATGTTTTGGCTTATTTACAGTCTTCGGACTTGTTGATGTAATATAATATTTTTAATACAACCTGTCTTAAGCTTAACTTCGTGCTCCTTTAGGTATTTGTATTTTATGTCTGTGTAATGAATTTAATTTGTTCTTTTAATGGTTATATTAAAAAATCTAAGCTTATTGTTTATCCTAGGTTACTACTGTACTGGATTTGCATTAATATAAGATTACTACGTAGTTTCTGCTCAGAAATATGAGCTAGGGTTTTTACCCTATTTAAATTTTATAATGATAATTTATGTATTGTTATTTCATTAAGTTTGGTTACTATGAAAAGAGTTTTAAAATTATTTTAATGGCTTGAGGAATTCCAGGTTAGGGTTTATGGAAATAATCTTTGTTCTTTCTTTAAAGATTCCTCTAGTTTGTAAAAGAATTTCTTTTGATTTATAAACGATATTGTTTATGTTAATAATAATATTATTTATGTTAATAATAATATTATCTGGGAATACTATATTCTCTTAAGTTTGTATTTGCACATATACTTTATTAATAAATACTGAGAACAGTCTATAATAGTTTCGTTTATTCAATAGGATTATTTCTGTAAGCTTGATAAAAAGAAATGAGGATTTTTAACTCTGGCATTACTCCCTTACATATATAATTTGTCTGTAAAAGCTAAAGGACAGTCCCTTGTGAATAATACTTAAAGCATAGGTTACTAATGTATCTTAGTTGTTTTGATTCTAAATAAAAGAATACTGTGAGAGCTAACTAAGTTCTTTATTAAGATACTCTTTATCTTTATATTAATTTGTTCTTAGAAATATATATGTTACTAAAATATATCTAGGGTTCGAATAGTTGCAGCTTAAGTTAGCTATTAATATTAGTAAAAGATATAAACTAACAGAACCCTACTTAAACCCTTACTTAACATAAATACATAAGCATTATAACTGAGATATTTCTATTTCTTCTATTTCAGGTTAGATGTATAGTTTGTAAAAGAAAGTACTGTGAAATGAATAACTTACCTACTTGAACACATTGCTATTAGTAAAGTAATATGACTATTTCTTTTTCTAGCATTCTTAATACATAGTCTGGTTTTAACAATAATTTAACTAAGTAGATTAATATTCTTTTCTAGAAGCAACTATCTACAGAAAGAAAAGATTCCAACACTCTGAAAACATAAGTAACTCTATTCATTTCAGATTTCTTTCCTATCCTTCATCTATTTTAAACTATACTACCTGTGCTAGAGTACCGTCTGGTTTATTCCAGACAGGTAAAGACATAGGTAGGATTATTTTTCATCAAATACAGGTTCAACATTTAAATAACTAAAATATTACAAGCTTTAACAGTTCACTATGAAATGTATAAATCATTCATTATTAATTCATTCTCAGATATAAATATTTAACACAGTAAATAAAAGACTGTAGAACCTGCTTAAAGCTGGATGACAACAGCGTTGGGAGGCCGTTCCTCCCTACCAACTCCTGGAGAGCACTCAAACAACGTATTCTTAGGACCCCCGAGCCTGTTCCTGGTCTCCTTGGCTGAGAATTGGTGGAGCAAACAACAAAATACTAGTCCAATGACTCAGTACTAACTCTGCACTTAGTAGCAAGATCCTTCAGCTAAATAGCTGTACTAGATCACTTTCTGCAGTTTACCCTTCAAACACTTTCCACAAATTCCATTCCCAATTAAATCCTCTGAAGTACATTCACTTGAATGGTTCTCCTCTTAGAATGAGTAGCCTCATCTCTTTTCAATGGGCTCTTTTATTATGATTGCCTAGGTATTTTTGGGTTAGTTGTCATTAATTGAGCCACCTGCTTTGATCCCACTTTCTTGGGGGATCATGACCCCAAATGTAGGGAGGTTTCCACCTGCAACTTTGGAAGTGTTTGAGAATGCTGCCACTTGTCTATTTTCTCTCCACCCAGTCTCCTCCACCAACTTGACCAGTAACACTCTTTTTAACAGCTCTCCCAAGCTGTTGTCTCCACTTTTATTTATTTATAATTAAATATTCAAAATTACATTCAATATCCTTGACTCTGCTAAGTCATCACTTACAACTTAGCATATAATTTAACATAATGTCTTGGAATAAAATAAAATAAGATAGTATTATTTTGCAAATTGGGGCATGTGACATACACACCCCCTTAGAATATAACATCATCCTCGATGTTATTTATTCTTCATCCTTAGAATTCCCCTGGAACAGAATTGGATATGCATCTCGCATTTTACTTTCCAATTCCCAGGTGGCTTCCTTTGGACTAAGGTGCTTCCATTGCATCTTCACCTGTCCAATGGTGCGGTTCCAAAGTGTAATCTCCCTCCTCCCGAGGATACAGTCTGGTTCCACCCAAAATTCTCCTTCTGGTTCCACCTGTACATCATTCCAGTTAACAACATGAGTAGCATCATGAACATATTTATTTAAAACGAAAATGTGAAAAACATTATGTACTCTTAAATTAGGTGGTAATGTTAATTGATAAGCTACTTGTCCAATCCTAGACAGAATTTCAAATGGGCCACAGTAACAAGGTGCCAATTTTTCACAACTCCCCAATCTCAGAGAGCTCTTTTTGGGCCTTACCTTGATGAACACATGTTCACCTACCTGAAACTCTTTTGGATTTCTTTTTAAGTCTGCTTGACTTTTCTGCCGATCCTGTGCCACTTTCAGATTTCCCTGCACTTGTTTTACAATTTCTTCTATTTCTTTTAACAGTTCTAGACCAAATACCAATCTATCTACTGGATTACTCCAAGAGATAGGAGTATTACATTTCCGTCCATATAAAATTTCAAAAGGACTAAATCTGGCTGATGTCTGATAATTATTATTATAAGCGAATTCTACCAGATGTAAATAGTCCTCCCATTTACCAGGTTGGTCTTTCACATACATTCTTAATAGATCTTCTAATACTTGGTTTACCCTTTCAGTTTGTCCATCTGTTTGAGGATGGAAAGAAGTAATAAAATTTAATGTGGTGTTTAACCCTTTAAACAAAGACTTCCAAAAGTGTCTTGTAAACTTAGGATCTCTATCTGATATTATGACTTTTGGTACTCCATGTAATCGAAAAATCTGTTTTAGAAAAATATCAGCTATGTTTGCAGCTTTATAAGTAGTTTTAACGGGTATAAAGTGAGCTGCTTTGCTTAACTTATCAACTACTACCATGATAGAATCATTCTGATTTTGATTTTTAGGCAGCCCAGTAATACAATTTAGACTAATTATCTCCCATTTCCAGCTAGGAATGGGTAATGGCTGAAGCAAACCAGCTGGGTGTTGATGTTCCATTTTTACTTGTTGACATTCAAAACACCTAGCAATATATTCAACTACTTCAGTTTTCATATTTGGCCAGAAATACTCTTTTCTTAACATGGTTATAGTCTTTTGATAACCTGGATGACCTGAATATGGTGTTTTATGAATTTCATCCAGAATTAACAGTTTAACTTTAGGTACGTTAGGTACATACATTCTATCTTTATACAGTAAAAATTATTTTTCATTTAAACTGTAACCTTTAATTAAATTTTCTGTTGGATTTTCTTTAGCTTTAGCTTGCAAATTTTGGTAAATTTCATCTTGTTTTATTCCTTCTTTAAGCTGTTCATCTAAGTCTAAAACATAGGTACTGATAGCTGCTGCAAAATTCAGCCTTGCATTCCTACTTAATGCATCAGTAACTTTATTTTCTTTACCTTTTATATGCTGAATTTCAAAATCATACTCGCTTAAGAAAGCTAACCACCTAGCTTGTCTGGCATTTAAATTTGGCTGATCTAAAAGATACTTTAATCCTTTATTGTCAGTCATTAAAACAAATTTTCTACCAATTAGGTGATGTCGCCACATCTTTAAGGCGTGTATTACAGCTGCTAATTCCAGATCATATGTTGCATAATTATTTTCATGAACTTTTAACTTTCTAGACTCATAGGCAATAATATGCCCTTCTTGAGTCAAAACACCACCTAAGCCATCATTACAGGCGTCAGTGCACACTACAAATTATTTATTAGGATCTGCTATTCTTAAAATAGGTGTGCTGGTTAATAAAGTTTTTAACTTTTAAAAGATTTCTTCACATTTTTTATTCCATTCAAACTTCTTTCCTTTCTTCTGCAAGGAAGTTATTGGATTTTCTATCCTCAAAAAACCTTCAATGAACCTCCGGTAATAACCGGTAATGGCCATGAAAGATCGAACATCGGTCACATCCTTAGGAATTGACCAATCTTCGATTGCCCTTATCTTTTCAGGATCTACATAAATTCCTTCCTTGGTCACTACGTGACCTAAATACTGAATCTTATGCTTGAAGAATTCATTCTTACTAAACTTTGCGAAGAGTTGATGTTCTCGCAACTCTTGCAAAACAATTTTTAGATGATCTTTATGTTCTTCTTCAGTTTTTGAATAGATTAGAATGTTGTCGATAAACACGACCACAAAATTATCTAAATACTTATGCATCACATTGTTCATTAAACACATGAATACAACTGGGGCATTAGTAAACCTGAATGGCATTACGACAAATTCATAATGACCATATCTACTTCTGAAAGTTGTTTTAAAGTTGTCTTCATCTTTAATCCTTACTTGATGATATCCAGACCTTAAATCTATTTTCGAAAACACCATGGCTCCATGCAGTTGATCAAACAAATCATCTATGCGGGACAATGGATATCGATTTTTGATGGTCATCTTGTTTAACTGACGGTAATCTATGCAAAGTCACATAGTTCCGTCCTTCTTCTTGACGAAGATGATAGGTTCCCCCCAGGGAGACACACTTGGTTGAATATACTTTTTATCAATTAATTCTTTTAATTGAGATTTTAATTCATTAAGTTCTAATATGTTCATTCTATACGGGGCCTTTGAGCTAGGTACTGCACCCGGTACCAGCTCAATGGTGAAATCCAGTTCCATTTTTGGAGGTAATCCCAGAATTTCTTCTAGGAATACATCAACATATTCTTTTAAGACTGGTATGTCTTCCACTTTTAACTTATTTGTTTTAATTTTACTTTCCTGATCAGTAATTGTTACTGCATAAGCTTTACATCCCTTTCTAACAGCTCTCTTAAGCTATAGGGCAGAAATCTGCCTTATGGTGGTTTTTCTAGGTATTCCTTTAACACTTACTGGTTTTTCATCATTGTTTAAGCATGTGAAAGTTTTATTATAACAGTTTAGAATTACTCTATGTTGTTCTAACTAGTCCATACCAATCAGCAAATCATAAGAACCAAGAGGCAAAACATTAAGTTTAACAACAGTTTCAAATTTATCCATAACTATTGCACATTGTTTGACAAAACAAGTTACTTTTCTTTTAGCACCAGTGGCTAACTGAACTAACCATGAATTCTCAAAATTTTCAACAGATAATTTACATTTTTTCTACTATTTGAGGTGCAATATAACTGATACTAGCTCCTGGATCAATCAAAATAGTTACAAGGGTCTGATTTATCATACCTTCTACTTACACCATGGAAGTCTGATATTCATCTTGTCGGTTCTCCAAGGCTGCGTTGATTCTAGGCATGCTCCTTGCTAGTTTCCCGACGGTCATCTCCTCCTTTATAGTATGAATCTTGCTAACAGTCTTCTTTCGGTTTGGACAGACTGAAGCATAGTGTGGGCCATTACACTCCTAGCACTTGATAGGCTCTTTGCGCTCAAATTTCTTGGTAAACTTTCCATAATTATTTGCAAATTCCTTACCTTTAGAATTATTCTGATTGTTGGGTGTATTGTTCCTATTTCCTTGGAAATTCTTGTTATTAGAATGATTTTTGGCCTTATTGTTTTTGAAATTTCTGTTAGGCACAAAATTCTTCTTCTTTTGTTCAAACTGATTATTATTTTTCTTAGCTCTCCAGTTGGCCAAGATTTCTTTCTTCCGATTCTGCTCAAAACCGAAGTTAGCCTTTCTCATAGCTTCCTCCAAGGTCTTTGGGTTATCATATTCAATTCTATCTTTAATATGATAAGGTAGACAACTAAGGAATCGTTGTACCTTTGGTTTCTCATCTACAAGGTATGGTACATACCTAAGTAGGCTTACGAACTTGCTGTTCAGATCCTTCATTGTCATTGATCCTAACTTCAAATCATAAAACTCTTTGGCTCTCTCCTCATAATACTACTCAGACATGAATTTCTTTTTGAAATACCTTTTAAAGGTACTCTAGTTTACATTTTTCTCTTTTATTCCCTTAACTCTTTTCAAGTCCTGCCACCAAATGTTAGCCTTTCCTGAGAGGTTATATATAGACATTCTATCCTTTAACTGGTTAGAATAGTTATATATTTGGAAGTACTTCTTCATCCCAGATAACCAGGATTCAGCTTCCTCCCCCTTCTCAATCTCTCCATTAAAGGTTGGTGGTTTTATCTTTTTGAATTCCCCAGAAATCTCCTCATAAGGTTTGTATTTCCTCTTTTTAGTATACTGATTATCATCACTACTGTCACCGGTAGTATAATAGTTGCGTTGTTCACCAAACACTTCAGAAGACGAACTACTTTCAGTTTTAGTATGTTTCATCTTTTTAGATTTACGTTGATGACTGGTATCTTCTGATTCGGTTCTTCTACCCCTACCCTCAGTTTGAAACTTCTCAATTAGGATCTGATTAAGCTCTTCTTGAGCCCTCAGAATCCTTTGATTTTCTTGTTTTACAGACTCCATTTCGGTTTTTAGGTCCTTTACAGTTTGTAACAATTCTGAGGAATTGGTAGTTAAATTATCTGGTATAGGATCTCTTGGTAGATTTCCTGTTTTAGTAACTGGAGACTCCTCCTCTGCATACTCTTCCAGCCTTTCCATACCTTCCTGTTAAACTTCAGAAAACATTTCTTTGTTGAATAACATTAAAAGAACAGAGAAAAAAAATATATCAGCATAATAATTCAATTACTGTTTCCCAAAAGCTAGTTGGGCTCTATCAAGGCCTAGTGTTTGAACCTTGTGCTTTGATACCACATGTCAAAACCCCAAATTTTCGCAAAAATTTAAAATTTTGAAATAATATAAAATGCTGAGTCTGCATTTTATTAACAGTTAATGGTTAGCAAAAAGGAAAGGCAGTTAATAGATTAATTTGCATAAACTTGATCTTATTAACAAAATATTAAGTTTATCTTGCGCATTAATTCTATATTTGGTTTACTGATGAGTTTTATTTATGACAATAGGTGGAATCTAACTTTGAATTCTGGAGCTTACTTAGCATTTATGCTAACGCAGATGGATTATTTGTTCTTACAGGATTACAGGTATAAATGACTGAGTATCGTCTTTAATTTCATAAACATCCTGCAATAATTCTATTTGCAAATAATAAGCTTAGATCATAAGCTGCTGTAATTCAACCTACTTCCGCAAGGTAACATAGTTTATTTTCTTCTATCGCTATTGTTAACGAAGTTCAGATGATTGTATTTCTTCCTGTAGAACATGTAGCGACATTATTGCTTCCTTTGGTTCTGAACAGTTTATTTTATTTGCTTGATACTCTTTATTTGCAAAGATGCATACCTTAGCAATTCCATGATACATTTCTTATATTTGGTTCTGTCTAAGAACAACTTCCAGGATTGATGTTTTTCTTATCGAGTCAATCTTTATCCTCTTATGTTAACCTTAGTAATTTGGTAAAAATGTAAAACTATACTCCCAGTAATGAGAAACTGTCACAACGTCTAAGATAAGATCTCATCGATCTGTATTAAGTAAAAGAGAACATGGGAAAACTGTTCTTACATTTCACTTTGCTATTACATAGTTTGTTATCAAAACTTTTCTAGTTTCTAAGATTTAAAAACGTGTATAAACTATTTGTTTATCGTCATAAAGGTTTTATTAGTGTTATAAATGCATAATGCTTAAGATCCTACCCAACGATTCTATGCACATTACATGAGTTGAAAGTTGGGTAATCATTTACACCATCATGACAGGCATTGGAACTAATAGATAATTCTTCTTACACTATTCACTAAACTGTTTATAAGATAAAGATTTCATACTTATCTTAAAATACTATTGATGACAACTTAGTTATTCACCCTAATTCACAAGGATGATATTACTATAAGCTTGAATGGTTTGCAATTATTCAAAAAGAGTTAATACTCACTTATATACTATGCATATACTAACAATAACATTAATATAATACTCATTAGTATAACCTACTATTGGTTATTGATATATTACATAACCTATATCCCAAAGATGATCTCTTTATATAAACTTTGATGAATTGTACCAATTAAAAAGAGGTTAATACCTATATAGAGGTTATTCGTATTACTATGATAAATGTTTATATAACCCTTTAATGTCTCCATAAGTCAATTATTAGTGCAAACTTAATATAAAAAAAAACTGGATTCTTACGAGATTATTAATACAATCTCGTATCAATGCTTACCCATAAAAATATATATAATTTCCATTAGAGGAAATTTCAACTCAAAATGGGCCTTTTTACTTTTATTCAAATTCCATGTCATCATGTGTTAGTCAATGAAATTGCTTTAAATTTGAAATACCGTATAGGTCTTAAACACTTTTTTAATATAAATTTGGGGTTAGGTATCATAAAAAAAACTACTTTTTTTGTTTGTATTTTTGACATATCTCCCTGTGTTTTTACTCAAATTTTGATCGGTAGAGCTCCTTGGATGCATAATTAAATTCCGCATCCAACGAGTACCCATTCGGCATACTTTTGACAGACCCCGCTACCCCAAAAACAAATGTCATCATTCCATTTTTTCAGGTATTTCTTGTTTTTTGGGTAGCAGGGTCCGTCAAAAGTATGCCGAGTGGGTACTCGTTGGATGCAGAATTTAATTCCGCATCCAACGATCGAAATTTGAGTAAAAACACGGGGAGACATGTCAAAAATACAAACAAAAAAGTAGTTTTTTTCTTTTCTTCCTCCAAAATTAATAAATATTATTTTATTATTTTAACTATTATTTTATTAGTTCATTTTAGGAGGCCCATTTTGAGTTGAAATTTCCTCTAATGTTTTGGGTCACGAGGGTGTAAGGTTATGATTGTGTTAAGTCAACTATTATCATAATCTTGTAACCAATTTATAAAGGGTTTAAGCTCACATGTATAATATACATATCACTAACGATGATGTTAAAATGACTTTGTAAAGTTTCCCCACGATGCTCATTAGTATAACTTACTATGCCAACATAAACATAAACCTCACTAGATTTTACTAGCGATATCTCATAACATAGGTGTTTGATAAATTATGTAATGTATTGGATACGAGGTTAAAGGTTTATGTTATGTGGTAAGTCAATGTTGTAATAATGTTGCACCCCACGTCAGCGATGAGCTATATGTTGCGTTAAACAATTATCATTATGTTGTAAACCCGTGCCAAAACGAGCCTTGCACTAAGCGTTGAAACGATCATTGTTTGATTGGAAACCCATGCAAACTATAATGTGGTTTTTGATGAAATCATTGGTTAAATAAAATGATTTTTGGAACGCAGGTGACTATGGAAAATCGTCCCACTACATGATTTATTTGATGCAGCAACGTGGAGGTTTCTTGGCCATGCACTGGTTGCATATAAAGTTGTTGACCCTAACCTTTGGCTCATTCAGTCTCTGGCATTTGCGTTGGCTCTGTGGGTTGCTCTGCAGGCTTCCATGGCGGTCGTGAGTTGTAGACATCTTGAGGGGCTCCAATGCTGGCTTTTAACGTGGCTTCCTCCCTTGAGTTAGATTCCATTACTCGCCTCCTCTGTGATTTCTTTACTTCGCTCAGAGTTTACTGCCTTCCTTGTGTATGGCGTTATGGCCGCTTGAAAACTCCTGTTTGCTCCTCTATCGTGGTCTGCCATTGATAAAAGCTTGAGCTTTAATGCATGTAATGGCGTTGCTCCTTCATCTTAGGGTTCTGGAGTTTGGTTTACTTATTTGATTGTAGTGACAGTCCGAATCCATGCTTGCAGACTCCTTGCATCCATTGTTCTGGCTTACCCACACCTCTGATGTTAGTGTGAAAAGCTCCAAACCCTAGCGTATTCTTCCTCGACGAGAATGAGGGTTCGAGTCTTCTTGATGCTGGTTGTGGTGTTACTGTTCGTCCGGGGCTCCATCATTTTCATTTTTGGTTAAGGTGAGTAACAACAATAACTAACAGCTATTACTGTTTATGGTTTTATTTTACACAAGGGTTTTCAGATTTTTAATTATCTTTGGTTCTTTGTTATGCAGGTTGGCTCATCGCCAAGGTTGGCCATTGCACTGTAGAGATGGCTTCACGAAGCGTTCACGGTAAGCTCCAGTTTCGAACAAGGTTCTCTCTCTGTTTGTACAGACTCCTGCAGTTGGAGATGGTTTCGGCCGTGTTGCACCCAATATTGGGTTGCTGTCCTTCATTTTTAACATTTTTACTTTGTTGTATCTCCCTTGCTTTTCACAAGGTGACTACAGCTTTAAGCTGAGACTTGTAAGCTCTTCTCGTGGTTGTAATGAACTTATAGTTTTGTAATATGTTGTATATGCTTGTTCATACTCCATATCTTAATATGGGTGCTCAGCTCCTTGCCGAGGTTTTGTACTCTGTTAATGTTTTGGCTTATTTACAGTCTTCAAGCTTGTTGATATAATATAATATTTTTAATACAGCCTGTCTTAAGCTTAACTTCATGCTCCTTTAGGTATTTGTATTTTATCTCTGTGTAATGAATTTAATTTATTCTTTTAATGGTTATATTAAAATAACTAAGCTTACTGTTTATCCTAGGTTACTACTGTACTGGATTTGAATTTATATAAGATTAGTAGGTCGTTTCTGCTCAGAAATATGAGCTAGGGTTTTTACCCTATTTAACTTTTATAATGATAATTTCTGTATTGTTATTTCATTAAGTTTGGTTACTGTGAAAAGAGTTTTAAAATTATTTTAATGGCTTGAGGAATTCCAGGTTAGGGTTTATGGAAATAATCTTTGTTCTTTCTTTAAAGATTCCTCCAGTTTGTAAAATAATTTCTTTTGATTTATAAACGATATTGTTTATGTTAATAATAATATTATTTGTGTTAATAATAATATTATCTGCGAATACTATATTCTCTTAAGTTTGTATTTGCACATATACTTTATTAATAAAGAATGAGAACAGTCTATAATAGTTTCGTTTATTCAATAGGATTTTTTCTGTAAGCTTAATAAAAAGAAATGAGTATTTTTAACTCTGTCATTACTCCCTTACATATATAATTTGTCTATAAAAGCTAAAGGACAGTCGCTCGTGAATAATACTTATAGCATAGGTTACTAATGTATCTTAGTTGTTTTGATTCTAAATAAAAGAATACTGTGAGAGCTAACTAAGTTCTTTATTAAGATACTCTTTATCTTTAGATTAATTTGTCCTTAGAAATATATATGTTACTAAAATCTATCTAGGGTTCGAATAGTTTCAGGTTAAGTTAGCTATTAATATTAGTAAAAGATATAAACTAACAGAACCCTACTTAAACCCTTACTTAACATAAATACATAAGCATTATAACTGAGATATTTCTATTTCTTCTATTTCAGGTTAGATGTATAGTTTGTAAAATAAAGTACAATGTAAATGAATAACTTACCTACTTGAACACATTGCTATTAGTTAAGTAATATGACTATTTCTTTTTCTAGCATTCTTAATACACAGTCTGGTTTTAACAATAATATAACTAAGCAGATTAATATTTTTTTCTGGAAGCAACTATCTACAGAAAGAAAAGATTCCAACACTCTGAAAACATAAGTAACTCTATTCATTTCAGATTTCTTTCCTATCCTTCATCTATTTTAAACTATACTACCTGTGCTAGATTACGGTCTGGTTTATTCCAGACGGGGAAAAACATAGGTAGGATTATTTTTCATCAAATACAGGTTCAACATTTAAATAACTAAAAGATTACAAGCTTTAACAGTTCACTATGAAAAGTATAAATCATTCATTATTCATTCATTTTCATATATAAATATTTAACACAGTAAATAAAAGACTGTAGAAGCTGTGTAAAGTTGGATGAAAACAGCGTTGAGAGGCTAGTCCTCCCTACCAACTCGTGGAGAGCACTCAAACAATGTATTCTCAGGACCCCTGAGCTTGTTCCTGGTTTCCTTGGCTAAGAACTAGTGGAGAAAACAACAAAATACTAGTCCAATGACTCAGTACTAACTCTGCACTTAGCAGCAAGATCCTTCAGCTAAATAGTTGTACTAGATCACTTTCTGCAGTTTACCCTTCAAACACTTTCCACAAATTCCCTTCCCAATTAAATCCTCTGAAGTACATTCACTTGAATGGTTCTCCTCCTGGAAGGAGCAGCCTCATCTCTCTTCAATGGGCTCTTTTATTAAGATTGCCTAGGTCTTTTTGGGTTAGTTGTCATTAATTGAGCCACCTACTTTGATCCCACTTTCTAGGGGGATCATGACCCCAAATGTAGGGAGGTTCCCACTTGCAACATTGGAAGTGTTTGAGGATGCTTCCACTTGTCTATTTGATCTCCACCTAGTCTCGTCCACCAACTTGACCAGTAACACTCTTTTTAACAGCTGTCCCAAGTTGTTGTCTCCACTTTTATTTATTTATAATTAAATATTCAGAATTACATTCAATATCCTTGACTCTGCTGAGTCATCACTTACAAATTAGCATATAATTTAACATAATGTCTTGGAATAAAATAAAATAAGATAATATTATTTTGCAAAATTGGGGCATGTGACAAGCAAATACATGAACTAGATATCCTTGAAAGGGAGATAAAAAGAAATAATGAAATATTAACCAAGAGAAATAAGGAGTTGCACAATTATGTTCTAGAGATGAGAGGGTTGTATGTCATGCTGAAAAGGAGAAATCTAACATATATGCAGGATAACAACAGGCTTTACAGGATGATCAGGATTCTGAGGCTAGAGGTGAAGAATTCCAAATCAAACCCTAGCTCTCAAACTCACTTTGCACTAGAAACCTGTTGTAATCTCATGGATCACAAAGGGTTACCAATAATACACATTAAAGCATACAAACATAACAGAGACAAGAGGCAAGAACATAGATGTATAACAACATATTATTATATTATGAGGGTCCATACAAACACAGAACTGAACCAAGTTCCCATATGGCTCAATAGCCTAATATATATGATTTACAAACAGTTACATATAACTACCTATCGGTTCGGTCAACCGACACAACCTTATGCAGCCGACCTAATCTCTAATTAGTCAGCTTACCGACTAGCTCCTCCGACATCTCCCCCAGGAAAAAAATGTTTCTTTGTCCCAAAGAAATAGGGGAGGTACTCAAAATCCTTTACTGGCTAAGATAGTTATTTTCTTGTTTGTCTTTCATGGGCTATGAAGTTAGATGGTTGGTCACTTCTGTATACATACTTCGACGATTGCTTCTGCTGTAACAGCCAGTTGATGTTGGAATTTTGTCCAACTTTGAAGTACTTTATGGATGTTGATGGTCAGTGTTGTAATGCTTGATAACGTTGACATATTCTCCTGAATGGAAAGGTCTGCTATTCTTTCCATGTCGGGTCCCATGAACTGATATTTTTCTTTTGTTGTTTCCAGCAATCTTTTCATCTGCGAGAAGATGGTGTCTAATTTCTCCAAGCTCAGGAGTGCCTGCTGCACCCACTGGTGTGCTTGTCTCTCGAGTCTCTACAATTTGGTTGTCTCTAGAATGATTTGATCTTGTATTGTGCTTCTCAGTGCTTCCTCAGTTCTCTTTCTCTTTTCCAATGCTTGAATTTGTTGTCGAGTCTGTCGGGTCTGCTGAAAGACTTGCCCGTAATAAGTAGGCCAGTCTCAGAGTACCCCTTTTGTAATGACATACTCTTCCATGTGGTCTTGCAGCACTTTGTAAGATTTTAAGAAGGTTGTGTACTGCTGCATCGGTAATCTAGATGTCTCTTCTTTTTATTCTTCCTTTTTATTTTGCATCTGTACTTGTAGGGTTGACACCACACTCTCAAATAGTTGATATGCCTTTTCCAGTGGCTTGTCGGTGTCGGCTTCCATCGGTCCTGGTATTACAGATTTTGCTATGTTTCTGCATTTTAATAGGAATTTGACTTGTTCCTTCTCAGTTTCATCGAGCTCCTTGCATCTAGTTTGGAATCTTGTTTTTGCTTCAATGGCCAGAGTTTCTAAGAGTTGTCCCAACTCTCCATCCTTCATCTTTTTTGCGTCGACTGCAGTGGTCGACCCAGGTTGGCTAATGTGGACCATTGTTGATTGTGAATCTTTTTGGTGGTCCTTCTTCTTTCTGTCTCTCTTCCTCTTATGTTTATGCATCTGCAAGGGTTAGACTCCCCTGTGGTTGATTTTCTTGTGTTGGGTTTTCTGTTTTCTTATCTGCAACGGTCGGTGTAACTTCTGCCTGGATATCTTGGGTTATCTCTGCAACTGGATGTGTATTTGGGGGATTTTGGGCAGAGGGTTTGGGTACATATGTTTCAGGTACGGTTGGTTCAGGTAAAGGTAGTTCAGGTAAAGGTGGTTCATGTGCAGAGGGCTCAGGTGCAGACTCTGGATTGGGAAGTGGTGGTGGAGATGGTAAATGGTCAGGTGTAATTGGTGTGGTAGGGATATGGTCACTTGGTGTCGGGTGCTCAACTTTGTGGTGATGAATCCTCTGGGTCGTTAGAGAATAAGTTGTCGATTACCTGGTTGATTTCTTCTAGGACTTCTTCTTCTACATCTCTTGCTGGTTCATTGGGTAAAGGAGGGGGTGGGATGTCGGCAGGGATAAAGGATGAGGTTCGACTTGCGACAACTTGAGCTATCTTGTTGGGGTTCCTCACAAATGTTGATTTTATAATTCCCACAGACCTTGGATTTTGGGGTATTTGTCCAGGTTGTGAAGGAATGAGCTACCTTGATCCACTAGCTTCGATCAAAGGACATCTGGTGGTGATCTTCTAGACAGAGGTGAGTATTTCAAGTAATTTATCAATGTATGCTTGGAAATCACTATCCTGGTTGAACCTCTCTTTCAAGGTTTCTAGCATAAAATTTTTGCATATGTCGACTGGGCTTATAGTGGGTAGCTGTGGAATTTATTCTTGTGTGTTCTAGGTCGGAGATGGGGTTGGAGGTGTAGAAACTAAATTGAAAACGTTTTCAGTTGTTGAAGTGTTTGTGCTTTTTACCTTTTTCAGCCGACCTTGCTGTGCTCTCGACTCAACAAAGAGTTTGAACTGTGTCTCTATTAGAACTTTGTTCGCTACAACGTCTTCTATGATGTCGACAGTGGTAGCTGCTAGTTCCTCTTCATATTCTAATTCTGAAAGGATCAACTTGCGCTTCCCCTTCCATTTTATTTCTGTTGCCTTTTTTCTTATGGCTGCTATTTCTTTTGCTAGCTTTTTAATTGTGTCTTTGGTTATGTCATATTCATGATTTTCAGGCTCAATGTCTTCCTCTAGTTATTCCCCTCCCTCCTGTTGTTGAACTGGTTTGATACTTTCTTCAGCTGGTTTGGTTACCTGCTGCTCTGTCGGTATACTTCCCCTTTGGGTCGTTGGTGGTATGATTGTTATTTGCAATCCATTGGTGTCCTCTGTTGGTGTTTATTTCGACACAAAGGTGCTGATGTGTAGTTGGAGTTCATAGTCTTCTTCCTTCTTCTGGTCTATCAGTGGTTCTTCAATTGCTAGGATGCCTTCCTTGGATTTTGCTAGTGTTGACAGCTTTGTGCCGGATTATCGTGATAGTTCACGGAATATCTCTTTGACTGTTGGGTAATAGTCAAGAGGATTTTCTTTTTCTTTTGCACCCTGCATACACCAAACCACAGTGTGGTCGAGCTCTAGTTGGATGTGTGTGGTTTTCGGCAGACTTTGTCAGAAGTTCTAAGGCACCCTCCATCTAGTCGTATGTATTGTTAGGTGTTGGAGTCAGTTTTCCAACGGTACCTTTCCATTTGCTAGTTATTTTAGTGTTCTAGTCTGCACAAATGGCTTGAACCTCCACATGTGGAATTTTGTTGGCTCTTGGAACTGCTTGTCCTCGACTGGGAATAAGTGGTACATCACTATCCAGATTATTAGAGGCAGGAACCTTATAATCCCGCCCGACTCCTAGCATTTCTCATAGATAGTTTTGAGCATGTCGATGACATACTGATCCCATCTGTATACTTTTCCTATTTCCGCTATTGTGTCTACTGCCTCTAGCATATCTAGCTTCAGGTCGCTCCCTCAACCTGTAGGTGTGAGCCTTGTTGCTATGATTTTGGCCACGATTTGTGGTGTCCGGGCTTGTATATAGATAAAATTAGCCTTTTTGAATTCTTCCTGGAGGGTGTTCCAGTTAAACATTCTACCAATCCTTATTTTATATTGATAGGGACTGGGTCACCTTGGTTGGAGAGACCAGTCAGTTTGTATATGACTTATCCAGAGATTTTGACTGATCTGTCGAAGTAAAATTTCTCGTTGTGGTACCGACTGATAATGAATTTTACTGTTGTTTCCTTGGTTCCTCTAAAAATAGCCATGAACGGTGTGTTCATGTAGTTCATAATGGAGCTGTGGTTTATCTTCTCTGCTACTTGTGTCGGTTTCTTGTCGACATAAGCCCATTCCTTGATTTCAGGCCACGTTTCTCCCATGAGGTTTCTTGTACCTTGGCATTTTTTTTATGTTTCTTAACCTTCTCATCAATGGGGTTTCAGTAGATTGCAGTTCCTTTGTCTTTGCAACTACGACTCTCATTTGTTTCGGTGCCATCTTGTCAGTTTCTTGGTCGAATTTTCTTATAGGTTCTCGGTTCTCAACTTTCTGATTGTTGAATTTCTCTATCTCTTCAAAATACTGTAAATGATCCTTTTTTGGTCCGATATTTATAGGTGGGGTGTTTGACATTTCTGTCGATGGGTGTATTAATGGCGGAAGTGATGTTCCAACGAGGTCTCTGGGTTTTGCGTTAATGGTGATTTGATTTCGGCGCTCCTTCTGACCGTAGTCATGAAGGCATGATTTGACCTTTGGGGTCGTTGGTCAATGTCGATCATGTGAGCGGTTGATGGTGGTATGTCGATGGGTTTGATGTCGGCTATCAAAGCGTTGGTTTCCTGTCATCCTAGGTTATGGGTGTTGGTTCTGTTTTGTTGTTTTTAATCTTTTTAGATTTTTATAGTTTTTGTCTGATAGTTATGGTCGTTATGTTTTTTATTTTTTTATTTTTTAGAACTTGTTTTAATTTTTGTACCGTTTTAGTCGTGCACCATTAACAAGTTTATGAAATACTATGCCTTGTAATGTCCTTAGTCGGACTGATCCGTTGGCATGAATCTCTTCGACAACGTAGGGTCCCATCCATTCTGTATGTAACTTTTTTGGTTTTCCTTTTACTCGACAGTTGTATAGTAAGGTGAGATCCCCTACTGAAAAATTCTTTTTTTTTTATATTGTGATCGTGCCAAGCCTTTTGCTATTGTTTTTGGATTTCTTGGTGTTGTAGAGAAATCAATCGGTGTTCTTCTAGCTTGATTAATTGCATAATTCGGTCCTTCCTACCTTGTTCGACATCGACATGTAAAATATCTGCTATGATAGGTGTTTGCTGTCGAAAATATAGTGGAACAATTGCTTCTTGTCCATAGACTAGTCGAAACGGTGTTTGGTCGGTCGAACCCTTATATGTTGTTTTGTAAGCCCATAGTACTGCAGGTATCTTTTTGTCCCAATCATCCTTGTTAGTATTATAGATTTTAGTTATGCCCTTTGTTAATGTTTTGTTAAATTCCTCGATTGCTCCATTCGATTGGGGTGATAAGCTGTACTACGTCAGTGGTCAATTTTGAACTAGTTTGTTAGTGCTTTGATGGTTTTATTAATAAAGTGTGAACCTTGGTCGATGATTAGGGTTATTGGGCATCCAAATCTGGTAATTATATTTTCATAGATAAATTTAGCAGCTATCTCACTGGAACATGTGTCGACTGGTTCTTCTTTTTCCCACTTGGTTACATATTCTACTGCAGTTATTATGTACCTTACACCTGTTCTTTTTGCTGGTATGGGGAATGGTCCTATGAAGTCGTCGGCCCAAATTTCAAATGTCAAACTTGGGTTTACTGATATCAAGGGAATTTCTGTACTAGGCAGAGGTCGACCCAGTCATTGACATCTGTCGCATTGGCTTACAAATTTATTACAATCTTTGTATAGTGTCGGCCACCATAACCCTAACTGTTCGATTTTCTTGGCAGTTGTGTCTACTTGAAAATTTCCTCTTGCCGGTCCATAGTGTGCTTCATACATGATATTATTTCTTTCATGTTCTAATACGCATCTTTTGAGGATGTCGTCCAGGCCCATTTTATATAAAAATCCCTTTATGAGGCTATACGGTGCAACTTTCATGGCTAAGATTTGTTTCTTTTTCATGCTCATGCCCTCTCGAACTTGTCCATTTTCTAAGAATTGAGCTATTTCCTCTAATTCTGCTGGGACTGCTTCTATTTGAAATAAATGTGCATTCGACAGGTCGTCTTCGACTCCTGTCGGTTCCTCTCCTGTGTTGATGTGTGACAAGTGGTCGGGTCCGACATTTATTTTTCCTGGTCTAACAACGAATTCAAATTCGAATTCTTGGAATAGAAGTAGCCATCGACAAATTCTCCCATGGTGTAAGGGTTTATTTACAAGGTATTTTAATGCTTGGTGGTCGGTATAAAAGATGAAATGGTTGGCTAGTAGGTAATGTCGATACTTTTGTAGTGCAAAGACCATTCCTAATGCTTCTCTCTCTGTTGTCAAATAGTTCCTTTCTGCTTTATTTAATTTTCTGCTGCTGTAAACTATGGGGTAGTCCATTCCATCATCCCTTGGCTGTGTTAATATTTCTCCTATTTCTAGGCCTGATGTGTCGATGTGTACATGAAATTTGGTCGACCAATTCAGGAACCTTAGAATGGGTGCTTCGACTAGTTTCTTTTTTAGTGTTTTGAATGATATGTTGCATTCCTCTGTCTAGTCGAACTCCTGATCTTCTCTTAATAGTTCTTCCAATGGATATGTCATATCTGAATAGTATCTTATGAATTTCCTATAATATCCTGTATGACCAAGTAGTACCCTGACTTGTTTTGGGTTTACCGGTGGTTTTAAGTCGAGGATAATTTTTATTTTTGCAAAGTCGACCTTGATGGCTTCTTTGCAGACAATGTGTCCTAACAGTATCCATATAGGGGTTAGAAATATGCATTTCCTTATGTTCAGAGATAGATGGATTTGTCGGCATCATTCCAACATGAGCCTTATCCATTTGCAGTGATCTTTCAGCATAGAGTATATTGTCCAATCATCGAAATATATTGCCATTGTTTTGTAAATATATTCTTGAAATGTCTTGACCACAATTCTCGAAAATACTGTAGGTGCGTTTTTTAAACCAAAAGGCATAACTCTGTAAGAAAATGAGCCAAATTCACATATGAATGTTGTCTTTTTTTGGTCTTCTTTAGCTAGCAGTACTTGGTTATAACCTGAGAATCTGTCTATGAATGAGTAGCATTCATGTCTCTCAACTTCATTTAGGATTTCATCTGCATAGGGTGTTGGAAATGGGTCTGTTAAGGTGACTTTGTTTAATTCTCTAAATTTGACACAGATCCTTAGCTTTGTCGGATTGTTTTTCTTTGGTTGAATGACCGTTGGAATTTCTCATACCGATTGGTCAATATGGTAGATAATTCCTACTGCAATCATATTATCAATCTCTTTCTTAACTATCTCTTTGTATTTATGAGCTAATTTATATGGCCCCTTCTTTACAGGTTGGACATCAAGTTTGATGTCGATCTTCATTTCACCCATTTCATGGACTAGACCTTTGAGATATTTGTAGTCTCTAACGAATACATCTTGTAATTCTTTTAGTAAGTTTACTATTTCTGTTGTTTGTTCTTCACTCTAGTAATCACCAATTGTTTCCATTTTTGGTCGATCATCATTTGAGATGTCGAATTCTGTAGTTTTCACTTTAGCATCTAACCATTCTAGTGCTTTGGCTTGATTGATTGGTCAATTCCATTCTTTAAACTGTGAAAATGTAGCAGGAAAGTCTGCTGCAGTCATTCTGGTGCTTTGGCTTCATTGATTGGTTGGTTCCGTTCTCGACTTTGAGTACTGTGTGAATTGGTTTTGTTGGTTCTGCATGGTATGATTTCCATCGAAAGCTTTTCCCTTCCGGATTTTCATTTTCCATTTGTATTCTTGTTGACTGTGGTGTTGTCTTCGTTTGTATATTATTACATGTTATTGTCAGTCGGTCATAATTTTGTGTTAGGGTGTTGTTCTTGGTCGGTTCTATAAACACCTTGATTTGTTTTGCAGTTTCGACTAACTTTTCGTCTTGTGGTATAAAGCTGAAGTCTTTGATAAAGTTCTCTCTAAGTTCATGCCATAGGAATGTTTCATCCCATGCTTCTTCCATTTTGTACCATTTGTTTGGTAAGTCGGATAGCGTCGATGGAAACAGGTGTTTCCATGTACGTTCGTCCTTATACCCAAGTCTTTTCCACTCTTTTTCGCATGTTCTTATGTGCTCTTCTAGGTCCTGCCCTTGGATGAACATAGGTATTTAGGCTTGATTGGTTAACCTTTTTCCTTTGAATCTTTCTACAAAGTAAGTTGAAGTTGTTGTCCATGTCTGCAATCTTAATTGATGGGTATCCCACCATCTAGTCGGCCATGTTCACCAATGTTTTTGGATACTTGTTCTATATGCATAACTAGTGATTCTCTTTCTTTGTATCTTGGAATTTGTTTGATACTGACATTTGTTGGTTTTAGGGTAGGGTATTCCCTGCTTTTCTTTTCAAATATTTTTGGGATGATGGAAACCAAGAAACATTGGACTGGTTTCTTCTGCACTGTTTGAATGGTACAACAACATCTTGCTTGTGTTTCATAGTTTTCGACTTCCCAATCATATAATTTTGCATCTGTTGTATCCTACTGAATCTTGATTGCCTAAGTGAAGTTCTCCATAGACATTGGGTTTTGTGTAGTCTTCATTATTTTGTATTTGATATCATTGTCGGATGTCGACTTCTTCATCAATAGGTTCTATCCAAGGTTCTCCTTGGGATGGATGGATAGGTACTATGACTTTTTGTCCATTCCCTTTTACTTTGATCATTTATTTTTCTAAAGATATTGATGCTTTCATTTTTATTCCCCAAGGTCGACCTACTAACGCTAGGAAGGATATGGATCCTTCCTTATGGTCAATAATTTCAAAGTCGACTTTGGTCGATATTCCTTTTATTGTCGTATCAACATTTCTCCAAACTCCGATAGGTTCGATCAGACCTTGGTCGGCTAATTTCAGGTATATTCCCGACTCGTATAGTCGAGGTATACCCAATTGTTCCCAAGTGTCGCGAGTCATAATGTTTGGTTGTGAGCCGAAGTTGAGTACAACTTGTCAGACATGCTATCCTTCAATTTCTAGGTCGACAAGTGGGTCGGCATCACTTTTTTCCTTCTAGTTTAGACTGCAGATGTTTTTTGTTTGTTTTTCTGTATTATTGTTGTGTTTCATATTATACAATAATTTTATGAATTGAGATACCGCTTTACCCTCTTGTACTAAACATATTAATTCTTTAACTATGCTTCGTTGACTATCATCAGCTTCTTCTTGTCGAGCAAATTATTTAAATATATTCGTTGTGTTTTTATACAATTGTTTTTGTTTAGCTAGGCTAGGATAATTGTTCTTTTATTTTATTTTTCTTATGCATGGATTATCACTCCCAATTTTCGTCGCTTGTCGGGTTACAATGTGCAGATTCTTTGTATTGATTACATCATGTTTTTGAACGCATGACAAGACATTAACATTTTTCTTTTTATTGATTTTATCAAGCATAGTAGGGAAATCCTCTAATGAGTGATCCCCAACTCCACAACTAGTACAAAATTTTAAATCGGTTATGTCCTTGTATGGGCAGTCTGCATATCGGTGACCTTCTTTATAGCATGTGAAAAACTAGATGGGTCGACGTGGTCGGTTGTCACGATTCCCAGAGAATCGACCTCGACCTCCATATCCTCCCCGACGGTTGTCAAACTGGCGCTCATATCGATGGCCTTTGTATATTTGATTATTATGTTCGTTTTGAGCATGGCTTCATTGATTGCTATCGTTGTTCTGCACAACTGCATTTGTCTAGTAGACTACTTGGTAGTTTTGTTGATTTTTTAAGTTTAGGTGGCAGTCGGCCGTGGTGTGACTTTTCACTTCATAGATTTCACACCAATATGCTTTTCCATTTTTATGTTATACAGGTAATCCTTCATTGTGTGTTATCCATGTTTTTGGTAGATGTCACAGAAACACTTTGTCTGAACAAATTGAACGTCCTACCGGCTGATGTCTTGTCGACAGTTATCTTTTGTGTGTCTGGCCATTGAGCATTTTGTGCACCAAACATCCCGATTCTTAAGGTTTATCTCTTTCAATGATTTCTGCATGATTTCTAGATGTTCTTCCAGTCTAGTATCCATGGGATATGCTGGGAAATATTCATCCATCTCCACTTGCAGAGCTTTAGTAAGCACATCTTCATATGTTTTAAACGTCTCCAGGCTTATGTGCCACTGAATTTTCTGTGATAGACCTGCAAGGAACCACTGAATTAATAGTTGTTCATCAATTACATAATCCAGTTCGCTGAGGAGGTCTTTCCAACGTTTGTCGTACTCTCGGACAGACTTTGTTGGCTTTTGTGATGTTGTTTTCAACTTTTTAGCTGCCAGATGTTTTGCATTTGGGTTTTTAAAGAACAACAAGAATTGCGCTTTAATTTTTTATTTAGATGCTTGAGGGGTTCTCTCAGTAAAGGTCATGTACCACATTAGTGCTCTTTTCCTCAAGGAACCAGTGAACTGTGCCATCTGTCGATCTTCAACTGTAACTTGATTTTCCTCCCATGTCGACTCACAGATGAACCAATGTCATCTAGAATCTTTGTCACCCTCGTATAGAGGGATATGCATTGATTCATGACCCATGTCGGATTCCCTGTCCTTATCTCCTCCAGAAGGTGGTGGTGGTGGGGGTGGTGATGGTGGGGGTAGTGGGATGTTTTTCTTGTCTCTTTGTGCAGAGTTGTTGTTGACTGAAATTTCGTTCCCGTCAATTGTTTTGTTTGTCGTTTCTTCTCTGACAAGCAGTCGGTTTGGGTCGACTTCTCCTGTCGATGTCCAACTACAATTATTTTTCTGCAGGTCCAACTGTTCTGTATTCTCCAAAACTATATTTGGCAGAGGGGGTGCTCCTTCATGTGTTAGGTAAAGTAAATGGATACTTTAGTTGGAAGGGTATGCCTGAAGCATGACCCAGTTTACTTCCTCCGGTCGATGGATCACTAGATGATTATCATCATTTACATCGTCGTCTAGTCAGCTCCATATACCAAACTCACCAGCTCTTAGTCTTAGGTCTTCTTCGATAATGGCTTGTATCCTAGTACTCGGATTCGTTGGAGACAGAGGTCTTATCTCCTGGGGAACTTCTATTTGGAGAGATTCACGCTGCTCTATCCACAAGTCTTCTTCTATGGGTGATGCCTCTTCATCCACGCCTTCTTCCTGTCGGTCATGACCCGACTCTGGCGTATTTATTTCTTGGTCTGTCACCCTAGTACTCATTCCTCTTTGCAGTGCTATAGCTCTTTCTCTTATTTCTTCCCTTCTTTTCAGCCTCTTCTCTCTCTCTATTCTCTATAAATCCATCGTACCTTTGTGTGTCATTGTCCGTTCAATTTCCTTTTTAGGTTGACTTTTCATTGCTGGTGATGGTATCTCCTTTTAGTCGACTAGAATCCTCTTCACTTTACCCCGAAATACGACCAACTACCCCCGCATAGCCTACTTGACGCTTTAGAAAGCTCGGATAGTCTTGTTTACTTGCTTAGGAAATATTCCCACTCCTTTTTAGCAGTAAATTTCTCCCACTTTTTCTGTTTCTCTACCCAGCTAGAATTTGGTGGTGGTTCGTGCAGTGACGGACAAGGTTCGACAATATGACCTACTCCTTTTTCTATCAGAAATTTGAACAGTAGGGTCGGTAGATAACACAAGAATTTCTTGGTAAGGTCTATATAGAATTTCTTCTGAATGGTTTCCACCGAAGCTCTTTCTTCTATAGCTTGCTCCTCACAGAATTCGTCGACGATATTTTCAAACCACTCTGATAGGTTTGTTCTTCCCCCTCGAATCATTTTCTCTAGTAGCTCTTGGTCCTTAATCGCTTCCAGCTTTTTCATCCAGAAGTTTTTTCAAAAGCTGGGGTACCGACTCTACGAACTTCTCATGAGTTTCAGTGAAGAATCTCTCCTTCTCCTGAGTAGTCGCCAATCTATTTCTCCTCGTGTAATTCTGCAAATAATTTGCTATCTTACGCTCCCACCAGTTCTTAATCTCATGTTCTGATATCATCTGCCTATAGTCATCTCAGATATGTACTACCAGCAATGGAACCAATGTTGTAATCTCACAGATCACAGAGGGTTACCAATAATACACATTAAAGCATACAGACATAACAGAGACCAGAGGCAAGAACATATATGTAGAACAACAAATTATTATATTATGAGGGTCCATACAAACACATAACTAAACCAAGTTCCCATCTGGCTCAACAGCCTAATATATATGATTTAAAAATAGTTACATATAAATACCTGTCAGTTCAGTCAACTGACATGACCTTATGTGGCTGACCTAATCTCTAATTAGTCGGCTAATTGACTTAGTCAACTTACCGATTAGCTCCTCCAATAAAACCCTAGTTGAGGTAGCATTGAGCCTTCAGAATCCAGAGGCAGCTCAGGATGTAGATGTTTTTCCAAACCTTATGCAGGCTGGAGGAGTGCCAGAAGATCAACAACAAAGCTGAAAAGGGATGCTTGGGGGGATGATTACAGTTTTGCAGAAACAAGGATTTCAGTGGCTTAAGCAGATGCAGCAGCAGTTCATTAGCCACTGAAAGTAGAGCTTTTGGTAGCTAACAGACCCAGGATTCTGCTTCCTTAACCACCAAAAGCATAAAAGGGTGCAGAAAGATGTTTTGACACACATAACCAGTTTTGGTGAGTACAACTATCTCAGGGATGAAATATAAAGATGAAATTTGCTGAAAAACACCATTGGAGGAGGTCTGTTCCAGTTTTTGAGGATACAATCATGGAGAAAAGGGTCACAAACCCTACCTGTCTTTACCAGCAGTGGCTTATCTATCAGATGATAGGTTACATCTCTACTTCAGTACTCACTGTAGTCATGAAAAAGTTCAATGAGTGAACAAGATTTAAAGTTAGATAGACTAGTAATTAAATTAGGGTTTCTGACCTAATTTTGCAAAAAACATTAATTTTATCTATTTTTAGTAAAACAGATCTAATTTTTTAGGATCTAAATATTTTTGTAAAGGCTATAAAGCCTAAGACTTATTTGAAACAGGGGTTCGACTTCGGGGACCTATAGACCATTATTATTATCAAGCTTCTCATATTATTCATGAACTAATATAAGCTCTTTTGCTATCATATGTTCAGCTTCCATATCTTATCTATTCTGTGCTTGTTCCTGAATGTCTGATTTAGTTTTATTCATGTTATTCAATGTTTGATAGCTGTCATCCTATCTGTATGTTGATGAGTTGAATGGCAAGTACTTTTCCTTGTTATGATTAGCCATTTATATGTAATTGTTTTATGTATGAATATTCTAGCATAGTAAGTTCTCCATCTTTTCACCCTATTATCCAACCTCTGAACAATGGTATTTAGAAGCCTTATCTTTGATTGAGTTTTGTGCATGTCTTGAGATTGTGAGGTCCAGTGGGTCATCTGACTTGATCTAGTTAGAAAAAACATAAAAACATTTAAGTTACCATGAATCATCGAGCTTCAACCTAGAGGAGTTTCTTGCAGTGATAACACCATGTGTCGAGTGTCAATGTGCCTCCCAAAATTGTGTTGGCACGCCTCACCCAATGCTTCATTCTAGGTGCACTCCTTCCTGTGTGCAATTCTCCCGACAGTCCACTCAACGTGATGTCAATGTTGTTCCTGGTAATCTATCCAATTATCGATGTTCTATTGCTTATGCTTCCAATATCCCTACTATACACCAGGCACCCTTCTACATCGTGCACTGGGTGCACCTTTCTCGAGCATGCTTTTATCGAGCACACCTCTACTATGTCCTTGGCATACCTATCTTGGCACCTCCCAAAGTGTTGTGTCTAGGGCATACTTTTATCCTAGTGTGCTACCAAGATTTCTCTATGTGGTCTAATTGAACTTCATTGCATATCAGGTGCACTTCTGCCAAGTGCACAATGTGTCAAGTGCCTCCCTTCCTAGGTGCACTTCTACCAATGCCACTGCATTTTGGTAACACTGTTACATAAATAATAGTAATAATAATAGTAATAATAATAATAATAATAATAATAACAATAATAATAATAAATACATAATACATAAACAACATATAAATTAATAATTACTATTACCGTAAGAGGACATGACTCCTCCCAATAGATGCCTAAGCCATATTTAAAGGCAGGCTTTCAACTATAAAATATCATCAAATCATTTTATTCAATATGTGTTATTTACTATGAAGATGGATCTCTTCTTTCTCCAGATATGTATTCTTCCATAACACACAGACTTGATGTTACAGTGGTGTCAGAGCCCCTTCTTGGGCTTATCCTTTGGCCATCGGTTTTATTTTGTAAAAGGAAAAAAAGAAAAAAATAAGATCCATAAAAAGGGGAAAAAAGAAAGAACAAAAAAAAACATACGGTTTATAAAAACCAAACCTTGGTTATATAAACCACACAAGGTTTTATTAAGCCCTAATTCCCACGTTCACCCCTGAATATATATATATATATATATATATATATATATATAGTTAATTGGATTTATTATTAATTATCTATTAAACTCTTATATTAACCATGAAGTCATTTAAAAAGAATTGGATGAGATCTTTGATCAATTTATGAGGAAAATGGAAGAAGTACTTGACCTTAAGGAACAATCGAATGAAAAATTTGTTGACAATACCTCCAATGAAATAAACCAACAAAGCGAACTATAGGCCTTCTAAGATGAAGACTTGGAAATTAAATCCCAATCCAATTTTCAAAGCTTGCAAGAAAAACATGGTAAAGAAGAAAGTGATGGAATTGATCTCTTGAACATCAAATTGAATAACGCAACCAATTCCATATCACCATCCAGTTTGCATGTCAATAAAAATGAAAATGTGGCCACAGGTGTAACGTAAAAAAACACTTGCACAATGATCTCAACCACTTTTGCCATATAAATCTAATGATTTGATTTATGGAGCTGAAAGTCATGGAAGTAGTCAATAACTACTTAAACAGGATGAAATAAATTATGATGGTTCTACAAACACAAATGTAGATAATTATGCAGACGTGGTGCTCTTTTCAATTGTTGGTTACATTCCAAATAATATTGAATATAGTCGGCCCATTATTGTCAAACCGGATGACACAATGGTTATTGCATCCACATGTTTAGGAATTGACAAAAGTGCAAGTGAAGAGTGACAATTATTCATAATTGGAATCCAAAAGATGACATGGAAAACCAATAAGTACAAGTTGTATTGTTTCAAAAACTCACCACTTAAGTAGAAGGGATTACAACACAATTTCCAAAATCATGTCCATAGAACGGACTCTATCCAAGATTGCAGTGTTCGAGTCATCACTTTAAACACAACCCATAATAAGAGATCATAAACACTCTCAAATTTGAGGACAAATTCGCCCTTAAGGGAAGGGAAATGTTACATAAATAATAATAATAATACATAATACATAAATAACATATAAATTAATAATCAACTAATAATTACTATTACTGTAAGAGGACATGACTCCTCCCAATAGGTTCGTAAGGCATATTTATAGGCAGGCTTGCAATTGTAAAATATAATCAAATCATTTTATTTAATATGTATTATTTACTATGAATATGGATCTCTTCTTTACCCGGAGACGAATTCTTCAATAACACATGAACTCGGTGTTACAAGCACTTTCTTGTTGCAATGACCCGAGCATACTATTACTAAGTTCTCTCTCAATATCTTTCTCTACTTGGTGCTCTTTTCCAAAATTTATCTTTCAACACTTGGTGATTTATTCATCGCTTTTTTTCTCTGATACCACATGTCATGGAGGTGAAAGTTGTGAATGGCACCTCAAGTTCACCTTCGAATCAACTCTGATAACACCTATTATGTGTATAAGAGAGGCGACCTAGAACCAAATCTCTATTACCTTCTTTAGACCATGCGATACTACCCAAGTTCCTCTCCTAGTGGTGTGACCATCACTGGTTCGGGTCTTGTGAGAATACAACTCTCAACTTACACTTGTATTTTTCTTAGTTTAGACTTTACCTGATACATGGCCAACCAAAGAAAATACAATAAACTTAAAGTAGAGACAAGCATGTTGGAGACACCACAATGGAGTGCGCCCAAATATTATATAATATGGTGAGACTTGTTACAACATGCAGAGGATGCCACGGTTCGAAAACTGTCTTAGAGTGTGCCCTCAATGGAAGCATCTCAAGTTACAACCAAGATACTAGCCTGACCAAATTTCATCGCATTCATAATTCTACATCAACACAACACCCATTAGAAGTCTCCCAACAGGGAGTGCTCACCGCAACCCTTCTAAATATGCCTACACCCAACTCCCTTAGAAAATTGCATAGAGGAGATTTCACTCAACAAGCCAATTTCCAACATATTTTCCTATATGCGGCCCACACAATCCTTCCACCTTGCCTCAGTGTGTTCTACTACACTAGACCTTCCTCAAGATATCTCCACCAAGGCTCAACGCTCTTCTCTAAGATTCTTGCCTCCCAATAGCAAGTGCATCCATCCAAGATCAACCTATGCCTCCCCAAGACCCAATAGAGTCTCTCCAAAAGGTTTGCTCAATATCTTCCTTGAACAACACCTCAATAGGCCCAAGACAAGTGTGTCCATCCTTCTAGTGAGCTCCTTGAGGGAGTGCACTCCCCCTTGAAGTGAAAACCATCAACTAGCATGTTTGTTTCCTTCCAAATTCCAAGTCATATCCTCTTAAATATATGGACTAACTCATGCTAAGAGGTGCAACCAAGGGTTGCAGCTCTCGGTCATGTCTTTCCATAAGTGAGCCAACTTACCACCAAAGCACTGAAGTTGGTTTTCGTACTCGACTTAACTCGGGCTCCAGCTCGCCTCATGCTAAGTCACATCTTATCATGGATATCCAACCCAAGGTAACTCCAACTGATCTTATGCGATGGGATTCTTACTCAATGTGCCCAACCTACTTGTGTCAGGTATGCTCATGGGTGTGGGCACACCTTTCCATCACCATGCAAGGTTCCCACCAAACTGCACTCATGACATATCCATATGTAGAAGGGTCCAACCAATGGGGCAATATGTTCAACACTCACATCTGTATTTGATCACACCACCAACCATCTATCTTCCTAAGTGGTCACGAAGGAACCCCAAGATTCTTCTAACCGAGGGGTATGACTCCTCCATAATTTGCTTGGGAACCAATCTTATGCTCCAAATTTCTTTGATTTTTTTTTAAATGACCTCTTTTCAAATTCCCATGCCCCTTAAAAAAATAAAAAGTAAAATTAATTGCTTTAGAATTTTGAGTTGTTATATGCTTTAAAAATTATTTTTTCAATGTGGTCCACAACCCTAGAGAGGAGTTGTTATGCGCATCAGAAAAATTCACAGGGCGGATGCACCCCGTCGCCTCTGATTATGAATTCTAACCCGGTGCATACATCAAGTGAGGACCTTGTATATATATCCATAGCCACCTAGGTATTTGTCCTTGATACCTTATTCATACAACTCACTACTCTCAACCACTTGAGCTAACCCATCAGGATGTTATGTTTTAAAGTGTTGTGTGTGTGAGAGAGAGTTTGGAAAGGGGAGGATAAATTTTGACTTTTTTTCATATTGGAGGTTGGCTCGCCTAAGATCGCTTACCATGTTAAACAAGAAGATTGTGGAGATTGGATCAAAGAGAAGATCAACTCAATGGAGGAGATGAGAAAATTATATTTTTATCAAGTTAGTCATAGTTTTAAAAATAAAATTTTGTAATTTTATAAATTTTGAGATGTATAAAATGATATTATAATTTAATAATTAAAATTTATAATTCTAACAATTTGTAAGAAATTGTTTCATCATAAAGTATTTTTTACTTAATGTACTCCTTGAAACAAAATGCAAGAGGAAACCAATATATGAGTCGAGAAGTGCCCTAACAAATTACATACAGGTTCAATACCACTTGTTAAGATGAGCTTGAGATGCTGATGAAACCATATAGGCTCACACTTAGGTAACTAGAACAATGGCGAAAGAAACCCTTCACTTACTCAAATCTGAACAAATCTTGGATTATATTTTATCAGGATTCTTACTCTAGACTACATGGAACAAGCACAACCACCAAATATTTAGAGAGTAAGAAAGAGAACCTCATATATTATAGAAAACCATACATAAAAATATACAAGAACTAGTTGTATCCACAAGAAAATAGAGTAGTTAAATGAAGAAATTTGTAGAGTAGAATAATTAAATGAAAGCGTGCAATGCATGAGGAAAGGTAACAAAAAACACCTAAGCAATTGTGTGGTATAAAATGCATCAACACAAAATCTATTGGAGGAAATGGTGGACTGGTTGAGTTTTAAATAATAGATGATGGCTCATGGATCAAGGACGTTAGAATTAATGCACATATTTCATGGGGCTCAAAGATAAATTCATAAAATTTGTATAAAGAGTCATAGATTGTTCACTATTACATATTTTGTTCAAATTTGTGATTTGGTAATATATCATTTTTCATACTAGATTAACTTGCATCGTATAATGTAATTATAGAAAATAGTTTCCCCTCATTAATATGTAATATATTCACATTTTTATTGTTTATTCTACGATGCATGTAATGAAAATTTTATGAAATTGAACCTTCAAGAAATTGGAAAAACAAGTCTGGAATCAACTCACTCAATTGTGGAATATGATTTCGACAATTAATAGTTTTGTTGGAGAATTAAGGATAAGTTTCGATAAAATGTTGGTCATTCCTATTAAATTTCAGTAGGAATTTTGTTGTGTCAAAGTACAAGTCATAGTTATTCTTTTGAAAGTTCAAGAGCAACCAAATATTTTAAAGCACATCAAATCAAACAAAACTTAAATGCTTCACCAACCAAATTCTCACACTAACGAAATTTTCAAAACCGCTCTCAAATTTGTCATTAAAGAGAATCTAGTAATATGGAAGAAGTGGTTCAAATTTGTAGTAATAGAATCCTTAAATGTGTATCCAATGAATGTATCATTTATCCAACTAATAGATATTAAGATTATTTAAAAAATTACCCTTCTTTCAAGAGTTACATCTACTCTTCCCTTCTTAATTAACATGGTGAAATTAAGATTTCAGATATTTTTAAGGACAATATTTACTTAACATTTCTAGACAGTCAAGACTTTTTAGAAGGGGGCACGGTTCAAATTTGATCATTACTAGAAATGAATGATGAAATTAATGCAGGGGCTATTGGCCTATCCATCTTTTGACATTGATATTTTTATTTTTTCCAATCTACAATAAAGTAATTTTTTCATTAGAATTTCAAATTGAAAATGACCACAAAGTTTTTGTTCCTTAATTAGATGTAGCAATTAATTTATATTTATTTATTTATTTTAATGTGGTCCAATGCCCCGTAACTTTGGCAAAACACACTACATCCATGGGATTAATTCCCAAGGGGCCTCACCTTGTCGGCTCTAGTTTTGGGAGCCTAACCTCAAAACACCTAGAGAATTGAACCTCTAACCTTGACTACTTTGTACTTGGACTCGGAAACGCCAACCAACTGAGCTACTCCTCGGGGCTTATATTATTATTATCAGGTTTTTAATTGATGTTATATTATATATGTTATTCTCATTACATGGAATGACAACTCCACTCTCATTTTTTCCTTTTTTGTAATGTTTTGTTGTGATAACACAAATCCATTCACTCACTACAAAATTAAAAACCAAAAAAATACTATCACAATTATGGTGTTATTCTTTTTATTTTTGTTATGAGATGGAGGTCGAATCATAGAAACATTCTACCTCATACGGGCCTGGTAATTGCACACAATGAGATGAATAACAATATGCAGGTTTTTATTTTCTTTACCACGGGAAAGCCTAAACTTTCTATTACATTGGTTTGTTTCAACAATTTCGGGACTTCCCAACATTCCCTTTACATCTTCTCGTTCCTGTCACCAGATTCAATTGGTCACCGCGAAATTCTCATCTCCTTAAGCTAAAAACAATAAAAAAGAACCACGATATTAAACTTTTCGTCGCGTTGGTTTGTTTGAACAATGAATGAACTTCCCTAGATTCCTATGTATATTTTCTCTTTCTTGTTGCCAAATTGGTCACCACCAAATTTTTCATATTCTTAAACTAAAAACCATAAAAACCCATCTCCTCAACATTCCTAATGAGTCATTTGAATTTAATCCAAATTTATCTTTTAACCATT
Organism: Pseudotsuga menziesii; assembly: GCA_001517045.1. NCBI lineage: Eukaryota > Viridiplantae > Streptophyta > Pinopsida > Pinales > Pinaceae > Pseudotsuga > Pseudotsuga menziesii. Next base: position 252,602 of record LPNX010821909.1, on the reverse strand, counting down.
TTTTTATTTAATTATTTTAAACTAAATAATATTTTATTAAATTAAAAAAAACTTTAAAACAAATTAAATTTATAAATTTTTAACATATTCTTATTTACAATCTGTTGAAAGGATAGGTCAATTGGCTGTAGATCAGGTGGTTGGGAGGAATGTTGTTATCCTCCCCACCCGGGTTCAAATCTAGCTTTATGACACTTGCTCCTTAACTGGATCATGTAATTCTTGCCATACCTTGATTTTCCATAATAGCAGGTGTTGGTATTTCTCCGGATGGAAACGTTGGTATTTCTTCGGATGGAAACATTGAACTGCCATTTAAAAAATCTATGAAAAAAGATAAATTAGAATTCTACACTTTTTGTGAACATTTAAAATAGTAAAATATTAAATTAATAAATAAATAAATTCCATGGAAAAAAACATAATTTTATTAATTTAATAACAAAATTACATTTTGCATAATGCATGTTTCCAGGAATTTCATGTATGTTTCCATGTGGCCCATACAAAAGTTCAAAAAGAAATTGTTTCGGCCTCATACATAGAGAACCAATAAAAGACTGAAGTAAGACCACATGGTTTATCCATATATATACATAAGGAAAAACTAACAAGTCCCAAAGAACTGTATTAGAAATTGCATCTTAAAAAGCATCATGGATATTGCAGATCTGGATCAAAATCAACAAAGCAGGGATACAACTTTATTTGCATCTGTATATTCAGTCTGGAGGCATCGGATGAGATTCCAAACCTTATATGAAGGGGCGATGATAGTACTAAAAAAGGTCTCACTATGTACTTCAACAATCTTCCACTGTCCAAAGTTTAAAGCATCCATCCTTGGAGAGTTTGTTTGCGATGAAATTCCGCTCCATGTAGACATGACAACATGAAAAAGAATCAAAATTGTCCAAAATACGATGCACCTATTCTATCAGAAAAAGAAGAAACATGTTTTGACAGTTTTGAACTTTGTTCATCCAATTTATGACATTCATTGAGTCACCAAAAACTTGAAGGGATTCACACTTTGTTTCTTTGGAAAAGCATAATAGGAGTTTTAAGCCCATGAGTTCAACATAGTTATTTGTTTTGTTCCCCAATCCCATTTGAATTTTGAAAAACATAGATTTAGACATATATAGAATAGCTCCACCACCACAATTCCAATTTTGTGATGCAATGCCAAAAAAGGACTAGTGATGGTCCTTATTTACTTGCTCCTCTTGAACTACTCTAACGGATGGAGTTTCCTTTTAATGAGAAAAAAATGATACAATATCTAGACATTTATTTGATATGAGTTTCATAACAAAGGGATTTTATTTAAATATAGCACTATTCCTTGCAATCCATAGGACCCAGATTATGATTACAGGCAACACATGGATATTTTTGGTAGCTGGATTTGAAATCCAAGATTTCTAAGCTTCCTCCACATTTTCTCTATCACAAACAAATTCCATGTTCAATCTACTTTTACTCTCATTCCAAGTCTGGACAACAAAAGGTCATGTTAAAAAGAGACAAGCAACATATTTAGCATCATTTCTACCATGTGCACACTATCTAGGACCTTCACCAAACCTTTTGGCTATTCTGTCCCATTTCAGGACCTTATTTTCCAATTTGGACCACATAAACAACCTCGGTTTTTGTGGATATATATATTTCCAAACGCCCTTCCACCACCACTGTGTTTCTCTAGCTTGGTCCAGTTTTTTATAGCCAAATTTTGGTGTATATCGGCTATATGGGGCCATGATCCATATTAACTCATCAGGAATCTCTAATATACGATCATGTGATACTCAAAGAGCACTTAAGAATTTATTCCAACAATCTACATGAGCTTCTAAGAAACCCAAGCTAATTACATCCCTCCATCCTTGATTCCAAAACAATGAGGTTGTAGGATCTGTTATTTTCTCCAGATGAAAAATGCCTTGTACATTTAGATGTTGAATAATTGGTTAGGGTAGAATATTTATTTTCTTAATCTTTGTCTAGGGATCCACTACAATTCTCATGCTTGTACCACTACCAATTTTCCAAGCGAGGCCTTCCTCAATAATGGAAAAGGAGTTAATCACAACCTTCCATATAACTAAAACTGCTTGTCTTCTTTTGTTTGGATTTCTTATCCACTCCATTAGAGATTCAATGGAAATATATTTATGATTGACTACATTAGTCTAAATACTTTGTGTTGTGAGGATTCTCCACCCAATTTTTACAGTTAATGATTTTGAGAAGATGCGAATATTTTTAAGACCCCATCATCCCATCAGTTTTGGCTAGGAAATTATTTCCCATTTGACCCATGGAAGCAAGAATTTTCATTTTTCCTTGACCATAAAACTTTGCAGCAGAAATTTCTTACTCTTTTAAGAATTCCCTTTGGAATTCATTCCAAGGACATCTAATATATCGAAATATCTTACAAAACTTGATTTTAGTAATACCAACCTCCCTGCTCTTGAAATCCATCAGTGACTCCAACAATTTAGTCTCTTCTCCAATATTGCAACCAGCCAATCCTAGTCCTCTTTTTTATAATAATTTGGTTTAAACATGAATCCCATATATTTGAGACCTTCATAAAAAATATTTAAATCATAGGGGAAAATAAACGAGTACTTTTGAATTTTAAAATCCTTCATGTTTATAGTAGAAAGAGAATATTTATGAACATTTACCGCCATATATGTAACCTTCCAAAATAGTTCCAAGATCTCCAAAAGATTTCCAGTATCCCAAAAAAATCCGTCATATAAAATTAGGACATCATCAACAAATAAGAGATGTGTTAAATGAAGAGTGGTTGAAACATCAATTCCTAAAAAGGTTCCCTAGCACTTTGCATCAATTAGTGCTCTGTTGAGTCCTTCTGCTACCAGCAGAAATAACTAGGAGGAGTGGAAACACTTGATGGAGGCCCCTTTCAGATAGAAAAAAATGTGATTTTTATCCAATAATAAGAAGTGCAAAGGATAATGTAGTTATGCAACTCATGCCCATTTAATGATAGGATAATTGAATCCTAGATGAGTCATAAGAAGTCGCAGATGTAACCAACTTATTCTGTCATAAGCTTTAGAGAGATCAATCTTTAACACTACGCGTTTCAGTTTATTTGTTTTTAAAATGTGCATCCCTTCCTAAGAAACCCCGATTGCCTCATGAATTTACCTACCTTCCTAGTTTTCCCTAATTGTTCATTAGAGATGACTTTTGACAAGATATTCTTTAGTCTTCTGGCTATGATTTTGGCCACCACTTTGTAGGTAATGTTGCATAGTGATATTGTTTGAAATTCCTCTATCAAAATTGGGTGATTGGTTTTTGGGATGAGGGCTAAAGGTAGTATTCATAGGAGGGTGCATAAAACCCCTTGATCTAGATTACTCTACAAGTCTAAGCAAGTCCTAATCAATGGTGGCGTATAACGCTAGAAGGAATTCAATTGTCCAACTATACGAGCCATCAATTTTATCTTTTTTAAAGCTTTGCAAAATATCCTTTAATTCCTCATCTGAAACATCATCCATCGTCTCTCTATTATCTTTTGGAGTTACAAAACCATGGAATAATTGGGACATGTTAATCACTTCTACATTGGACATCCGATTATCATCTTTGAAAAGGTTTTGGAAATGATATTTTCCCATACTTGCTACTCCTTCAAAGGAGCAAACAAATTCATTATTTTGATATTTTATCCCCTAAATGGTATTCTGCATTTTCCTTCCTTTTGCATAGGAATGGAAAAAAATTGTATTTCCATCTCCACTTTCCAGCCATATAGCTTGCTTTTCAATCTTCGTACTTCCTCCTAATCCTTTAATATCTTCCTTCTTCTGGTTTCCATACCTCCCAGGTATTCCTTGGATTCTTGGGTGGAGTAACCCCCTCTTTCTGATTCGTGCAATGTTTGGATTTAAGGCTCATGAAATCTCCATAAGTTCCAGGAATTCAAATTTTAACCCTTCACACACTTAGTTTCCTTAAATGCCTTATCATGTGTACTTTGGAAACAAATCATGGATCATTGGGTTCACATTGGGATCTTGTAATTTCTTGGCCACCTCTTGGCCTATAAAATAAATCCATGGGCATGCTAATTGTAAGAGAAAATTTAGAGCAAGGTTATGCTACTGGAATTGTGCTTGAGATACCTATATAAAAATTTTCCATAGATGATGACATTTCCATCTTTGAATATTTGAGAATAATAGTTATTAATAAAATAATTTATTATTATTATATTATTTTGGGGGGGAGACTTTAAATATTAAAAAAATAATTGTTATTATTATTAATAACAATAATATTATTTTGTTGGAAATGACACTGTTATCACTAAAGATGCACCTTGACTGCATAAGGAGCATGGTTAGTGAACCTTTAAAATTGGTTTAATGAGTAATTGAGTTGATAGAGTGCTAAAGGTATAACAATACACAGATCAGACTGGGGTTTAAAGATCAAACAGTAGGAAATGTATCATTGTAAAATACAGAAATAGGAAAGACTACGAGCATGAATTTATAAAGAATGAATCTGGTTTTGCAATAGGAAATTTAAAGGTAATTGCACATCATTATAAGAATCTTGTAATGGATTATCAAGACCACTGTTGGAGTAGGGTCCCGCAGCTACAGAAGAAGCTGCTATTTTGACGGATAGACAGTTTTGGCGGAGATATAAGAGGCAGAGCTACGACACTGTAGCAGGTTTCTAGCTACAGATCAGATCTGGAAACCATGACGTAGAAGATAGAGAAGTAAAAGAAGACGACGGTACCTGAGCGACCGAGAAGAGAGAGCTCACCCACTGCATTGAAGGCAGCGGTGGAAGACAGGAGGGTTCAACTACCCTCATAAAGGAAAAGGAGCAATGAGGCCGAGGTATTGAAGACGAAGGACACAAAAGGGAAGCAACGCCAGTACCCATGGTCAGCACTGGGAAGCATGGAAGACTACAGGAAGCTGTGGTGAAGGGAAGCGGTGCATAGTATCCATGATTAGTGCCGGGAAGCATGGAAGACTGCAGAGAGTTGTGGTGTGATGGATAGCGGCTACCTCAAAGTACAGATATGCCAACTGTCACTAGTTAGGGTTTGGGTTACTGTTGGGACAGGCCCACAGTGTTGTAATGGCGAGACCTTCGGGCCGCCTATAAAGGGATGTATTTTGTATTGTAAAAGGTTGGCATTTTGAGCATTTTAAACCATCCAACTAGCTAGTTAGCCATTAAGTCTGTTAGCTCGCATATACCTTATATTGTAATAGAGTTGAGCTTTGGTTCTGTTATTAACTGTAGTATCTTACTGTAACCAGTAGATGGCTCATAGAGCATGCATGTAACGATCCGCAGGGATCGATAGAGAGGGAAGAGTATATTGTAAGAGAGACAATATAGAGATAGAAAAGAGATCTAAGAGAGAAGATCTTAAGTTGCATATGCGGTGCAGCAGAACTGTGTTTACCTTCCCCTGAGCTATAATAGAAACACAATTCTGTGGACGTAACTTCCATCCTGGAGGTGAACCACGTTAAAATCATGCGTTATGTGATTGATTTATGTGTTGTGTTTATTTGCTACATCTATTAGTTATCACATGGGCCTTGTTTACAGTTTAATGCTTGTATGCGTTATTCAGTTCGCAACAATATAGAAGGATAAATGTAACTTGAAGTTTTTAGCATGTTGTATGAGGGTTCATTATGCTTTGCTTGAAACAGTCACTAGTCGCAGCGTTAAACAGTCTGGTATGTTGAGTCTTGCAAGTCGACACGAGCAACGCTGAGTGCGCTGAGCCATGGGAGTAGGATATCGCAGGGAGGCGATACCGCACCAGCAGAGGAGCTGCAGTGCACAATACCGTGGGTTAGGGACTTAGCGTTGGAGAGGAAGTTACGTGTCACCTGGTGCGCGATGAGGCGAGAAGGCTGGGGGAATCGCGATTCAGTGGAAGTTGCGCGACGTGGAAAGGGACCGCGCAACAGGTAGAGAGAGGTCTCGCGGTTAGAAGAGCTATGAGACGAGGAGGTCGCGCGACGCGAGTAGAAGGATCGTGCGACGCGTAGAGAAAGAGGCCTCACAGCTAGCAGAGTTGCGAGTCACAAGTAGGCTGCCACAGAACCTGGTCCAAGATGCTTGAGTCCTTGGCCAACCCATTAGAATCACTTCGGGTGATACTTCAGGCCGCTTCGCAGTCTGTCGCCGAAAGGGCCAGTGAGCTAGGGGTGTTGTTGGTTAAATACAATAAACTCGGGTCTGCCCACGATAGCCAACAACCACACACAAGATAAAATCATAACTAGATACAATTCATGTATAAAATAAAAATAGGCTCATGATTATAATCATTTCAAAGCAGCCATCCTACATAAAGAGAAACAGAGTGCATATATGCCCTACCAATACCATCTCTGCCCTTGGTTGGAACTCTCCTTTCCCGAAATATGCTATGTTGGAAATTTAAAATAAAGACAATCTTGAGCTCCATGGCAGAAAATCTGGAGAAGATAGCTCAACTGTTAGTTATTAATACCAAGTATCCCTTTACCAAATATTTGATTGTCACCTTATTACCAATCTCCCTCAAAATCTGTAACTGGAAAGAAATATGGAATTGAATGTTTGAATAATTCTCTATCTCCCAATACTCTGCCATTTCATACTCAACATCTGGCCGAAGTGTTTGATGTAGATGCACCAATATTTTTGGTAGTATAGTTGTAAATCTTCCTATAATTTGATCGATCACATACTTTCAATCTTGTTTCCAACGAACTCTGGACACATTTCTAGGTGTGTGTGAGTGATCGGATGCCATCTTAACACGGGACAACAAAAATCACTGAGTCAAATCAAACATGATACCCACAACGACAACCACTGGAATAAAGACCTGCTATCTCAATACTTGAACATTTAGCATTTTGTCATTACATAAGTATTCAATGGAGCTATCAATATTTAAACAACAAATGTGATATAATTTTTTTAACATTGATCTCCCTCGGCATCATTGAACATTACACCTGTCGACATTTCTTTATGGAATTTGGACAGAGTATTTTTATTGGTAACATCAATAAGTTCATCGTCACATTGGCTCCACCTATATGCAATAATTGCCAGAATTGGATCTCGTTTCTCACATTCAACAAGTGGTTCTACAGGAAGGAGAAAATGAAGTGGTTCTACAAGAAGGAGAAAATGAATTGACAAAATAATACCTTTAATGAAATCCTCTAGACAATCATCATCAAGTAGTTAGCCAACAACTAAATGAGCATTGCGTGGATTGATTTTCTGTACATAGCCTTCAATGTACTGTAGCATGTTGTTTGAATACAAGTAGTAAATAGGATCTAGTACAAAACCAAATCGGTCACAAACATTTATCAGGAGACGGGTATCTGGAAGTCTCACTTCCATCAGGAAATTATTTGTCTTCTCTGCATCATAGAAGTTTTCCTTTCTCATTACATGCTTAACACCTTTGATTTGACCAGTTTTAGCTGCTGCTTTAATGTATTTAAAGTGAATATCAAGGTCCTCATTGGAGCTCAAATATGAGCCTAAAGAAAAATAGAGTCCTTCATATGACTTAAATTGCTTCAAAGAATTTGATAAAATAGGTGGAACATATCTTGTGACAACATCTGGCTCCGTCTAGGATGGAGACTTCCTTGCAAGGCTCCAAGAACCTAGTAGTTCCAATGGCCTTTTTTATTGGGCTAGAGTCTACCGATCTACGGTAAATCAACATACTGAAAACCAAATTTCTTTTCTGCACTGCTTAACCGAAAACAAATCCACTGAATACACTGGAAAATAAATGCTCGAAAGCGAGCTTATTTATTTACATTGTTCATACTTAAGCAATCAAAAACTTCTTTTCAACTATAGGAAAACTTCCAATATAACCAATCCAGAAGTTTATGAATTAGCTGAGATTTGATTCCATCTCTGAGTATATAAAAGACCGGAAAAACTTGAAAACACAAAAACATACGATCCAAGAAACCATACCCACAGATTTGAAATTATGTGCTTAAAAGATGAAAGACACAAGACTTATCACTCTGATTTGCTTCCATTTAACTTGCTACAAGGTCATAGAAATTGTTAGAAGAAGCAAATCGAGAACAGGTAACTACCACATCTTCTTGTTTATGTGAAATCACTGCTTGATAGATGACATCAAATTTATTTTCTTGGATTGTTGCAGATGAAAAAGAAGAAAATATAAAATTACCTCCTTGGTCTCTGAAATATCCAACTGAGACAACTACATTTGGTTTAATATTTCCTTGAAATTCTTTGTCTAGAATAGAGGATATGGGCTTTCTACTTTCCGAAGATTGCTGCTCAAAAAGACACACTATACACTGATTTGGTGACCTAACATCATCCCTGTCACTGTCCTCGTAGATGTCATACACAGGTCCGTTGCTGAATATTTCTGTAAATACTGATTCAAAAGGCCGTTCTTCCAATTCATCTAAGTATTCATTATATATTGGCTCACTGCTTAAAATTTCAATAGGTGCTGAAACATAAATCTTTTCCTCTCCATTATTGCTCTTTTCAAACAGCTCAAGAATGGAAATCAATGGCTTTTCAAACTACTTTTCGACCTTTGATGCATGAGAAAGTATAGTGGACAGATCTAACTTCTCATCATTTCCCTTAATACCCGGGTCAGATTCATGTTCATGATAGAAAGGTCGATTTTAAAAATCATTAGCATGATCTTACTCATTATTATCATATTTTTCATCTAAATTTGAAGTGACAGGTACATAAGGAGAAAGAAAACCCTCATGCTGTAAAACGGAGTTATGAAAAAATACAGCAGACAATAAATTATCTTCTTCCTTCCCAGCCTTATCATCCCGCTGATCTGAATTTGTAGTAGCATTCTCAATTACATAATCATGGATTTTACCATCTACTATGAGTTGTGAATCTTCCTCAAAAGTAGCCATAGAAAATATTTCATCCTCATCATGCAATTGATATTCCTCACAACAATTTTCAAATAAAAACTTATCTGAAAAGTACCTTTTACAGTGCTCATGGAACACTGTGTGGAAGTCCTTCAATGATGAAATGCTGGAAGGAGGCAATGAGAAATACCACTCACATGCATCACCATCCAATGGATACATGAACATCTTCATACGAACATCCTTGTGCTGTAAATCTAGCAGATTCATGCATTCATGGAACTTGATGAGGTGATCAACATGATTATATTCTCTCCTTTCTCTGAAGATAGGAAGAAAATATCCCCATTATGTAATACTTGGTATTGGATGTGGGAAACCAAAAAATGTATAAAATTCAAGAGGTGCAAACCTCTGAGCCACAATGGCCTTCATTCGATCCTGTGATGTCATTCTGGATCCTCAACAAATGGAGTCGCCTCTGGATTCTTTGGAGTCACCCGATGAAGAAATTTGCAGCCACTATGTCACCAGCCTTTGTTCACCATCAAATTTTATATATATTCGTTGTTGTACAACCTAGGGAAGTATGTCTTCATTCCTTCGTTCCTGGCAACGATTTCAGAAGATGTTATCACTAAAAGATGTAAAATATGCACCTTGACTACATAAGGAGCATGGCTAGTGAATCTTTAAAATTGGTTTAATGGGTAACTACGTTGATAGAGTGCTGGAGGTATAACAGTACAAATATTAGGCTGGGGTTTAAATATCAAACAGTAGGAAATGTATCATTGTAAAATACAGAAATAGGAAAGACTACGAGCATGAATTTATAAAGAATGAATCTGGTTCCGCAACAAGACATTTAAAGGTAATTTCACATCACTATAAGAATCTTGTAATGGATTATCAAGACCACACACAAGATAAAATCATAACTAGATACAATTCATATATAAAAGAAAAACATGCTCATGATTATAATCATTTCAAAGTATCCATCCTACATAAAGAGAAACGGAGTGCATACCTGCCCTAACAATACCATCTCAGCCCTTGGATGGAACTCTCCTCACCCAAAAGATGCTATGTTGCATATTTAAAATAAAGACAATCTCAAGCTCCCTGGCAGGAAATCTGGAGAAGATAGCTCAACTCTCAACTATTAATACCAAGTGTCCCTTTACCAAATATTTGACTGTCACGTTATCACCAATCGCCCTCAAAATATGTAACTAGCAAGAAATTTGGAACTGAATGTTTGAATAATTATATATCTCCCAATACTCTGCCAGTTCAAACTCAACATCTGGCTGAAGTGTTTGATGTAGATGCACCAATATTTTCTGGCAGCATAGTTGTAAAGATTCCCGTAATTTGAGCGATCACATACTTTCAATCTTGTTTCCAACGGACTCTGGACGCATTGCTAGGTATGTGTGAGTGATTGAATGCCATCTTAACACGGACACCAAAAATCACCGAGTCGAATCAAACATGATACCCACAACGACAACCACCAGAATAAAGACCTGCTACCTCAATCTTTGAACATTTATCATTTTGTCATTACATAAGTATTCGATGGAGCTATCGGTATTTAAACAACAAATGTGATATTATTTTTTAAACATTGATCTCCCTCAGCATCACTGAACATTCCACTTGTCAACATTTCTTTATGGAATTTGGATAGAGTATTTTTATTGGTAACATCAATAAGTTCATCATCACATTGGCCCCACCTATATGTAACAATTTCCAGAATTGGATCTCTTTTCTCACATTCAACAAGTGGTTCTACAGGAAGGAGAAAACGAAGTGGTTCTACAGGAAGGAGAAAACGAAGTGGTTTTATAGGAAGGAGAAAATGAGCTAACAAAATAAGACCTATAATGAAATCCTCTGGACAATCATCATCAAGTAGTTAGCCAACAACTAAATGGGCATTGCTTGGATTGCGTTTCTAGACATAACCTTCAATGTACTGCAGCATGTTGTTTGAATACAATTAGTAAATAAGGCTCTGGTACAAAACCAAATTGGTCACAAACATTTATCAGGAGACGGGTATCTGGAAGTCTCGCTTCCATCAGGAAATTATTTGTCTTCTCTGCATCATAGAATTTTGACTTTACCGTCACATGCTTAACCCCTTTGATTCAACCAGTTTTAGCTGTTGCTTTAATGTATTTAAATTGAATATCAAGGTCCTCACTGGAGCTCAAATATGAACCTAAATAAAAATAGAGTCCTTCATATGACTTGAACTTCTTCAAAGAATTTGATAAAATAGGTGGAACATATCTTGTGACAACAGACACGACATGGTTTGGTTTAATAAAACCAAGTGTGATTTTATAAACCCACATTTTGTTTTTGGTTTTGAATGGGGGATTAGTGGAATGAAAAGAAGAGGAAAATAGAATAGAGGAATGTCATCAATTATATATAAAAATACATTATCCAACATGTAAGACTTATATTCTTACAAGTGGTATTAGAGATACCAGGGTTCTCGACCTCTCATCTCCTCCATTCTCTTTCCCTCATATTTTCATTCCACTAATTCCCCATTCCATTTTAATCCCACTAATCCTCCATCAAAGAATATAAGTTAATAACCCATTTGGTTTATTACAATTCATCTGGTCTTGAAAATATTCAACCACAAATCTTGTGTAAGAGTACTCAATTTGAACTTCTTAAATGCTTGATTAGTTGTAACTTCAATAGGGTCGTTGTGTTTGATAGAATTTTCTTTGACAAACACATGCGTGTGATTGATGTTGAAAAAGGAACTCTTGCCATGAACAATGGTACCGCAATTTAATAATTCTTGAAATAGTTGATAACATTTCCATTCAAATTTATTCCTGCATAAGATCATATATGTAAAAGCATAATGATTATAAGGTATGTTCTTGGTAGATTTTAATCTGATGTCTTCCTGGAAAACTTGTGTCATCACAGAATTTCCTTTAAGAAACTCATAAGTGTTATTGATGTTGATCTTTGATTTTTTGTGTGCGTCGATATGTCGCCATTCCTCGACCGACCTTTGGCTTCCTTGGTAAAGAACAATGGATCTTTAAAGATTGTTAACTTTGTGACATTATCCATATGTTTCTTGGAATTCTTTAGTTTTAGTGATTCGTGATAAAATTGAATTGTGACAACTTACAAGCACCTATATATTCATGAGTCGAAGAATATTTGGGTTTTTATTTTTTATGTCCTCGTGATTAAGAACATTTTCGCTTCCTTTATTTCCATGATACTCCTCTACCTTTTTTTGTTGGTTCACAATTGTTATTGATATCATATTTATATTCATCATTATGATGTTGGAGATCTTCATCCCCTTTACAATAAGTATCGTCATCATGTTCCTTCATGCCTAGCGCATCTATCTCTTTGTTTTTGTCATCATTATTCCAACTAGTACTTCTTGAGGGTTATTAATATGTTGAAATATATGTTTGTTTTCATTATTGTCATTCACGACAACCTCTTTTGCAGATTCATTTTGGTCTTCCACATTCTGGTCTTCATGCATGTCCTTTTTATCTTTCTTTTCTTCGTCATTGCTATCCTCTTCCTTATTGCATCCTTGGTTGGTTTCTTGTTTAATCTCAGCTTCGCTTTCTTTTTCAAGTTTTTCCTTCAAATGATTTCTTATTATTTCCTTCAAAAATATAAATTCTTCTTCATATTTTTTCCACATTTTGTTTATTTTCTCCATTCCACAAAATTTATCCAAAGATGACTGCATTTTCATCTTTGAAGATTTGAGAACTTGAAAATATTTTAAAAAATAAACTAATAATAATAATAATAATAATAATAATTTATTATTATACTATTTTTTGGGGGGACTTCAAATATTAAAACAACAATTGGTATTAATAATAATAATATTATTATTATTATTATTTTGTTGGAAATGATAGGAAGGGGTTTGGTTTAATAAAACCAAGTGTGGTTTTAGGAACCCACGTCTTGTTTTTGGCCTTGATGGGGAATTAGTGGAATGAAAATGGAAATGGGGGATTAGTGGAATGAAAATATTTTCAATCCCCTACTCCCCCATTTCCATTTTCATTCCACTAATCCCCCCATTAAAGCCAAAAACAAGACGTGGGTTCCTAAAACCACAGTTGGTTTTATTAAACCAAACCCCTTTGTGTCATTTCAACAAAATAATATTATTGTTATTAATAATATTATTATTAAAACCCCTTCATGAACTCCTCTATTCTCATTTCCTCTTCTTTTAATTCCACTAATCCCCCATCAAAGTAAAAAACAAAACGTGTGTTTCTAAAACCACACTTGGTTTTATTAAACCAAACCCCTTCGTGTTATTTCCAACAAAATAATATTATTGCTAATTATTATTATTATTATTATTATTATTATTGTTTTAATATTTAAAGTATTCCCCTCAAAATAATATAATAATAATAAATTATTATTATTAATAACTATTATATATATATATATTCTTCCAAAAACTATTAAAATTTTATAATAAATATTATTATTAATATTTAATCATAATAATTAGTATTATTGTTCATTTTTAAAATCTTTTCAAGTTCTCAAATCTTCAAAGATGGACGTCATCATCCCTAGATAACTTTTTTCGAAGGAGTAGAGAAAATAAACAAAATGTGGGAAAAATATGAAGAAGAATTTATAATTTTGAAGGAAATGACAAGAAATCATTTGAATAAAAAATGTGTAAAATAAAGAAAAAATGAGAATAAACAAGAAACCAAGCAAGGATGTAATAAGGAAGAGGATAGCACCGATGAAGAAAAAAAAGATAAAAAGGACATGCATGAATACCAGAATGTGGAAGACCAAAATGAATTTGCAAAAGAGGTTGTTGTGAATGACAATAATGAAAACAAACATATAGTTCAACATATTAATAAACCTGGAGAAGTACTAGTTGAGAATAACGATAACAAAAACAAAGAGATAGATGTGTCAGGTATGAAGGAACATGATGTCGATAACGATTGTAAAGAGGATGAAGATATCCAACATCATAGTGATGAGTATAAATATTATATCAATAACAATTATGAAACAACAGAAAAGGTAGAGGAGTATCATCATGGAAATAAAGGAAGTGGAAATGTTCCTAATCACAATGATGAAAAAAATAAAAACCCAAAAGATTCTCTGACTCATGAATATATAGATGCTTTGCAAGTAGTCGCAATTCAATGTGATCATGAATCACTAAAACTAAAGTATTCCAAGAAACAAATGGAGAAGATCACAAAGTTAACAATGTTTAAAGATCCATCGTTCTTTACCAAGGAAGCCAAAGTCTAGTTGACGAATGGTGACATACTGACGCACGCAAAAAATTCACATATCAACATCAATAACACTTATGAGTTTCTTAAAGGAAATTATATGCGACGCAAGTTTTTCAGGAAGACATCAGATTGGAAACTTCCAAGAACATACCCTATAATCATTATGTTTTTACCTACGTGATCATATGTAGGAAGAAATTTGAATGGAAATGTTACCAACTATTTCAAGAATTATTAAACTGTGGTACCATTATTCGTGGGAAGAGTTCATTTTTCTACATTAATATCCCCTATGCATTTCTCAATGGAAATTTTGTCAAGCACAACAACCCTATTGAAGTTACAATTAATCAAGCAGTTAAGAAGTTCAAATTGAGCACTTTTTACACAAGAGTTGTGGTAGAATATTTTCAAGGCCAGATGATTTGTAATATACCAAAAAGTATATTACTAACATTATTTAAATTATTATTTATTAGGTTTAATTTATATAATTAGTCTAAATATGATAAGTCATGATCACTTAATAAAATATCATGGCTTATCACATATCGATGTATTTATACACCCCATTCGCCATTTCCCTCTTGTTTAGCATTTACCAAGCTCCCTTGCCTCCTTCCTCTAAGGCGCAAGTGGTTTCCTCTTTTGTTCTTCAAGGCACTTGAAATCTAGTATGGACTAAATAGACCTCCCATAGGAGGATTGTTTTTCTCCATTTGGAGTTCACATCTCAAAGGTGTTGTATATGCTTGACCATTGGGAAATCTAAGAAGTGGTTTGGCATTTATTGATTGTTGGAGTTTTCATTTCTTACCACTTTGCATTTTGTTTAGTTTTATTTCCATTTTCTTTGTTTTTTTCTATTCCACTCACAATTATTTGCATAATCACTTGGATCACTCATTAACCACCCAAAGGGGAAACTAATACTAAGGCTTTGTTGCAACCCACAAGGCCTTTCCCCTCACCAAGTGGGAAGAAAACACTCTTGTGCAATCTTTTCCACAATAGTATTTTTGACAAATCCACTTCATTTTAGTTCCTTTCTTTTCCATTAGGTTGTTGTTTGTCAAGTGGTTAATTTATGGTGTTTTATGATTTGCAGGTGAAGAGGTCCATACCTTTCATCCCAAGTATTCGTTTCCCTTCTGTTTGTTTTATCCATTCTATCATAAGCACATATCCTGGCATAACGACCACGCTGACAGTGTGTACGATCCCTTGACAGTCATGCTATCAGCACATATAATTAAACCCTCGCCCACGTGAGTGTCTAACTCATGGAAGTGTGAACCTTTTCACATTGTAACTGCATGATAGCACACTAGTGAGTCTTTATGTCGCGTTGCATCACGTTTGTTAATTGTTTTCCATCGTTGTTGTCATTTTTTATTATTATCTATTTCGGAAACAATTTTGCAGCCCCATTACTGCTCACTAATTAACTAGGACTAAGTTAACTTGCAATGGTTACTTGTTTCTTCAATAAGTATCTGTAGAAATTCAGGCCCGCAGTAGATTAATTTCACCCACAACAATTAACAATTGATCATGCAAAATTATCAACAATGGAGACTGAATATGGAGCTGTAACACAAAATTATATTAACTGAGTGTACAATAGCCAACCCTGTAATAACATAGGCTGCTGAATATATAGAATACATGAGCAAATCGAATGCACAAGGAAGCATCCAAATCTAGCATAAAGCAGGCTTACCCAAAATAGGCAAATCCCCCATAGGTGTAAAAAGCTGATCCCAAATCTATCCAGGACCCCACGAATTAGCAAGGGC